>CM076579.1:605109656-605490690 GCA_034641835.2 Pinus albicaulis | reverse complement strand
GTTTAAATTGAATATTTTTCATTTTATTAAGAATCTATTTGAAACAATTAACTATATACTTGGTTAAAACCTATGTTTTGTATCAATCACTTTTGGTTTCAATAGGAAAATTTTATGTCTAATGTGTTTTCCTTGAAATGTGATACACTCCATTAAAATGGGAGATATATCGGAATGATTCCTATGGTGTAATAAAATAGTTTCAAGTAGTTTACAGATATAGATGCATAAATTCAATGAGCATAATTTTGAGATATACAAGTCCAAAATGGAATAGTTGTTGGTGAACAAATATTAGTGGATCACTATGGATATATCTCCTTCATTAAAAGTGATTTTTTTATAAGGATGTCCAGTAAGTTGGAAAGAAGGGAAAATATCACAATTATATGTTAATGCATGTGTTTTACAGTGAATATTTTTCATTTTATTAAGAATCTATTTGAAACAACTAACTATATAAGGTTAAAACCTATGTTTTGTATCAAATCAATTTTTGTTTCAATGGGAAACTTTTATGGCTAATGTGTTTTTCTCAAAATGTGATAGACCCCATTAAAATGGGAGATATATCGAAATGTTTCCTATCGTGAAATAAAATAGTTGAGTAGTTTAAAGATATAGATGCATAAATTCAATGAGCATAGTTTTGAGATATATAAGTCCAAAATGAAATAGTTGATGGTGAAAAAATATCAGTGGATCATTATGGATATATTTGCTTCATTAAAAGTGATTTTTCTAGAAGGATGTCCACTAAGTTGGAAAGAAAGGAAAATATCACTATTATATGTTAATGTGCATGTGTTTTACATTGAATATTTTTCATTTTATTAAAAATATATTTGAAACAATTAACTATATAAGGTTAAAAGCTATGTTTTGTATCAAATTAATTTTGGTTTCAATGGGAAACTTTTATGGCTAATGTGTTTTTCTCGAAATGTGATAGACCCCATTAAAATGGGAGATATATAGAAATGATTCCTATGGTGTAATAAAATAGTTTCAAGTAGTTTAAAAATATAGATGCATAAATTTAATGAGCATAGTTTTGAGATATAAAAGTCCAAAATGGAATAGTTGTTTGTGAACAAATATCAGTGGATCACTATGGATATATCAGCTTCATTAAAAGATATTTTTCTGGAAGGATGTCCACTAAGTTGCAAAGAAGGGAAAATATCACAATTATATGTTAATGCATGTGTTTTACATTGAATATTCTTCATTTTATTAAGAATCTATTTGAAACAATGACCTATATACAGTTAAAACCTATGTTTTGTATCAATCCACTTTTGGTTTCAATGGGAAAATTTTATGGCTAATGTGTTTTTTCTCAAAATGTGATAGACCCCATTAAAATGGGAGATATATCGAAATGATTCCTATGGTGTAATAAAATAGTTGAGTAGTTTAAAGATATAGATGCATAAATTCAATGAACATAGTTTTGAGATATATAAGTCCAAAATGGAATAGTTGTTGGTGAACAAATATCAGTGGATCACTATGGATATATTTGCTTCATTAAAAGGGATTTTTCTAGAAGGATGGACTAATTTGGAAAGAAGGGGAAATATCACAATTATATGTTAATGTGCATGTGTTTTAAATTGAATATTTTTCATTTTATTAAGAATATATTTGAAACAATTAACTATATAAGGTTAAAACCAATGTTTTGTATGAAATTGCTTTTTGTTTCAATGGGAAACTTTTATGGCCAATGTGTTTTTCTCCAAATGTGATAGATCCCATTAAAATGGGAGATATATCGAAATTATTCCTATTGTTTAATAAAACAATTGAGTAGTTTAAAGATGTAGATGCATAAATTCAATGATCATAGTTTTGAGATATACAAGTCCAAAATGCAATATTTGTTGGTGATCAAATATCAATGGATCACTATGGATATATCTGCTTCATTAAAAGGGAATTTTCTAGAAGGATGTCCACTAAGTTGGAAAGAAGGGAAAATATCACAATTATATGTTAACGTATGTGTTTTACATTGAATATTTTTCTTTTTATTAAGAATCTATTTGAAACAATTAACTATATAAGGTTAAAACCTATGTCTTGTATCAAATCACTTTTGGTTTCAATGGGAAATTTTTATGGCTAATGTGTTTTTCTCGAAATGTGATAGACCCCATTAAAATGGGAGATATATCGAAATGATTCCTATGGAGTAATAAAATAGTTGAGTAGTTTAAAGATATAGATGCATAAATTCAATGACCATAGTTTTGAGATATATAAGTCCAAAATGGAATAGTGTTGGTGAACAAATATCAGTGGATCAATATGGACATATTTGCTTCATTAAAAAGGATTTTCTAGAAGGATAGACTAAGTTGATAAGAAGGGAAAATATCAGAATTATATGTTAATGTGAATGTGTTTTATATTGAATATATTTCATTTTGTTAAGAATCTATTTGAAACAATTAACTATATAAGGCTAAAACATATGTTTTGTATCAAATTATTTTTTGTTTCGATGGGAAACTTTTATGGCTAATTTTTTTTTCTCAAATGTGATAGACCCCATTAAAATGGGAGATATATCAAAATGATTCCTATGGTTTAATAAAATAGTTGAGTAGTTTAAAGATATAGATGCATAAATTCAATGAACATAGTTTTGAGATATACAAATCCAAAGTGAAATAGTTGTTGGTGAACAAATATCAATGGATCACTATGGATATATCTGCTTCATTAAAAGGGATTTTTCTACAAGGATGTCCACTAAGTTGGAAAGAAGTGAAAATATCACAATTTTATCTTAATGCATGTGTTTTACATTGAATATTTTTCATTTTATTAAGAATCTATTTGAAACAGTTAATTGTATAAGGTTTAAACCTATGCTTTGTATCAAATCACTTTTGGTTTCAATGGGAAACCTTTATGGCTAATATGTTTTCCTCAAAATGTGATAGACCCCATTAAAATGGGAGATATATTGAAATGATTCCTATGGTGTAATAAAATAGTTGAGTAGTTTAAACATATAGATGCATAAATTCAATGAGCATAGTTTTGAGATATATAAGTCCAAGATGGATTAGTTGTTGGTGAACAAATATCAGTGGATCACTATGGATATATCTGCTTTATTAAAAGATATTTTTCTACAAGGATGGACTAAGTTGGAAAGAAGGGGAAAGATCACAATTATATGTTAATGTGCATTTGCTTTACATTGAATATTTTTCATTTTTTTAAGAATCTATTTGAAACAATTAACTATATAAGGTTAAAACCTATGTTTTGTATCAAATTAATTTTGGTTTCAATGGGAAAATTTTATGGCTAATGTGCTTTTCTCAAAATGTGATAGACCCCATTAAAATGGGAGATATATCGAAATGATTCCTATGGTGTAATAAAATAGTTGAGTAGTTTAAAGATATAGATACATAAATTCAATGAGCATAGTTTTGACATATATAAGTCCAAAATGGAATAGTTGTTGGTGAACAAATATCAGTGGATCACTATGGATATATCTGCTTCATTAAAAGGGATTTTTCTAGAAGGATGGACTAAGTTTGAAAGAAGGGAAAATATCACAATTTTAAGTTAATGAATGTGTTTTACATTGAATATAAAAGGTTTTTTTCTCTCTCTCTCATTGTTTTAGTCCTGATCTTATAAAAGGTTTCCACTAAATCCATTCCCTATAACTTTTCATGTGAACCACATTCCCAAACGCACCCATATACGTACCTAAGACTTTTGTCATGTTCTCAAAATATAAAAACATCTTCTTGTGATCCTAGAGTGTCCTCTGATGTATCCTGGAGTCTTACAGTTGGTCATATTGAAACAAAACCACTACAGGGTTTAGGTAAGAGTTTTATGTCTTCTCTTAGGGATGATGTGCTTTCAAAATCTAACACACTTGGAGTAAATCACCAATCCATGATTGGAATAAATTACCAACCTTGGCATAAAGAGTTCTTATCATATTTTCTTGGGATAACTCAGACTAATAGTGTTCATAGGTTGAACACTGACAAAGAATGTTCAGAAATTTTCCTGCCTGGCCTCAGCAAGATTTATGTTATTCCTGCAAATAGTGATAAGCCTGGTGGTAATAGTGACTTTGATAATTGCAGCAACTGGCCCTCTAAATAAGAAGATGACAATGCACATGCCTTTGTGCATGTATCGTCAGGTGCTGAATTACTTGAAGCATTGGGACCGCCTTTCAAAAAAATAAGAACAGACAAGAGTATGTGGAATGAAATGTTATTTCATGGACAAGATGTATGCAGTTCAAATTTGTGAACAAAAAATGTTGGAATCTCTCATAGGTTAGATTACCATTCTGAGTTGGATATGTCTCAAAGTTCAGATATATCTATAGTTAATGCAGCTGAAGGTTGGTTTTTTCCTGATTCTAAATATGAATATCTTTTAGATGCTATAGTGGCTAATGTTTTCCCAACACCTAACCGAGGCACAGTTGAAAATATATCCTCTAGAAATATATGTATTATTACCATTAGTATTAGTATTAGTATTATTACCATTATATATATCCTCTAGAACTAGAACTAGTTGATAATCTATTAGTATTATTACCATTAAAGGTTGTGTTGGAATTACAGAATACAGGAAACCCAATATATGCTTACATTGAGCTATAAGCATTGATCTATGTCTTGTTATCTAACGACAAGGTTGAAAGGTAAATTTCATGTCTTAGCTGTAAGTCATTTATTTGCATTTCTTAGCTATAAGTCATCTGTTTGATTTTGAGCTTTATTAAATCAATTATTTCACTAATCCAATATGCATGGCCATTATTTCTCACATGATGTTAGTTATTTGAAATGGTTGATATAACATTCAATTCTAGGCCACTTTTATATTAGGTCAAATATTATATTGATTTAAAGGATGTTCATATTTTGATTGGTTTACTGAGAACTAGATTAAAAAAAGTTTTGTCAATCCCACGTTGATGTTATTTTTTCAAGGTGAGCTCTTTGCACCAGTAAAGTCAGATAAGTCCTGGAACATAGGTATACATCAAACACATTTTTGGCCTTTGTTGTGTATATGTAATTCTTTATATCATTGATGGATGGTTATTGATGATTTAAAATAGAAGATGGGAAGGTCCTCTCATTTCTCTTGAAAAAATAAAATAAAATGGAGTGGTAGAATTTTGTTTTAAAGGGTGAGCCATAAATCAGTACTTGAAAGGTGGAACTTGAGAATAGCAAGCTATTTTATATGGATCCAGAGACATGAAAGACAATGGAAAAAAATGATGGTATTGATGAGTCTTCCCCGCTTATCAACTCTAAATGTGAGACCACTACCCAAATTTCAGTTATCTGTAATGGAAATAGTGACTAGCTCTAATATTTGTATGAATAGTGAGTTTGGCCATTGTCCGGTTCTTTTCCTATGAATGATATTAAATTTTCAAACTCCAACTAGTTTTTTGTTGAACTAATTAAATCTTTGATGAAAATCATATAGTTTTCAAAGTTATTTTTTAAATCTATTTTCTTGAGCAAATTTGTCTTTTTACTTTATGTACCGTAATTGCTACTGTGTGACATATGCTATGATATAATTGTCTAGATAAATAGAGAAAAGTGTTGTACAACGTAGTCTTTTTTAAATATGAAGAAACAAGATTTTCAAATACAAAGTTTATTAATTAAGAACATCTTTTAGACTTCTTAGCTAAGTTATGATTATATATCAGTAGGGAGTTTTGTGTTTGCTGATGTTGTGTTGTCTCTTTGCTTTATGTTAGGTAAGAATGGTTAATAAGGAATGTGTTTTCGAGCAGCATGCAAACATCTTATTCTACTATTGATAGGGATCTCCATGGTTTTCGGGCATGGCAAAAGAAACACAGATGTTTTGCTTGTTTAGTAAAATATTGTGGAGACTTTAATTTATTGAAAGCTATAGAATTTTCATTCTATAAATATTTCAAGATATAATTTTTTAGAGTCTAATTTAAAGGGTTCTAGGTCAATGGAAGAGCACCTGCTTTACAAGTAGGAGGTTGGTGGTTCGATTCCATCGTGCCTTGATATTCATATGGAATGGTGGCAATTAGTTTTTGGCGACGAAGGATTTTTTGACCATCACCAATGAACTTATGGTGACATTTTTTGACCCTCACCAAAATATGAAATGGTGACGGTCAATGAATGCCACCATACATACGCATCAATAGTGACGACCATGAAAGGTCCCTCACCATAAATCATTGTTGTTGATATGAAATGGTGAGGGTCACTGTTTGTAATTATAGTCATTATTTGTGACGGACCTTGATGTCACCAATGAGCTTATCATGACACTTTTTGACCCTCACCAAATATGAAATGGTGATGATCAACAAACATTGCCATATATATGCACCAATAGCGATGGTCATGAAAGGTCCATCCCAAAAAAACATTGTTGTTCATATGAAATGGTGACGGTCACTATCTGTAATTATAATCAATATTCGTGACGGACTTTGAATATCACCATAACACAGACTTTCGGTGATGCCACCTTTGGTGACATTCAGTTTTTTGGTGACGGAGGCTATTGTCCGTCACAATTTCTCATATGAAATGGTGACGGTCACTATCTGTCATTATAAATCATTATTGGTGAAGGACTTTGAATGTCACCACAACACCTATAGTTTCGGCGACGTCACCTTTGGTGACGTTTAGTTTTTGGTGACGAAAGCTCTTTTGACCGTCACCAATGAGCTTATGGTGACATTTTTCGCCCCTCACCAATGTCTCTTTTTCTTGTAGTGTTTAAATTGAATATTTTTCATTTTATTAAGAATCTATTTGAAACAATTAACTATATACCTGGTTAAAACCTATGTTTTGTATCAAATCACTTTTGGTTTCAATAGGAAATTTTTATGGCTAATGTGTTTTCCTCGAAATGTGATACACTCCATTAAAATGGGAGATATATCGGAATGATTCCTATGGTGTAATAAAATAGTAACAAGTAGTTTACAGATATAGATGCATAAATTCAATGAGCATAATTTTGAGATATACAAGTCCAAAATGGAATAATTGTTGGTGAACAAATATTAGTGGATCACTATGGATATATATCCTTCATTAAAAGTGATTTTTCTATAAGGATGTCCACTAATTTGGAAAGAAGGGAAAATATCACAATTATATGTTAATGCATGTGTTTTACATCGAATATTTTTCATTTTATTAAGAATCTGTTTGAAACAACTAACTATATAAGGTTAAAACCTATGTTTTGTATCAAATCAATTTTTCTTTCAATGGGAAACTTTTATGGCTAATGTGTTTTTCTCAAAATGTGATAGACCCCATTAAAATGGGAGATATATCGAAATGATTCCTATGGTGAAATAAAATAGTTGAGTAGTTTAAAGATATAGATGCATAAATTCAATGAGCATAGTTTTGAGATATATAAGTCCAAAATGAAATAGTTGATGGTGAACAAATATCAGTGGATCATTATGGATATATCTGCTTCATTAAAAGGAATTTTTCTCGAAGGTTGTCCACTAAGTTGGAAAGAAAGCAAAATATCACAATTATATGTTAATGTGCATGTGTTTTACATTGAATATTTTTCATTTTATTAAAAATATATTTGAAACAATTAACTATATAAGGTTAAAAGCTATGTTTTGTATCAAATTAATTTTGGTTTCAATGGGAAAATTTTATGGCTAATGTGTTTTTCTCGAAATGTGATAGACCCCATTAAAATGGGAGATATATAGAAATTATTCCTATGGTGTAATAAAATAGTTTCAAGTTTTTTAAAAATATAGATGCATAAATTTAATGAGCATAGTTTTGAGATATAAAAGTCCAAAATGGAATAGTTGTTTGTGAAGAAATATCAGTGGATTACTATGGATATATCTGCTTTATTAAAAGATATTTTTCTAGAAGGATGTCCACTAAGTTGGAAAGAAGGGAAAATATCACAATTATATGTTAATGCATGTGTTTTACATTGAATATTCTTCATTTTATTAAGAATCTATTTGAAACAATGACCTATATAAGGTTAAAACCTATGTTTTGTATCAAATCACTTTTGGTTTCAATGGGAAACTTTTATGGCTAATGTGTTTTTTCTCAAAATGTGATAGACCCCATTAAAATGGGAGATATATCGAAATGATTCCTATGGTGTAATAAAATAGTTGAGTAGTTTAAAGATATAGATTCATAAATTCAATGAACATTGTTTTGAGATATATAAGTCCAAAATGGAATAGTTGTTGGTGAAAAAATATCAGTGGATCACTATGGATATATTTTCTTCATTAAAAGGGATTTTTCTAGAAGGATGGACTAAGTTGGAAAGAAGGGAAAATATCACAATTATATGTTAATGTGTGTGTGTTTTAAATTGAATATTTTTCATTTTATTAAGAATATATTTGAAACAATTAACTATATAAGGTTAAAACCAATGTTTTGTATGAAATTGCTTTTTGTTTCAATGGGAAAATTTTATGGCCAATGTGTTTTTCTCCAAATGTGATAGACCCCATTAAAATGGGAGATATATCGAAATGATTCCTATTGTTTAATAAAACAATTGAGTAGTTTAAAGATGTAGATGCATAAATTCAATGATCATAGTTTTGAGATATACAAGTCCAAAATGCAATAGTTGTTGGTGATCAAATATCAGTGGATCACTATGGATATATCTGCTTCATTAAAAGGGAATTTTCTAGAAGGATGTCCACTAAGTGGGAAAGAAGGGAAAATATCACAATTATATGTTAACGCATGTGTTTTACATTGAATATTTTTCATTTTATTAAGAATGTATTTGAAACAATTAACTATATAAGGTTAAAACCTATGTTTTGTATCAAATCACTTTTGGTTTCAATGGAAATTTTTTATGGATAATGTGTTTTTCTCGAAATGTGATAGACCCCATTAAAATGGGAGATATATCGAAATGATTCCTATGGAGTAATAAAATAGTTGACTAGTTTAAAGATATAGATGCATAAATTCAATGAGCATAGTTTGGAGATATATAAGTCCAAAATGGAATAGTTGTGGGTGAACAAATATCAGTGGATCAATATGGACATATTTGCTTCATTAAAAGGGATTTTTCTAGAAGGATAGACTAAGTTGATAAGAAGGGAAAATATCAGAATTATATGTTAATGTGAATGTGTTTTACATTGAATATATTTCATTTTATTAAGAATCTATTTGAAACAATTAACTATATAAGGCTAAAACCTATGTTTTGTACCAAATTATTTTTTGTTTCGATGGGAAAATTTTATGGAATTTTTTTTTTCTCAAATGTGATAGACCCCATTAAAATGGGAGATATATCAAAATGATTCCTATGGTTTAATAAAATAGTTGAGTAGTTTAAAGATATAGATGCATTAATTCAATGAAAATGGTTTTGAGATATACAAATCCAAAGTGAAATAGTTGTTGGTGAAAAAATATCAGTGGATCACTATGGATATATCTGCTTCATTAAAAGGGACTTTTCTAGAAGGATGTCCACTAAGTTGGAAAGAAGTGAAAATATAACAATTATATGTTAATGCATGTGTTTTACATTGAATATTTTTCATTTGATTAAGAATCTATTTGAAACAGTTAACTGTATAAGGTTAAAACCTATGTTTTGTATCAAATCACTTTTGGTTTCAATGGGAAACTTTTGTGGCTAATGTGTTTTTCTCGAAATGTGATAGACCCCATTAAAATGGGAGATATATTGAAATGACTCCTATGGTGTAATAAAATAGTTGAGTAGTTTAAAGATATAGATGCATAAATTCAATGAGCATAGTTTTGAGATATATAAGTCCAAGATGGATTAGTTGTTGGTGAACAAATATCAATGGATCACTATGGATATATCTGCTCTATTAAAAGAGATTTTTCTATAAGTATGGACTAAGTTGGAAAGAAGGGAAAAGATCACAATTATATGTTAATGTGCATTTGCTTTACATTGAATATTTTTCATTTTTTTAAGAATCTATTTGAAACAATTAACTATATAAGGTTAAAATCTATGTTTTGTATCAAATTAATTTTGGTTTCAATGGGAAACTTTTATGGCTAATGTGTTTTTCTCAAAATGTGATAGACCCCATTAACATGGGAGATATATCGAAATGATTCCTATGGTGTAATAAAATAGTTGAGTAGTTTAAAGATATAGATACATAAATTCAATGAGAATATTTTTGAGATATATAAGTCCAAAATGGAATAGTTGTTGGTGAACAAATATCAGTGGATCACTATGGATATATCTACTTCATTAAAATCGATTTTTCTAGAAGGATGGACTAAGTTGGAAAGAAGGGAAAATATCACAATTATAAGTTAATGCATGTGTTTTACATTGAATATAAAAGGTTTTTTTATCTCTCTCATTGTTTTAGTCCTGATCTTATAAAAGGTTTCCACTAAATCCATTCCCTATAACTTTTCATGTGAACCACATTCCCAAACCCACCCATATATGTACCTAAGACTTTTGTCATGTTCTCCAAATATCAAAACATCTTCTTATGATCCTAGAGTGTCCTCTGATGCATCTTGGAGTCTTACAGCTAGTCATATTGAAACAAAACCACTACAGGGTTTAGGTAAGAGTTTTATGTCTTCTCTTGGGGATGATGTGCTTTCAAAATCTAATACACTTGGAGTAAATCACCAATCCATGATTGGAATAAATTACCAAACTTGGCATAAAGAGTTCTTATCATATTTTCCTGGGATAATTCAGACTAATAGTGTTCATAGGTTGAACACTGACAAAGAATGTTCAGAAAGTTTCCTGCCTGGCATCAGCAAGATTTATGTTATTCCTGCAAATAGTGATAAGCCTGGTGGTAATAGTGACTTTGATAACTGCAGCAACTGGCCCTCTAAAGAACAATATGACAATGCACATGCCTTTGTGCATGTATCGTCAGGTGCTGAATTACTTGAAGCATTGGGACCGCCTTTCAAAAAAATAAGAACAGACAAGGGTATGTGGAATGAAATGTTATTTCATGGACAAGATGTATGCAGTTCAAATTTGGGAACAAAAAATGTTGGAATCTCTCATAGGTCAGATTACCATTCTGAGTTGGATATGTCTCAAAGTTCGGATATATTTGTAGTTAATGCACTTGAAGGTTGGTTTTTTCCTGATTCTAAATATGAATATCTTTTAGATGCTATAGTGGCTAATGTTTTCCCAGCACCTAACCGAGGCACAGTTGAAAATATATCCTCTAGAAATATATGTATTATTACCATTAGTATTAGTATTAGTATTATTACCATTATATATATCCTCAAGCTTCTTTGAGTTCCTTTAGTTTGTCTTGTGAATGGGGATGTAAAATTCCCAATGTCCTTATTTGGATTTTTTGTATTTCTATGAGTCACCCCGCTTTGGTTTACCCCTTGTTCTGCGGTTCGTGGTAGGCCTTTCCCTAGATTCATATTCACGGAACCAAAGTCTCGCTTCTTCTGCTTAAATTTCTTCTCGATATTGGTGGCATAGCGTTATGCCATGACAAGAGAGCTAATGCGGAGAACTCCATTTCCTCCTGAATGTATCTATGCAAACATCTACGGTACTTGAGAACCAAATTTCTCTCTGCATATTTAATACCCAAATTTGTGATCATGGTATGGAAAAAATTCGTTAGTTCGTGCACATCATGATCCCTTTGCTGCCGTAACATGGTTGAATGGATGTACTTGTCCTCATAGCTCCCCGCAGGGTAATATTGTTCCTTGATGTCATCTTAGAATAAATTCCAAGTGGGTGTAGCTGAAAACAGAGAGGGTTCCCTCTCGTCCTTTTTCTCAGAGTAGGTTTCCCACTAGTCTTTAACATGGGGGGCGACTTTGAGGAGTGAAAAAGTAATATTTTCTCGATCAGAGAAATCATGGACCAAGAAATATCATTCTAGAAAATTCAACCATCTATCTATGGTTTCTGTATCTATCTGGCCTTCAAATGTAGGAATGTCAATGTTGATGCGCACCTCCATAATGGCTGTTGGTTGTAGATTCACCGCTAGTGGGCAACCGTGGAGGGATTTGAGCAAAGTTATCCATCATCGTGTTCCTCTGTTTCTCGAGCACCTCCTCGAAAAATATTTTGATAACATCTCCTACTCCCTTGTCTTTATTTTCTTCTTCTGTAAGAGGTCGTCGGGGTTTGTGAAGCTGATCTTGTAATTTTTCAATGAGATCGAGCCCTAAGTCCTTATATCCCGACCTCGTTGGGGACATGCAAAGAAAAAGAGATAAAGAGTAGACTGCTCTAATACCACTGATCCCTATTCAGGCAGGAGCGTAATAAAATACACAAATATACATAAACACAGAGATTCAATGGAAATAAAAATTCATTTCATTTATAAAAAAATGAGTGAAATATGGTTACAGACATAATAGTAATAGACTAGTTAGGGCGCTGGTAGGCTCATCTGTGAGAAGAGATGTAGTAGCTACAGGCCTCTAAAATGTATTACAATGAGTCTTGAAGACCTATTTATTGTTTATAAAGAATGGAAAACCCTAAACATCCAAAAACCTAACCCTAGGAGATGAAGCGCCAAAACTGTGGGCCATGTTTGGGTAAATTGGTACACTAATCTTCCTAGGGACGTAACTTTTCATACAATCTCTATTTGATGCGCTCAACACCTAATCAAAAATATATATCTGAGGACTAGAAATTTTGACGTGAGAAACATTAAAGGAACTTCCATGTTGCTCTTGGTTTTCCCAAAAAATGTCATTTAGGGCTTCAAAACAACTTTGAAAGTTCAGGACCCGAAAAACTGCTAAAAATAGTAAGTTGTACTAAAAATGAAAAATTGATAGAACTGATGGTGGGGGTCAAAATGGAATAGGTGAGTGGCCACCAATATCCACCTGGATCATTAGGGCCTCAAAACAGCTCTTGAATTTTATGACCCGACAAACTGCTAAAAATAGTAAGTTGTTCTGAAACTGAAAAACTTAAAGAACCAATGGTGGAAGTCCAAATGGAATAGGAGGGTGGCCACCAATATGCACCTCGATAAGGTTCCATCTAAAATACGATCTACTTTCCACCCAAAATAACAATAACTGTTGGGTGTAAGTTTTGTGATTTGTTAATCATTTTCAGGCATAGAATTTCGACAACTGATTTTTAGAGTTGGAATTTTTATTTTAATGACTATATGAACATTCCATATCACGTCATAAGTCTGCCAAATAATCTATAGCATGTCAAATACAGACAAAAATTTGATCATTTTTTTTTACTAGTAATTTTTTTACTTCGAAAACAGTCCAATCGTTTCTGGTGCAGAGGTGCCATATAAACTATGGGCTAGTTTCCAATTAAAATGACGAGAACCATCAAATCCAAGTTTTCTGTCTCGTTGATCATTTTTAGGTGTAAAATTCCGATGATTTATTTTTAGATATGGAATTTTTCTTCCGACGACTATATGGATGTTCCATATGATGTCAAAAGTATGACGAACAATCTATAACATGTTGGAAGTCCGAAAACAATTTGACCATTTATTTGACTGGTCTTTTTTGACTTGGACTAGTTAAATAATGTTGTAATTCTGATGAATTTTTTTTTTTATAAATATTCTGCATGTAATAGAAATTGTGACATATTTGTTATAAGTACAATAATTATGAAATGTTATAAGGTCTTTTCAATGAACAAAAACCATATTTTGTTTTATATAATTTTGTTCTTTCTCAGAAGAATGTCAAAAAACATTAGATATGGAACTTATCCAACAAGGGTCAATGATGGGAAATTTCATTTCCCTTGAAATATTTGCAGATGTAGAGGCCCACAAATAATTTCATATGAAACATCTGATAGACATTGTAGGAAAAATGGGAATATTGAAGGGGGGAACAAATATTGCCTAGTGGTAAGCTATTTATGAATCATTATATATATTTTATTTATATTAATAGTATTTGTAATTTTTTTATTGTTATAATATTTGTTCTGCAGACTAATTTCACATGATGATTTGTAATTATTTTATAGTAAAAGTGGTCCCCTAATCTGAATGCACCAAATATTAGTACTAGAAATAATGTTCTACAAGTTGAGGAACACACAGTGAATATTGAAGATCAAGAATATAATTATATTATGGATGAAGGTAAAAATAATAATATAGTTCAAGATGATGGTACACATAAATTGAACCAAGACTTGTTCGAAGACCATGAGAATGATGAAATTATGTGTGATGATGAACTTGTGCTAAAGAAGGAAATGCCACCACTTTATGAAGGCTCAAGAGAAAATATTCTCTCTGCTACATAATTGCTGGTGGGCATAAAGGTTTTGAATGGTATTTCAAATGCTTGTATGACACATATCCTATAGTATAATCTAATATTTTTCATCACATGAAAAGTTGAAAATTTTCCCTTTTTTGGTGTGTTAATTAATGTGTAAAATAGGAATGCAATATTTATGATTAATATTATTTATGATAATTAGTGATTATTTTTTATACTGTACTAGATTGTTCAGTCAATTTATGTTACCCTTTTCAAATAAGTTACCTCATACATGATAAAATTCTTATGTCATTATGAAAAAATTGGAATGGAGTATCAAGATATAAATGCATGTCCTAATGATAATATTATATATGATGTACAACATGCATTGAAAAACAATTGCACGAAATGTGGCAATAATAATATCGAACCGATCAAATAACAAAAAAGGTGCCTCAAAAGGCTCTTCATATTATTCCCATAATTTCACGTCTACAACGATTGTTCAGGTGTCAAAGCATAGCACGATTTATGTATTTACATGCACGAAAGACAAGTGGAGTTGGTTTTCTTTGAATGCCTTTAGATGATTATGCATGTAGGGAAATTGGGGAAAAATACTACATTTTAAATATGAACCTCATAATATTAGTCTTTCATTAGTTGCTAATGGTGTTAATCAATTTGGAGAGCTTAGGTTTGTTTACTTAGTGTGGCCAATTTTTGTTATTAACAATAACCCTCATCCTTGGATGTCAATAAAGAGAGAGCACATTATGTTGACAATGATTGTTCTAGATATATTTTTTAGATTAAATTTTTAAATACTGTAACATTTTCATGTGTCTTTTCTTTTTCATAATATGTTATAATTGTTTATTTGCTTATATGTAGATATGATAGTAGTAATTATATGTAATTTCAAAAAATTAAGGAAGTACCAAGTTAAATATATGAATGTATATTTTGATTCGTAAAATGTCATGGATATTCCACTAGACAATTTGCCACAACAAATTTTATAATATTATATTAGAAATCCCAAAATTCTACACTATTAAAATTTATTTAAACTTCAAATTTTTAGATTTAACTGTAATTAGTGCATGCATGGAAATGGAAATTATGTATAAAAAAAGAGAAAGACAAAATAAGCACACACACACACACATGGAAGACACAATATATTCTCTCAGAAACTATTTTAGTAGAAAACCCAGCTGGAAGGTGACGTCGCTTCATTCTCTTTCTATGTCTGGAATATGGCTGCAATACAAAGAAGTAAGGTCTGTGGCCCATGGGTTTCTATAGTGAAAAAATACTTCTTGTTTACTCTACCTCCTATCCCCCTTGGCTATATTTAGCCAGGTATGGAACAGAATTATCTCAAAAGAATTGAATTCCATTTCCTACTAGTGTCCCTATTATAACACAACCTGGTAGCCTACTAGTGGCCCGGTTATAACACAACCTGATAGCCCACTAGTGGTTAATTTTGACTACATCAAATATTAACTAGAGTTAAAATATAGAATATTATAGATTATTTACATCAAAAACACGTGGCTATCCACCATTCCAGGAATAATGGGACCTAACGCAACATCCTCCTAAAAAATAAGTGTGAAAACATGAAGGTCAATTTTTGAGTGGCATAAATTTTGCATACAGACCCTGATTGACACTCTTGTGCTGTTGGAAAGATATCTGTGTATAGAAAAACCTGAAAACAAAAAGATATAAAGCATAAAATTTTTGCCCCCCAAAAAACGTTATATTATGCTTTAAAATGCTCCTGAAAGGTTTCAGACAATGTTTCACCAAACTGGGTCCCACTTGTAAAAATGGTCTCGTGAGCTGATTACTCCACTCTTTCCACTTTCAATGCATAGAGATGGATGTAAAACACTAAAATTATCTAATGAAGATCATATATCAAGCCTCTTATGAATGGGTTAGTGAATTTATGGGCCAACATCACTATGTATGACATCTATAAACCAATAGGGAATAAGAAAATTCAATTCCATGGAATACTTGTATGGAAAATCCAGGATGCCCCAAAACTAACAAATTTTTGCAATATGTATTGTTACAATGAAATTTATTAGTATATATTTCATTTATATCATACCATGATTTTTTTTTCAAATAATTCCTTCATTTATATTAATTAATATTAATCCATCTCTTGGAGGCATTCAAACAAAGGGTAAATTTGCATGTCTTGTTTGTGGTCCTAATATGAAATCTCATCATTCAACAAGTTTAGGAAAGGAGGTATATGATGATTATAAACACATATTCTCTAGTAAGTACAGGTATCTTGCCACTGAAAATTATCTTTTTAATGTGAAATAAGAGACTGGATTAAAACCATAAAGAATGGCACCTCACATATGGGAGTTGGAATATAATATAAATAATCGTAAAGAACATGAGATTCCATGAGGAATCAAGAGTTATCCCATTCAATTCATTAGGTTTCCTGACTATGAGAACCTAATATTAGATCAATTTTTTGATAAAATGAATATTAGGAAGAATGTGATAGAAAAATTATGGTGGATCATAGATGGTAGGTGGGATAAAGAAAACATAATCAAAATTTGTAATGAAATTTTGGAATCCAATCATGTAAAGAAAAGTGGGATACGATCAAGTAGCGATGGAGACTAAAACAACCTTCCATGTTTATTAACACAGAAGAAAAGAAATTCTTTAAAATAGGTCATTCGAAGAATAAAATTTCCCACAAGATTTCCTTCAAACATTAATTACATATTAACAAATAAAGTTGGATATGGTGGGGTAAAAGCACACTATTGACATACCTACATTAAGGTAATTATTTTGGTATATATATTTTTATGTTTTTATATATACATCTTTATGGTTCTTTTTTGTCTACCATGAATTAAAAAAATAATTATTCATTTTAATTGTTACAATATATTCTACCTCTATCTCTCTCAGATGACTTTGATAACAACTTCAAACAAGTTATATATGACCTCGTAAAATACATGAGGTAAGTAGCGATTTATATGGAAATTATTTTTTCAATTAGTTGTTGATCAATTTAATGACATGAATGTAAATTTAAATGTAATATATTATGGTTTGTTGAAACAGACTATTTTCTTACATCATTTGTATATGGTTTTCATTGAAAGAAATACATAAAGACAATATAAAGAATTGGAAGAGAGAAATTCCTTGACTAATGTGTGAAATAAAAAATTATCTACCTTCAACATTTTTTAATTCCCAATAACACTACCTCATACACCAACTTGAAGAGATTGAATTGTGTGGACCTGTACAAATAAGGTCAATATGGATGGTGGAGAAGCACTATAATTCATTGAAGGATTTGGTTAGACAAAGAGCACATCCTAAGGATTCTATGGTTGAGAGATATATGGCATATCAATCCATAGTGTATATTAGTCATTATATTCATATACTAGTATCAAATATGTGGGTGGCTTACATTATATATATATATATAAATTTTCATTTTTGTGTATATCATACTTGTTTATATTTTAAATTCTTTCATCACTTATTAATATTGACCATGGTAACTACTATTTATTGGTGAATTATGATTTCCAGATATAGTTGTTCAAGAGTGGAATGCACTACATTTATACATTGCAAACAATCTTCGATTGGATGAAAAAATGGATTGAAAGAGGTGAACAATATCATTATATAATATCATGAAAAGGGGTGTCTGCACTAGTTAAACAAGTTCATAGTGCTTGAGATGACAATCTTACGCAAAGCGAATTTGATTTAGCAAATGGTTTGAAAGATAATCATGAAAGCATTCATTTTCACTCGCCTATAATATTTTATTAAGTTATTTTATAAATATATTATTAATGTGAATACATGTGCAATTTTTTATAAACTTTCCAAGTTATGTATATGAATATGTTTCTTAATTGAAAATTCCTTTTTTATGTGTTTGACATATTGCAATTAAAACACCACAAGACTATGTGGTACAATGGTCGTAAATATTTGTGTCAAAATTTTTGATGAAACGATGAAAACTTATGAATTTGTGATAACCACAGCCTTATAGGTCACTAATGTTTCCTATAGAAGTGACACAAGTCCACAAGTCTCTAAGCATATATACTATGGGCATTTGAATGACAAAATTGAATGTGACTTTGATTCATTCAAATTGGTTTTGTTCGACGTGAAATGGTATAGGTTATGAATGAATGAAAATGATTGTGATAGAAATATTATTCAATATGCCAATGAATTTATTATGGTTAATAAAAGGTCATTTGAGTTGATATTGGATCACTATGTTATTCCAAGCCAATGGGAATAGCTCTTTTAATCACAGGTTCCAAGTAGAGCACGTTGGTCATATTTTTTTAAGATATGATCCAAGAGGAAGGCTAGTAGAGTATAATGTAGTGGAAGAAGATGATAATGTTTAAGAGTATGATGGTGTAGAGGATCAGTTAGTTGATCATGTCTCAGATCAAAAATATGTTGAAGAATTTCAAAGAGATGTTTGAGACAATGTTCTCAATGAAGATGATATTGATGATGTATTTTTAGATGAATAACTTGAGGAAGTTGAACAAAATGATGACATTAATGATGATTTTGAAATGATTAATTATTTCAATTTAATTTTACAACCAGATGACATAAATTTTGAGTTGGATGAAGAATAATATTAATGATATCGAAGTGTTGTAATGTACAAGGTAAGAATTTATATGTTTTCAATTGCATATTTGTTCTCCTTAACTTAACTTCAATATTTTTTTATTAGTAATTTCAATATATGATTGATTCTTACTAGGTTTCTTTTAAATAGTTTATATTAGATAAATTGGGTTTTGGGAATATTGAGTGATGTGCGGGGGGGGGGATATGATATTATTATTGAAACTAAGAGAAGCTCATTATTTGCACACATCTCAATTTTTTTGTCACATCATATACATGACATAATTTATTATATCACTCTTATGCTCCTACTTCCAATCTCAAAGTATATCATTCTGGACATGAAATTTTGAACTTATTACAATGAATTATGTACCTCATAAGAATGTGAAGAATAATAATTAATTATAATTCATTGTGGAAGGATAATAGGATCATAAGGAGGTTGTTTTATATACATAAATATAAATGAAATGTAGGTTAAAGTGATCATACGCAACCTCTTGATAAATGGAGTGCAGGATAAAGATTTATATTTGACTATTTATATAATATCCTACAATATCATGTGATAAGTGCGGCTTTCATGGAATTCACATCAATGAAATCCCATCCATTGTTGTTATGGATTAGGGATAAGGTCTAACATACCCCATTTAAAGCTATAAATAGTCTATATTTCATTTATATATGTATATATTGTTTGGCATAATTTGTGGATATAATATCATAATATATATATATTAAAAGATGTCTTTCATTTTTCCTTGGTGAACAATTTTTCTTCGTGCCAATTCTTCTTCGTTTGAGTTTCAAACTCAAATCCAATGAGACTTGAATAGTGAAAATTTTTGATCCCCTGCAGTCATGAGATGGTACCTAATAAATTCAACACCCACGAGATTATCTAGCTTCGCTAGAGAAAACAAAAAAAAACACAAGATGGAAGAAATAAAAAATATTGAAAGAGTATGTCGAGACTTCGAGGTCCTTATAACGCATAACTGGAAAAGACCTATTCTTGAGGGAGTCACCAGGTTGTGGCCTAACCAAACTAACACCTCATATTTTGGTTTGAAAAAATCGGTCGTTGAATATGGAGCCAGGAAGTCATGAGACTTTACCTATATATACAACTATCGAGAGGTCCTTGTTCCACATTTGGTCCCCTGAAATCATGAGACAGAGGGGTTAAATTTCACCTGCCCATTTGAGTTCCACATCAGATGATACAATAGAGGCTAAGAGAAAAATAACAATGTCAATGATACCCTAGAATTTCTGTGAGTATTTCGATACTATTTTTTTTTTAACTGAAAATTGATTATGATTATAATCTCTAGTAAAAGAACCCTTTATTCCTTTACCATGCATGATATATACATTTACCCTTTGATTTTGATTACAATATATAGTAAAAGAACCCTTTATGATCTAAATCTCGTACATATCTAAGTAACCCCATTTTAGGTCTAGGTGTGAGAAATGAAAGCGTGTTGTATTTCATTGTGCCTCAAGGAGACTGATGATATTCCTAGGTAGTACAAGGAAAATCACTTCTAGAGGAAATTATAATGAAGGTTTTTAGTGTTATAAAATTGGCAAATATTGTGACCAAAAAAATCCTATGCTATGACATTCATTTCTGGTAGCAGATGTTTTACTGGAGCTGATAACATAACTTCATCACAACTAAACAAATATGGAAGGCCAAAGGTTTTACAGATGTTTTCTTAGTCGCGTGGTTACTAGAAAAATTTCACCGTTACATTACTAATATTAAATCATTGGTGCTTTATGTTTTAATAAAATTACCAAGACTAGAAACATTTGTATGCAACACTCGTGCATTAAATTTATAAAAGAATCAATGCTTTAATAATAAACATTCACCGACTCATACAATCTATGATAGCATGCATTGGGGCATTGAATGAAAACAACACTTGTGCCTGAAAAGTATACCACTCTCGTGCTTATGTCCTCCAAAAACACCCCAGGCGGTACTTTTCACGAAGGTTACTGGGGAAGGAAAAAAATTCTTGTAGCTCTAATGATTTTATCTTCTCCAACACACTGGGTAGTTATATGTAAAAATGCACCTATGATAATGAGATGTATAAAAAACACTAATGCTTAAAAATTGTAATTCCCGAGTGCTATAATTTTCATAAAATGCACTAGGGAAGGAAAAACAATCTTGCAGTACTGGTGCTTTGTGTAATCTAATGCATTGGTTCATTAAATGTAATGATGCACCGATGTGTTAAAGGCGGATCATACTGATACATGAAATGCATATATTCCCGATGCGTATCTATTTTACAAACTCACCATAATACCATTTTTTATTATTCAAAATATCGTTGTTGAAAAACTCATATTCAAATAAGTGCACATTAATATACGATGTCTTGGTATCCATTTTATTTTTGTAGGAACATCGACCTATGACAGTGCAATATTTGTGACTTAAACGAATCTATTATTCATAAAAAAAGTGACATATATCTTATACCAATATTCATATAAAATTAATTTTTATTATTGAATTTGAACATTATGTTTAGATTAATTTGTTATAACCTCTAATTTCACATATATTCATTATAATATTTAAGTGGTGCTGTAATATTTCATAATGACATTAGACAATGTGGTAGAATAAATTAAAATGTATTTTATTATATATGAATAAGAGGATCTTTATCATACAAACTGGGATAGTTTTTGGTAACCCCTTATCTTTCAATTGGGACATGACGTCCATTACATTAAGATTTTTTTTATTTTTTTTTCACAGAAATTTATTTCAAAACATACAAAAACTTGCACTGATATCCAGATGAATCATCAATGTTCACTAGAACTATTGTCAGTGCTTGAGCTACTTCCACGACTTGGGTTATTTGTATGAATGTTTTGTTGATGGCATCGAATATTTTCGATTTCTTCAAGCTCCATCTTCAAACATAAAAATAAAGTGTAATGATTGTATCTACATTGGTAATAATAATTAAAATTGAAATAAATAATATACATCAATGTAAATCAAATAAAAATTTACCATGACAAGAAGTGAGTCCTGAATTGTACACATTGCTTCAAAACCAAAACTCATGCCTTGCTTCAACAACTCTTTTGTTGACTTAGCTCCATATTTTGCAATTTTTATACCCCATAATAAATCATAGATTAAATATAAAGGATTTTTTGGTTCTATTAGCTATAAACTCAGTAAAGTAAAACATCATAGATACTTACAAATTCCACAATTAATTTTTGATATGCCAACATATACTCCCAACCCATATTTAACCCAATGTCAATCAATTCTTTCGATGGATTTTCTTTTTATGTTAGCACCTATTCGAAGACATTCAAGGATGTTTTTTATAAAACAACTTAAAATATACGAAAATGAAAATCTTAAGTTTTTATAAGAAAATATTAAAAATTACTCACAAACATTGATATCAACCCTTTTATTCCTTGTCATCCCGTTTTATGTGCTAAATGAGTTTCATTCTTTTATTTTTTACAAGAAAATACTTAAAAATTAATATTTAATGCTAATTTTTTTTTATATGTATCTAATAGAAAAACTCAACAATTATATGCATTTGCTCATTGCTCTTGATATGGCTCCTCCTGTGATGCAATTATGCCCATTTCATTGACCATCTCCTTATACACTTTTTCTACATTTCTACTTGCCTTTTTCGGATAAGAGCTCATTGATCCTTTGGGATTTTCATAGTATTCCTTAAAAAGTAATAAAATATTTTTATATTAATATATGAAAATTAAATATAACAAAATTGATATTAATAAATGGATTTTTTTGTAGTAATATATACATATAATTATAGAGAAGTATTTTAATTACGAATATTACTTTATGAATGATTCTTTTTTGTTGTATTTTTTTCTATTACAAGTATGATAGGTCTCATTGACTTGGGTCTTGGAATCATTGGATTTATTTCTGCATTGTAAATGGAAATTACGTATATACATTCATTCCACTATATCCCTAATATTTTTTAAAAATTCCCCCCTCCCCTTACATAACTTGCAACACCACTCCAAATAGGCTAAGGACTAATTTATCATCATTTACATGTTCTATAATTTTTTTTCCTTAGAACAACATTCTTTTCCTTCCTTGTTGGTCCATGTATAACATTAAACATATGTGAATTAATATATTGTTTGAAAAATGTTATCTAATATTCTTAAGTATATCATTAATTAAAATTAAAAAAATAACTCATATTGAATAGACTTTTTTCATTCACCCGATTCATCCTTCTGCAATTTTTCTATAAGACTTTTACGCTCTTTTGAACTTATATAAGAAAAAATATTATTGAGCCTCCTCAAGTTTTGGCTCTACATGACACATACTGACCAATACATATTAATTAAACTTACATATAGTTCAAACATATTATTTTCTAAAGAATTTATAAATAACTTTCCTTTTCTACTTTTTTGGATGTGTTATCATTGTGTCGATTAGTATTTTTGTTACTTCAAATCTTATCCAACATTTTTTTATAAATATACAACCTATACCATTCAATAAAAAATCCATTAAATATATTTTATAAATAAATCACATAATTTTCATCAAAAAGAGGTATAGTAGCCGGTGTGGTTATATGCATAAATGCCCGAGTGCATTTAATGTAGTAAATACACTTGGCGCTTAATAGTTTTGCACTAACACAAAAATAAAAAATAAAAATTAAAGAAATTTAAATTATGAGGGTGTAATATGTAATGATAAAAACACTCCCATCAGAGTAATAAATGAAAATATAAGAAATTTAAATAATTTTTTTTAGAATTAATGGTGCTATTTGACAGTGGTGCACCAATGCGTTATATTATGTGAGGCACATTCATAAACAAAAAAAATTATTAAAAAAAATAGACATGGCAAACTCGGGTTGGATCCAATTAAATAAGTGCCCCCCCTTCTTTACATGTCTAACACCTTATATATAGTAACATAAACCCATCAATTCTAAAATTCATAAAATGAAAAGCCTTAATTGTGAAGTGGTAGAGGGAGTTAAGTCATAAGGTGAAAATTTTCAGTCACAAAAGAAAGAAGAAGCAATGGTTTAAGGTAAGTATTGATTTTTTTTTGTCTTTTTTTTTCTTCTAAATTTTAGTTAAATATAAATAGAAAGAAAGATTATAAAAAAAACTGTTAGTAAAGAAATAATAACATTTTTACTATGTAGGGTTTTTATTTATTTTTTAATTTTAATTAAATCTAACATAAATTGTAAAAAATTGTTATTAGTAAAATGAACAGTAAAATTTAAAAATTTTACTATGTAGGGATTTGAGTGAATCATCATACCAAGAAAATTATGATCTTCGAAATGGTTATGTTATTCCAAAGTATTCTACTACTCCACAATGTTTCGAGTATGTCTCTCTTGCAAATATCTCCCTTAAAGTTTTTGGGAAAATGATGAAATAGTGAATATCTTCTTACTATTTATAATAATTTATGAAATTTGATTTCGAAAAATTTATTGATGCTCATTTTTAAATTCGAAAAAATAAAATCACACCTTTTTTTTTCCATTTTTTCGCAACAATGATGCATTTCATATTAGAAAGAACTAGTGCGTTTAATAGTAATGTGCACTGATTAAGATGATTTATAGGTGTGATGATTTTTTTTAACACACCGATATGATAAAGTTCCTTTTGTATTTTTGAAATCCTAGAAACCAACACATTTACTATTTTAACACATCGATGATGTTATTATTTAATCACATTAGTGAATTTAGTTTACAAGCGCACTGATATGCTTTAAAAGTTATCTGAATTTTTTTTTTTATGTAAAATTGCATATCTTTCTTAAATTATCCTTGAAGATGCATTCACATTAGTTATAAAAGTTCATAGTATAAATTTTACGCTTAAAGTCACCTTATTCTTGAAAAATGGTTTGAAAGCTATATTGAAATTAAGATTGTAGTTATACGATTCTTGAAATTAATTTTAGGTATGTAAAAAAAAAATTATTATTAATTTTGCTAAAATGGAGGAAGAAAATCCCATAATATGAAATGGACAATTCTTCAAATTTAAACTCATTCCATATTGCTGAATGTCATTCGCAGATTTCTTTGTTTCCATCACTAGTAAGTTCATATTTCATGTATATTTTGATTACCTAATTGAATTTTTTATTTTTATCCATGCCAATTTGAATAAAAATGTATCCAAATTTGTAGGATTCTGATTCATAATCGAGTTCTGATGCATAAAATATCCCAAAAATTTAAAAACATTAGAATTTCTTATCAGGAGCAACATACCGCAAGCAGTTGGTAAATGAAAATGGAAAATTGCTTTACCTTTCTAATTGTAACATGCCATCTTCGAGCCACAATCCTAGGTCAATGATGGTAATAATATTTTTGGTATATTTTTATTTCAACATACCAATTGAATTGTGCTTACTAATATCATTGATGTACTAATGTTGATCAATACTTTTTCAAAATAGGGTTCCAGTGATGATGAGTGACCCACTAACCACATTCTAGTGCACCCCTCTACAATGTCAAATCGAGAGAAGGATGACTTAAGAGAAAGACTTGGAGAGGAAGCATACAAATAATGTTTGAATCAATCACCTATTCAATTCCCACTACATCTAGATTCACCAAATAGGAATCACTAGAACAATAATAGTTCTTCCTCATAATTTCTAAATGCTGGAAATCAAATAAATTCTGGTATGGATGATTACTTACGGGATATGACTTCCATGGACGAAATTTTGTTATATGAATTCTCGAAGAATGAGTTAGCAGATGATTCTCATATCAGTGATGCCATTTTCAAAAGCCTAAAATATGCTTCCACCACCCCTCTCTTTGGACCTGGTGGCTAGTCAAAGTCTACCTAGCTGGGGATAATGATATTATTCTACAAATTGAAAGAAAATTATGGCATGTGAAATGCATGCTTCTCTGCAATATTGATATAATTGACCATGATCAAGTCCCTCATATTTTGAGAAATATTTTCACAAGATCAATATTCAATATGGTCAATTTTATGAATTTTAAACATTGAAATTGTACATTTATATTTCCCGCAAACTGTAGGTTATTCAAAGATAAGGTTCGTCTGAGTGATCATATCTTTCCTAGTAGCTGTGAAAAATAAAAGTAGTTGTTTAAATTTTTGGGTTTTGGGTAAATATCATATCATGCATGTATGAATGATTGTGTTGTAGATAGGGGAGAATATGAGGACAAAGAGATATGTCTTAAATGTGGGCATGAAAGGTACCATAAAAAAGGGTAAATCACATGGTCCTCCTCATAAGATATTGAGGCACATGCCTATAATCCCAAGGATTCAAAGGCTCTTTCATTTCAAAGAATTAGATATGTTACAAGGATGGAATGCCTCACATAGAAGTGATTCGTTAGTTATGAAAATCCAAAAATATTCAATATCCATGAAGCATATAGAGGATACATGGCCCGAAACAGTCAAGGATGAACTACTACATTTATGGCTTGGCATAGCCATGTATGGGTCAACCCATATTGCATCCCAAATAGAAACTATTATGTTTGGACTGTAGTAGTGAACAATAATAATATCCCGCTCATGGTTGTCTGTGAAGAATGAACATCTTATGTTGGCTCTCATAGCCTTGTTACAAGACAAGTGGAGAATATGGATTTCTACTTACAACCATTGGTAAATGAATCGAAGGAATTATGGGAAGGGATACATGTATAGGATATATCAAGACCTATAGCTATAGAGAGGATTTTTACATTGTATGGCATATATGACTACACCACACATGGTTATCTGGGCTTAGGAATTTGCTCTGGTAAATTACATGTTTATTGATTTGTTTATATATGTAACAATATTGTTTCACATATTAATTTAATTCGCTACAATTGTTATGATATTCATGATTTCTACAAAGAATATTTTTATGTTGTATGGAATATATGCTTACACCACACATGATTATCCAAGCTTAGGAGTTTTCTATGGTAATTTACATGTTTATTGATTTTTTTATATATGTAACAATATGGTTTCACATATTAATTTAATTTGCTGCAATTGTTTTGATCTTTATGATCACTAACATGCCTTATATACAAAACAAAAGGTTATCATGGATGTAAATTTTGTGTAACTTCTCTAAAGGTTACACAGTTTGACCACCTATCAAATATAGTGTTTGACTTCTCTAGGGTATTCCTCTGATAAGAACACCCTTACAGAAGATAAAAATTTTCTTTCAGTGATAAACCAAAGAGAAACCAAAGGTTTGTAATAATGACACTAGCTAAATATGAGAGAGAAGGAGAAGGAGATGAAATAAAATTTTGACTCAAATGGGGATCCTATGTTCGATGATCTAGAGTTATTTGACACCTATGTTGAAAAAATTCCCATTGGGATGAGAAGGAAATCTGTCTTTTGTGAGCTCCCATATTGGTAACATCTTAATATTTACCACTCACTAGATCCCATGAGTATATTAAAAAATGCTTCATATTATTTATGGAGGAACATATCATTAAAATAAAATGGCACATTAGCTGTTAGGAGCGATCTTATGTCTTCAAAAACTAAAAATAAGCATTGTTTAAGACAAGAAAGTAGAGGAAAGGTTGGTCCCTATTGGACTTTAAAAGAAGGTGACATCCCATGCATTTTAAATATAGATTATATTTCTTTGGGAAAGGAACTTATAATGAGTGTGAGGGTACCTTCTTTATATGGTTCTTCGCTATGAGGTTGCTTCACCATGGAAGACCATTTTTCAGGATTGAAATTTGTAATGTCCCATAATAATTATAAAATAATAAATAATATATAAATAATATAATATAATTTAATAAATAAATAAATAGTCAAGAGAATAATAAATAAAACGTTGAACAATAACTAGAGTTCTAAATAAAATGGTAAATAATAAAATGGAGTCCTAAAACAATAAACAATAAGTAAAGTTAAATAAAGAATTAATTAACAAAAGTAAATAAATTAACAAAGAGTTAAACTAAAAAACTAATAGAAAGAAAGTTAAAGAAATAATTAATTAACAAAAGTAAAGAAATTAACAAAGAGTTAAACTAAGAAACTAATAAAAAGAAAGTTAAGCTAAGAGAACACTAAATTAAGTAAAGCTAACAAAAAGTAAGAGAACACTAAATTAAGTAAAACTTAAGTTGCATGTTGACACAGTGAATGTGTGCATCTGGTTCCCATTTCATGGTTTGGTCTATTTAATAGACATTGAGGAAGGTTCAAGGATTCATTCTTTCATCAATTCTCTGGAGAGAAAGGTATGGTGAGGCAAATGATACCCTGTCAGTAGTACGTTGATTGAGGGCTCGGGGGTAGCCAGCTGTTGAAATATTACATACAGCTGAGCCTACGGTTGGGTGGAGAGTTGTCCCCAAAACGTTTTTGCGGTCAACAGGATCCAGATAGCGTTCAACCTTGGAGTCTCAAGTAAGAAAATTCGTCATTACAAGTAAGTTTTCTTGCTCATGTTTCTGAAAATTCCATGATTATTAGTTAAACAGTTTCTGGATTGATTATTCATTGTTTATGTGATATAATTAATTGCATGTTTAAATTGGGGTTGTTACATATGGTATGAGAGCCAGATTTCGACTTTAGGGATCTTTAGGTAAAGTTTAAGACTTGATTTTGATTATGATAATGAGCAAAGAGCCATGTGAGATACTATAGTAATTATAAATTTAAAATAATAAACTTTATTGCTGTTAAAGTTAAATTTGAATTTTTTTTTTATACACATGATGTTTTAGATCTAGAATTAGAGTTTAATTCTATTACATATGCATGCATAATTTATTTATTTAGATTTTTTTATACCATAAATATGTATTTCATATATATACACACATGAGTTAAATAATAATATGCATGCAAAATTGTTAAATATATGTACCTCTAATATCTATGCATATTATTGTTTTAAGTCCTTTAAACAATTTATAAGAGTATAAATTCGTTGAATATATATTTCTAATATACAATGCATGCATGCATATATATATTGGAAAATTTCCATTTCTCATCGCTCGGCCTAGAAAACACTCCACCTCTCAAAGTATCAATCAATCCTCTTGGACCAATAATATTCAATTCTCTCAGCTAGCACTTTCCCCACTCAACACAAAACTGGTCAACTGGTCAATATAATGAAACACAGTTGGATGGGCTGGATATGGTTTATGGCTTCAGGTTGGTTTGCAAAGAATGATTAGAATTTAGAATATATAACTCCAGCTGTAAATAGAGAAGAATAACAAGAGATCAATACAAAAGAAACTATGAACGATTACACCTACAACAAGGAAAACAAACCGACCTGCAAATGTTAATTTGCCACTCTAAATCTCCAATTTGAAATCAGTTAGATAGCTAATAAGATGAAATACAATTTGAAATTGAAAAGAATATTTAATGATCGTCTTTATGTTTTCACATTCAATTTATATAAATGCCAATATATTTTTATTTTAGTTTTGTGCCAACATTATCTTCATTTTTGTTTTATATTATTATTAATTGATTGTGTTGAGTCAACCAGTGCCACATTAGCATTACAGATATGACACATCTCACCCACGTGGGCTGTAAAATACTAAAAAGCACCTTCCATCACAATCATGGGAGAAGGAAACTCGCATTTGCCACATGCATAAAGAGGACAAAGTGTGTGTTGAGCTTCTATGAGCATAAGAGGTACAAACTTCAAAGTACCTTTGCAAAATCTATAAGCGAATGATAAAAAAGTAGATAGATAGCAACAAAGTGTGTTAATATAAAGACATTGATATTAGTAATCATATCATATGTGCTAATAAGCAACCCACTGATGGTAAATTAACATTTTAAATTGGAGATTTCAAATCAATTCTTGTTTTCATATTCAAATTTGGATTAGTGTCTTGTACATATTTAATGAGTTAAGATTCTTTAACTTAGAGAATCCCAAAATTTCCATCAATTCATTCACAATGTCTCCTTTTTACATTGTATAACGAGGCTCTTTAGATTTATGTTGACTAATCACAACCTTGATTTATAGTAGCACAATGCATGCCTGTGGAGACCAAAGAAAAAAAACTTGCAAAATAATATACATACAATAGATTGCAAAGGAAACTATATATTCACTGTATGGAGAGGGTCTCTTGTCCCGCAAACAAGGAGATCACATGCACCAATTTAGTGTCTAGCTTGGCTGTTATCGTAAAATTAGATTACTATTCTTATTATTAATAATAACTTCAACAGATGAGAGACAGAGCAAGCGTAATCAAGCAGACAACTTCATTTTATATCGCATAAACTCTTCTAGAAGAAAGCCCTTGTGATTCTTTAACAAAAAAATTAAGACAAATTCTATTTTACAAATTGCATATCAACAGAGTTAGCTGTTTTAGGGCCCACAAAGTCTGGGGGCAAATAAATATGAAATTAGGAGAGCATAGTCACTAGCACCAACAGTACTCGAAACCAAATGTTGGGAATAAAAAGTTGAGGAAGATTGACTTCAATTGGTGTTGCCCAGGTTCGAACTGGGGACCTTCAGTGTGTAAGACTGACGTGATAACCGATATCATTTGACTTGATATGATCCATACAAAAAGGATAAGATATAACACCAGTGAAACATGAAAAAGGCTCTTATGTGAATATTTTGATATAACTTGAGACGTTAATGTCAACTGTATAAAGGAAATGGAAAATTGGGATACAATGATATTTTAGGAATTATAAGGTGATAAAGTTCAATAACATTACCTTCTGCAGTGTATCGTCGTAACATTACTAAGAAACTAGTGTGATACTTCAATAATATTGACTTATCACCTATCTTAAGGGATAAATTGTTTCCATTAAGAACTGAGATTTTTGAAGAAATCAACCATTTGATCATATTTCAAAGCTTTAGGACTTGTGTGTGCGAGAGAAACCCCAAAAAATCTCACGTAAATGGCATAGTTTTGAGGTCCGTGAAGAAATTTGCGACTAGATTAGGTTTTGAAAGCTTCTGCTTTGTCTTTCACGTTTGGAAACCTTACAAATCTTGAACTCACACGGCTCGTTTTCAGATTTCTGTGGGAATTTTGTTCTCTTCGTATTTTGTGCAACGCTTTGTGGAATTTCACGATTCATGTTACCCTATTTTGTTTTTCTTCAAATCTGATTGGAGAAGATTTGCTTCGATCTCACTGTTGCCAAAAATGCCGACGCCTTCGAAACTTATGGCCTCATTGGCATGCGGAGCTTCCTCAGTAAAATGGGGTTTCACAATAGAGAATGGCGGTAGCTTGGCCACCGCACCGTTTCCCTTACCATTCTCTGCAACGACCGTCCCCTCCTCTCTAAGCCACATGACACTTCCGAGAAGAAGATTCCGAACCCCGCCCTTCGGTAGGGGGCCATGCACCAACTCTCTACTTGGACTAGGGCGCACCCACCAAATCTCTACAACAACCGCCACCTTCTCCGAAGCCATGATCTCCCTGCTCGGCTATTGACGGCGCTCATTCAGCGGAGTAGTTGTTCTTTTGCCACACATAATAGTCGTTCCCAGAAGCGGCGATGCGGTATTCTGGATAAGGAGGGGCCAGTTTTCCTACATCATACCTCGGCCCGATCTTCATCACAATCTTTTCGTCAATGGCTGCCATGTACAGGTCGCCCGCGTCAGTTAAAATTCTGGAGTTCCTGTTAGCATTTAGGTTATTTCTCTTGCGTATGGCCATCAGGTTTTGAATTTCCCTTTTCAAGTTCCCGTCCACGAAATGGTCATAAAAAATGGTGGGAATGCCGGGGTGGGTAATAATGTAGGCGTAGCCCCGCAACAGTTTGTCAAAGGGGAAGGGCCACATGTTCTGCGTGGACCCGGTGTCGTGATTGTCTATTATTACGTTGCTTTTAAATTATTTATATTATTTTCTTTGTTATTATTTGAGATAATTAACTCATCTTAAAGTGGAACTTGAATTTTAGTTATAAGTTAAATTTTTTGAATTTTAGTTTACAGGTTAAAATTATTATTTTATTTACTAAAATAAGAGATTTAAGAGGGAAAAATTATTTGATATAATATAGTTTAAATTTGTTAGATACATTATATATATGAATTATAAAGTACATTTTTGCGTTGTCTTATTTACATTGTTTATTAATTTAGTGTAATTAGTGTTAAAAATAAAAATAAAAAAATAATTGTTTAAAATTAAACTAATGTGAAAATAGTTGTTAGTAACAGGTTTGCTTCTTTAATTGGATAATAAATTTGTTGGATTTTTTTTTTATTTCTATAACATTAAGGGTTGCAATATGATTGGGCAAAAAATCTAGGAAAATTCTTTACCAAAAACCTTTATAATTTTATCTGTCTGAATGAATACTTAAGGATATAATCAAATATGAAAGATTCTTTAAAAGTCAAGCTTAAATTTCCATTATTAGTTAAATTTGTTGACTCCTTTGAAGCCTTCAATAACTACACATTACTTGTCTTCAATAACCACACATTCTACCAGTGTCGTTGCATGCATAATTTAAACGAGCAATAAACTAAGAGATGTTAAAGATTCACTCCCTTTGTATTTGCAAACCATACTCTAATTTTCAAACACAAATGTAATGTTTATAATTAGTATATATTGATTTGATATTATGATATTTAACCATTATGTCATTGTTTAAGTAGATAATTAGCCTATTTGCAACCATGAGGATATATTGATGCCCAAAATGAAATGGAATGGTAAACATAACGTTGTTGATGGAATTTTAAATGACCTGCAAGGATAACAATGTGAATTAGGAATGAAAATTTATTGTTGATATGAATAATTAAAACTATATAAAATGACTCATGGTGATTATTTAGGCATATAAAAATACTATTTGGTTGACTTTGTTCCAAAGACGTTACCTCTTGAAGAGAGGAGGAATTGTAATGAAAGCATGGAATGGTAATGAAGCATGACTACTTACAAGGAACACACTTTAACCACATAATAAAAAAGTTACACAAGATAAGAAAACCCTTTATTTAAGGTTAAATACCTATGTATATTGAATAATGAAACTGAAAATTCATAAGAAAAATTTCGTTAACTTGTGTAGTTAAGAAATTTAAGAAATTTGTTCTACGCTAATTGCTAACAATGATGTAATCTAATTATATTGTTATAAATTAGAGATATAGCTATTAGTTTATTATAACAACTAATAGTATTTTCTCTCATATAATTAAGTTTTAGTAGTATAACCAATACTTTGTTACATTAGTTAGGATTTTTTTTTTTCATCATGAACATATGTGTAGTTCATGTTTTGTGAGACTTCATAAATATGACTCTCTATGTGTTTTAGTACCATAAAATGTGTTTTACATTTTAACGTAATATTTTCTTACATTGCATATTAATTCTCATTAACTGTAAACATGCTCATTAGACATTGCAAACATTTGATGTGAAGATTAGTTAAGAAGCATTGTTATGAATATATTGATTATATAATAAAGTCTTAAGAAAAGTGTGATGGGACCAGTATAGCCTAAGGTCAGCTACTTGGGAAGATGTAGATGTTATTTTTCATGATTTTCCTTAACTATTTGATTAAATTGTGTCATGAACTAGATAGGATTGCATAACTTAGCTTAGATAGCTTGTTTTGATACATCTAATTTTCAATTATGGTTTTAGTTAATTGTTATGTCAACATAGGACTGTTGAAGTATAATGTTGAGATGAGTTTTCATGATATGATGGTGTGTGGTAACTGGGCATAGTTTTGATGAAGGGATAATGATGCACATGTGGTTCTTATGTATTTATTTTGTTATGATAACGATGTGGTATGTTCATGATGGATATGATATGGATAGGGATTATGACATTATGATATGAGGTTATATTGACATGCATTAGTTTATTATGAGATGTCATGGTATGTATTTTATGTGGATATGTTGATGTTATAATTACTTATGAGAGTATTTTATGTGGAAATTTCTACAGATTTTATGACATGCATGAGCAAGCATTTCATTATTATTCAAGTTTCTGTGATTAACAATGACGTTATGTTATCAGGATGACATGCAAAAGTCGGCATGTGGAATATTTTCTATGATGTTATGATTATAACTAATGCATTGGATGTATGTTGAGATGTGGTGATTGGAAGGAAATCCACAGATGGGCTGAGAGGGCCAGTTTATTTGATGGTCTCATGGGAGCCCATACCTACGAGGGAGAATAGGTAACACTATATGGGTTGGTGATGAACTCAATCAACACTACATATGCCAGTGGTTCCTTTGTCTTTTATATCTCTTGATGGATAGCTCTTGAAGGGTTGTGGGACCATCTTGAGGAGGCCAAGGGCCTGATATTGCAGGCCAAGTGCCTAGTATTGGATGGGAACACTGAAGTCTAGAAGTGGGTGTAAGACTTTGATGCCTGGGGCTGTGTACCTTAAGGAGCTTTGGAGGGAGTGGGCCAGCCTTGCGAGATGCTCAGAGTCATTGAGTACTAGGACCGGATGCCTGCCTTGGGGCAGATGAGGTCTGAGTCGGGCGCAAGCCTTGGGGCTAGCCTTGGCTAGAGATAGACTAGGGAGGCTTATGCCTTGTTCTGAAAGTGGGAAAAGGACATAGATTCCTTGAGATTCTCAGGCACTATGATGAACTTTCGATGCATGCTAGTTATACTAGTTCAGCAGAGGGTGTTGGTCACACATGAAGTAATAAATAATAAATAATATAATATAATTTAATCAAAAACATAACTTCGGGACGAATTTCCTGAAAGAGGGGGAGTAGGTAATGTCCCATAATAATTATAAAATAACAAATAATTGTAAAATAATAAATAATATATAAATAATATAATATAATTTAATAAATAAGTAAATAAATAAATAGCCAAGAGAATAATAAATAAATAATAAATAAAACATTAAACAATAACTATAGTTCTAAATAAAATGGTAAATAATAAAATGGAGACCTAAAACAATAAACAATAAGTAAAGTTAAAGAAAGAATTAATTAACAAAAGTAAATAAATTAACAAAGAGTTAAACTAAGAAACTAATAAAAAGAAAGTTAAACTAAGAGAACACTAAATTAAGTAAAGCTAACAAAAAGTAAGAGAACACTAAATTAAGTAAAACTTAAGTTGCATGTTGACACAATGAATGTGTGCATGTGGTTCCCATTCCATGGTTTGGTCTATTTAATAGACATTGAGGAAGGTTCAAGGAATCATTATTTCATCCATTCTCTGGAGAGAAAGGTATGGTGAGGCAAAGGATACCCTGGCAGTAGTACGTTGATTGGGGGCTTGGGGGTGGCCAACTATGGAAAGATTACATACATCTGAGCCTACGGTTGGGTGGAGAGTTGTCCCCAAAACTTTGTTGCAGTCAGCAGGATCCATATAGCATTCAACCTTGGAGTCTCAAGTAAGGAAAATCGTCACTACAGGTAAGTTGTCTTGCTCATGTTTTTGAAAATTCCATGATGATTAGTTAAACAGTTTCTGGGTTGATTATTCATTGTTTATGTGATATAATTAATTGCATGTTTAAGTTTGGGTTGTTACAAAATCACATGAGAATTTTAACCTTCTAAGAGTACTTATGTCAAAAACATGATTTTATTATTTATTATTATTTTTTTCCATGGTATAAAATATAATTAGTTTTTGTATGTGGTAACTTTGTAGTGTCATTATCCTTTAATCATGCATGGGTGTGTGAACCATGATTTCACTTAATACCTACGATGTGCAATATCTAAATTATCTACATTTCTATGCTGGATCACATTAAAGGAGATTCATATGGCTATCATCTCATGATGACATCAAGATATAGTTGAGATTTTTTGTATGTTTGATAAGGAACTATCGACAAGTTTCATGTACTTGCAGTTTCATCTTCAAATTCACCTAGTAGATGAGGTTGAATCAGTTAGGGTTGTTTTTTTTCATTGGATGTTATTCTTAGAGAGGTACATGAATAAATTGAAAGATTTTGTTTGACAAAGTGAAAAAATTGTGGGGACTATGGCAGAGGGGTACATATCATATGAGTCTTTCTATTATTTCAGTGAGTACATCAAGAAGATCGACAACATAACAGGTGCAATGATTTGGGACAATGAAAGTGATGAAGAAAAAAGAGAAGGGGAGCTTCTAAAAAAAAATGCGAAAAGTTCCATGATAAAGAGTAAGCGAATTATAATTTTTCAAATTTATACAAAGTAACTATTCACACTAAACTTCATAATGTATATTTTGATCTCATATTTACTATATGTTTCAATTTGATTTCACCAACGAATTTTGAAATTGAAGTCGTCAACAAATTCATTTTTACAATTGGGAAGCGAAACAACTGTGGGTCACGTCATATGAACATAAGCAGTAGAAATGAGAAAGTGAAAGGAAAGAATTCAAATGGTTGAATGGTAGAAGTGTGCCCTATCGTGGCCATTTAAAAGAAAATATGCCAATGGTATGCTCCAACAGTTCGGTTGCTAACTAAATCATATATGAATACAATGCATTTGGTAATTACCCGCATGCTGGAGAGGATGCACTAATAACATAGGGATTGGGTGTAGCAACTAGGTAATAATATATTTCTGTACATATTTAAATTCATAATGCACCTTGAATTGTAACATTTTTATTTTATATTTTAATTATGTTCAGGTTATTAGACACATGACATTATGTTTTTTTCATTTTTTTTATAGGTTCATTTGTTCCCATCTATGTGGGAATATGGACATTATTTTCACATAAAGGATGTCGATGATGGATGCATGCCATAAGATTATGGTGTGGAAGCTGAGTTTGACCAATATTGTTGTGGTATCCACCGTCATCAACACCTAATACAAGGGATGTTAGGCTACTCATAAAGATATAAGAGATCATTCAAGTGGACTTCTCTTTGTTCCAATGTGTTAGTTTTAGGTGCAAGTGGTGGGACAACTTTGATCAGAACAATGTAAAGGAATATCCCGATAGTGGATTGATATATAACAACTCTAAAAATATGTGGCATAAAGCTATGGAGCCTTATGTTTTCCCCAAACACTGCAACTAGGTGTTTTTTTACCCATATGTGTGGGATATGTATTTATGGTTCATATTAAGATACAACCCTATATCAAAACATATTTTTGAGAAAAGCAATGTTATCATGCCAAGTGAAGAAGATGATCGAGGCGATGACAATGGAGAGTGATATGTACTTGTGTTATTTCATCATTTATACATATGTTGCATGTTTTGGTTTTATTTATTTAGCTAATTATATTAGTTTTTGTTCATGTAATTATTGGAATTTCATATAATTGGTAAATATTCACAATTTGTTTGACACATTTTTTTTTAATGACAAAAAAATGAAATATAGGAAGATTTGTATCCATAAAATTTTAGGGCCGATACAAGTTTTATGATTCGAGAATAATTTAAAAAAAAAAAAAATTAGGGTAGAAGAGTCTATTAAAAAAGAGTAAATAGTACAATGGAAAATACATTTTATTCATATGTAATAATTAAAAAAAAAATAGTTAGAATGAATATGTATGAACTATCTATACAATAGAACAACATTTATTATAATTTTATAATTATAGTTTCAACCATATTAAACTTTGTAATTTATAAAAATATCTTTGCATTTTTTATTTAAAAAGTATTTTTGCATGTAATTTCATATATAAAGTTTTGATATAAGTTCACAAATATATACTCTGTAATAAATATATATCATTTCATAAAAATAAACATCATTATGATAATCATCTAACAAACATAAACATAATCTAAAATACACATTCAAATTCACTAGCACCATCTAATTATATGCACCTCTAGCACATATAAACGTCATTAGCCAACACACAAATATAATAATTTAACATGGTATCAACATCGTGATCACATCTAACAATAGCCACGGTAAATATATTTTTTTTATTCATCTTGTTCTTATTTTATATAATTGGTAAGATATCAAATTTTAATTGGTAAGGGTTTCTATAAATATTAAATTTAAATTGCTTGAAACTATGATAACTTTAGTGACCTTAGTTTTTTTATGACAAATTAATTATAAAAAAATTATGACTTTAGTTTTTTAAATTCAACAATAGATTGAATTTCATAAATAATCTTGAAAGATTATTTTTATATTTTTTAAATAAACATTATAGACAATAGTTTATTGATTTCATTTTCTTATTTATCAATTTAAACATTAGAAATTAAAAAAATAATTACAATTAAATTTAAAAATACATATTAATTTAAAAATTATATTTTAAATAATAATTATAATCAATAAATATATGTTCTAATGATTCTTCATTCATAATTATTAATAATAAATAAACTTTAATTATTAATAATAAATAAACTTTAATTTAAAATTTATAAAATCAAATTAATTGTGATGTTATTTTTATAATGTAATATTTTATGAACAATTCTTTTTAATTGTAGTTGATTTTATAGAGGTCAACTAGTTATATATTTTAATTATATTATAAATATTTTGAAATTTTTATTTAATGAGAACATGTTGTAATATACTTTTTGAAAATTGATTGTAAAGATTAATTAGATATTGTCTAACTCTTGTAGTATAAGTATAGGTGACAAATTTTTTATTTCTATGCTTGAATGTGACTGGAAAGGTAGTTTTGTTTAGAGGTTTGTACAATTTAATTGTGTGTAAAATTGATTTTGGTTTAGAGTGTCTATTTTTAGACATGTTTTATAACATTTTTTTCTTTAATCTTTAAATTTATATGTTTTCTTTAGGCATGGAGTATGCTGCTCACAATACTTGTTTGAATAAGAATTTAGTTAGAATGAATATTTATTAAATACTATGTAATATAAAAAGATTTATGGTAATTTCACATTTATAGTTTCAACCATATTAAACTTTGTAATTTATAAAAATACCTTTGTTTTTTTATTTAAAGTAAGTAATTTTGCATGTATTTTCCTATATAAAATTTAATATAAGTTCACCAACGCATAATCTATAAAAAATATCATTTCATAAAAATAAAAATAATGATGATAACCATCTAACAAACATAAACATCATCTAATATATACATTCAAATTCTCTAACAACATCTAATTATATACACCTCTAGCACATATAAATGCCATTAGATAGCACACAAATCTAATAATTTAACATGACATCATCATCGTGATCACATATAACAAAACACAAGAATTGTTTAACATCATCACAACACATTCTATAAAATATACATCTCATATTCTCAAATAATTGTTATAACATGCACATCTATCTACACACACATTAAATGAACATATCTAATTGACCTAATAATATACACATCAACACCAACATAAAAATTAAGTACATCAACATGAAAATATATATATATATATGTATGTATGTATGTATGTATGTATGTATGTATGTATGTATATATATATATATATATATATATATATATATATATATATATATATATATATATATATATATATATATATATATATAAGTCAACTAACTACATCAAGTCAAATCATTAATATAAAATATCTGATATGATAGTAATAATGGAAACCTGGTATGTAGTAGAAGATGATGGATGGTCAATTGCCTAATTAAGATTCATAATATAAGGTGTATGAGGAGGTGTTTGGCCTTCTCTCTGAGGAGAAACATGAGGTAGTGGGTGATCATGAGGTGAATCAGGAGGACTAGGTGACCGAGTACTACCAGAAGGATCACTATCACCTTAATCATCATTTGATGCATGGAAATCCTTAGGAGGTGGATTACTATGAGAAGGATCATGACCCTGATCATCATGATCTAATGGGGTAGTACTGGGTGAATACTCTGTATCTATTGCATAGTGGTGATTCCTCCTCAATTTCCATATAAAATTTCCAGCTCCAAAGTTATGATGAATAAGACTCATCATATCATGCAGAAATCACATTTAAATCTCAAGGAGCATAGGATCTGCCCTAAGGTCTTGAGACATCACAAGGGAGACTCCTTCCTCAACCAAAATTATAGAGAGTCAACCTCCTAACTCCATATTGAATCTAATATCATTTGTACGACGCGACCAAATTCCCATGTGTATTCGATCAAGATATCTAATCTCATCCTCTGCACCCTCGACCATATTCAAATCTCCATCTGTTAGGGGAGGAGGCATGTCCCAAACGAATGTGTTGATGTCTAAAAAATATATATTACACACCAATAAGTAGAAAATTTCAAAAAATTATTTAATAAAATATGTTAAATAGTGTACTAGAATACATTTTATTCTGATTAATTAAGAAAATAAAATGAAACTAGATTAATTTAAGGAAAACACTAATATTACCTCTAACATCCACTGACTCATCCTATGTGAAGAGGATGTTGAGACACTGTAGCCAATCCATCCTCGCGTAATTACATGACAATAAGACAAACATGTGGTCAGCCTCACTGGCTGGTAGCTACTGTACCCTAGCAAAAATTATGGCTGGATACTCCAACTAGCCCCTCTTAGGCATAATATCATCCCACACGTGCATCCATACCTTAGTCGTCGACCTAGGAGCATGACGGTAAAAACTAGGCCTTGTCTCGAGAAACCTCTAAAAAAATGAAAAAAGATTTGAAGAAAAAGCTAAAATTTTCTTCCCATGTATCATAACATGACATATATCTAAAGCTATACAAAATTTCCACAAAAAATAGTATACCCTATGATACATCATGCCCTCTGCCCCAAAGAATCGACATAAAGAAAAAGAGGGAAATTAATGTGTTTCCCATCACTATTATAATGCTAAATGGTACTCACTAATCATGAGAGGTAACTAAACTTCTCTGCACCAAAATAAGTGAACCATGGTTTTCCACCATACACTTGAAAATATGTTCGAGAAACTACATGATCCCCAACATATCTATGAGAGTAGACAAGATGATGTTTTGCTGCAACACCATGGGTGATAGGTCATTATAATACTAGTGTATTCCACTTATTATTATTGTTAATTCAGCCCCATATCATTATTATTTTGTCCATGTATCCCCCATGTTAGTTTTTTTCCCCATAGAATCCCACTATTGTTATTGTTATGCCCTTACATTATTAATTTTATGTAGCCTCTGGTTATATTGTGACCCCTTAGAATCTTATATATACCAAGGAGGTATTATCAGTTGTATTATCCAATAATTTTTCATTTATGTAATGTAACAGAGGTTTCCCCCTCAAAGATGATAATTTTTAAGGCATTGATCTATCTTTTCTTCTATTTTGTGAGCTGGTTGCATAACATTTGGTATCAGAGCTTTGGATTCTAGGGTTTCACTTCTTCAAACAAGTCATCCTAGAATTTTTGCTATAATTTTTTTCGTACGAGGCTTCAGAAATTGAAATTACAACCACGTTGAGCCAAAATATTGGTGAACTTCATGTATGAATTTTAGATCTTGGTTCACTATATTTTCAGAGATATGATCTAAGGAAGTTAGGGTTTTTGTAGGCTCGATAATTCAATCTCAAACAAATGACCTAGGGAAAATCGTCATAAATTTTTCTCCGAGCATCATATTTGAATTTTGTAAGAAATGATTGAAATTGCATGAACTTTTTTTTTCATGTATCATTTTCAGGGCTGATGGTCGAAATAGTGACACGTGGCACTTAATACAAGTTCATTCTACTGAACTAGTCGATAATCAGGTAATCATGGGATATTGGCCATAACTTTTTCTTATGGAATGAATTATCGGTTTGATTTATGGGGTTGGAAAGAAGATTCATAGGGCTACCAAAGAACAAAATTTCAGACCTTGGAGATCTGAGATTATACAGATATAAAAAATTCAATATCGAGCTCCTAAAAAGAAAGAAAAAGGTTATTTTGCATAACTTTTGTAAGAAAAATCAGTTTGAAGTGGGTGAAAGGGAGTATTAAAACACATATATATGTATTTGGCTCTAAAATTCCTCCCAAATAAAATAATTCTATACCCATTAAGCCCTTATAAATTTATAATATGAGTCATGAAGAGGAAGAATTGCAACATGATATATCAAAATTACAGGACCAAGCGCAACAAATTTTAATCTCACATAGAGAAACCAAAGATGAACTAAAAAGGGACATGGATGGATTAAAAGGCGACATAGATGGTTTAAAAGTATAAATAAAATGTGACATGAATGGTTTCAAATCATAAATAAAAGTAGACACAGAAGGTTTGACAAAGTTACTACAATAATTCCTTCCTAATGGCAAAAAGGTATTCTATGAATCTCATGAGGAGAACAAAAGGAATATGAATTATGATTTTAGAGACTCCAATGATGAGTTCACTACGCACCACATTCGAAAAATGGATATGAGGAAGTTTGATGGCAAGGATCTGATAACATGGATACATTAGATGAAACAATATTTTGATCTCCATGATGTGCGACACACACACAATGTACACATTGAATATCTATATTTAGAACCCAATCAATTTGTATGGTATCAGGGACTTTTTTTTCTCATAAAGTACTAGCCACTTGGTAAATTTTATAGAGGAAATGATATCACATTATGAGAATAAAAATAGCAACACCTTCTTTAACCAATTGATAAATCTCAAACAAAAGGGTTCAATTGCAGAACACATTGAGGATTTCCAAAAATTGAATACAAGGGTGACTAATATTCCATAAGAGAATAGTATTGATGTATTCATAGGGAATTTTGGCTTTGAGGGGGCCTATACAAAGGTTCATATATGGCTACTCGGACAAAGAAAACCGACTATTATTGGCCCTTTCAGCAATGATCTGTTGCGCAAACCAAAGTCTCACTTGAGGGAATATTATGGGATGCTAGAACCACATTTATACATCCATACGGACAATGGGGAGTGGCTTTAGGGATGATACTACTTTCAATACTTAACAAATATTTGCGGAACATCTATTCTAATTATACAATCATTGTTCAATACTTCTATTGAACTCTCTTGCAGACTGCACAATTTTGCTTCAACAAGTATAAAACAACATAAATAACCATAAAAATGACTTCACAATGAAATTATTTATAAAAACCCTTAAATTAGAACAGATGATATCAAAATAAAATTAAATAAAACACATAAACGAAAAACTAATATCTGTCTTCAAATTCTTATATTATTACTCATATCTTCTTCATACAACCCTTTCCGCCCTGTGCACTCATCTGCAGGGGTATGCACACTCAACTGTATACTTCCTGAGGTCTCTACACAATTGGCAACAAGAGCCTTCCCTTTCATAGGAACAATATAATACAGACTCAAAATAATGTTACATCCAAGTGCATTCTATCATGAGAATGGCATCTTCTTTTTTGAGACTATCCTAGACTCCTTATATTGTATTTTATTTTATAATACCATGGATTGGAAACCATGGGTGGAAATAAATGTATAAAAAAATATCCCGTCCCTTTAAAAAATAAGGAGCTTTGACTCACCCAAAATTCTCTATGACTCTACAACATCGTTGGACTGTGCACTGTGCTCCTCGATCTGCGTAGTATTCGTCAAAATCTTCCATTGAGAGGTGCCCTATCCAATAGGCCCCAAACATAAAAATGTGATTTTTCCTGATTCACTCTGTCGGTGCACCCTCGATCTTTTCTTTTATGCCTCTCAAGACATCCTTTTACTTCTTTTCAACTTCACATATTTTGGTCAGCAATGTCTTAGTGGTTGACCTTGCGATTTTTGTGGAAATCTCATTCTACATCTCGCGCAGTCCCATGGCTTTGTTCTAGCTGTGATAATATGTTATTTTCTCTGCAGCTCATCCATTTTTTCTTGAAAAAATATACCCTCTTGGAGACAGGCATACCGATGTACTAGTACTAAAGTATTCCAGGTGACCTTAATGTAGTTCATCTATTGTCCAGTTTTTCACATCTTCAATCTTATGCAACTGAGAGTCCTCTTGTAGTGAGGCCCAAATATCCATTGTTGGAAAAATGTTCCCTATATCCTAATATATTGTAATTTTTTCCTTGATGGCAACTCTCTGGAAAAGGATGGAGTACATATCTTCCTAGAGAAGCGCAGGAACAATACATGGGTTTGTAAAGGCCAAGTCATGTATACACGTGGATAAGTTTGTTCCAAGTCGTGTATTCCTTTTGCACTCCAAAAGGTTTGATACCAAGAGGCATTACAATGGTATTAGCCCACAACATTGAGCATTGTGTCGTCTATATTATTCAGTCCAAGAATACCATCGATAGTTGTGTGGTTTTGACTCATGGTATTGTTAATGACTAAATCTATATAAGAAGAAGAAGATCATAGTGCAAGGTGTGCATGAGTAAGGGTTGTCACTGAATAATTTTCTCTGAGGTATATTTGCATGGGATGGAGTCTATTTTAATTAATAGATTTGAAATAACTAAGGATACAATGATGGTTCAGGATCTCTGGATCTGAAATAACTAAGCTCTTGTGTGATCCATTGAAGACATGATTAGATATATATTTTGGCGCAATCTTGCTGAAGTAAAGTGAATATATATGTGTAAGTTCTATAGATCTAAAACAAACTGAAAATTTATTATTCACAAATATATAAGCTAGTTTTCTTTGAAAAATCACGTATATACGCAGCTTTGTCTCAGAAAATGCACGTATGGCAGTCAAGGTTTTCTGAAGATTATTATAGAGGTTATTTTATTACTTCTACTACATTTCTGTTGTCTGTAAATTCCTCTTGTAGATCTGGGTTTTTTGAATACTTTATATGCTGCTAAGTTGAATATGTACAAATTTGATCAATGAGAGAGTAAACATGCTTAATGGTGACTAACTGATGAAGGGTTCTGCATTTCTAAATATATATGACTGAAAGCCTCAGATCTAGATCTGAGACTGATTACATACTAGAAAAAAATATTCACAGAGCTATACGCAGGTTGGTGTGAAGGAAAGTGTGTATACACGTAGGTTTAGTGAAGCAAAGTAGCGTATTCATTTTAAGTTGATGAATGTTCAGGGTTGAGTTTGTATTTACATATTTATTTTGCAGTCTGGTTTATTTATGAGTTCTCGTTATAGTGATCTCACTGTGCTTCTTGAAGTATTGGGTAAATTTTATGGTTGTTAATGTTTGTGAAGAGTTGTGTTGATGTTGTTTGATCCAGTATGAAAATCGATGAAATGTGGTATGCAGTGATTCTGATGGTTGAAGCCTTCAGTATGGAAGTAGAAGCTTCCTTCCAGTAGTAGCTGGTGTTCCGATCAGGGGGTTGAAGCTCCCTCCCATGAGTGACTGGTAAACAAGAAGCAAGGGGGTTGTAGCTCCCTTCCAATAGCAGCTGGAGAACGAGAGAAGGTTTCATCCTTCTTCAGATAGATGCCTCCGTACTGATATGAGTCTGCATCAGTAAAAAATTGTAATCAGTTTTCCATATAATAAATATTGAAGACAAAGACGACATCAGTGGTGGTTTTCTCCCAAATTAGGTTTCCACCATAAATCTTGGTGTTCATGTGTGTTTCTATTGTGTGATGTTTTATTCTGCTTTTACTGCACATATTTTTTGATTATCTAACATATGCATGATTGATAAACTGAGTTAAAGATTTTTTTTTCTAAACAATAAAATTATATCAGTATACGCTAGTTTCTTTTGGTACATGCACGTGTATACGCGAGTTGGGTTCATAAAATCTGCGTATAGAATTCAGTAAAGAAAAAGTAAAATATTTCAATAAGTTTTAAATACTGATTTACCACCCCCCCCCCCCCCGCCCTCTCAGTATTTTTCCCAACAATTGGTATCAGAGCAGGTCCTTCTGAAGAAGCTTTATTTTTAGAAGGAAGATCAGCTAAGATGAGAAATCAAGATGGGACAACATCTATCAGGCCTCCTCTCTTCAACGGAAACAATTTAATCTTTTGGGAGACAAGGACAAGATCCTATATTCAGTCTGTTGTAGCAGATGTATGGGCTATAGTTGAAGGAGGTTATCAATATCCAACATCAGTTCCAACAGATGCAGTAGAAAGAAAGAACTATGAAACCAATGCAAAGGCAGTCAATTGATTATTGGGAAGTCTGACTGAATCAAAATTTGTCAAAGTCATGCAGTTGAATACAACAAAGGAGATATGGGACAAAATCATTCTAAGCTATGAAGGTGATACCAAGGTAAAAACTGCTAAATTCAAAACTCTTAGAATTAAATATGAAAATCTCAGGATGCATAATGACGAAATCATTTCCAGTTTCTTTTTACTTCTATATGATATTGAAAATTGTATGAGAAATCTGGGTGAAACTATAACTGACACTACTCTAGTAGAAAAGGTTTTAAGTTATCTAACTCCCAAATTCGAGTACAAGTGTACGTTATTGAAGAGAAGGAGGATCTTTAAGCACTTACTATTGTTCAACTTCATGGTATTTTTATTGCTTGTGAAATCGGAAAAGGAGGTCCATCTGAAGTCAAAGAAGATGTCTTTAGAGTTGCTGCAAAAGGACTAGAAGAACAAGAAGGACCAGGGTATGTTTCAGAAAAGGATGAGATAAGTTTTTTAAAGAAGCTACAACCTGGCACTGGAAGGTTCAGAGGTATGATTCGTTTTGAAATTTTTTGCTTATGGAAGAGTTTGTCATTATGATGCTAAGTGTCCACATAAAGAAAAACATGAAAAATGAAAGGAAGTGGCAGAAGAAAATAAGAATCGGTTTATCAATAGAAAAGTTATTATACTCATGAAGATAATGATGGGCTATCAAATAGTGAAGAAGGTGAATTTGATCAAGACGTTAGACTACTCATGGCTTTTGAAAAAGACTCTAGTGAGGCTAAATATACCTTTATGGATGCTCTAGAAGAAAATGATTTTCTTGAAGAAATTAATCAACTCAAAATATGTTTGGAAGAAAATAAAATTGCCATAGATACTCTAAATAATCAGCTTATAGAAAAATAAAATCACAATGAGAAATTAGAATGTGAAATAGTAAGTCTAAGAAAGGAAACTGAGAAAGAGAAAAATTTAAATCTTATATTTGCTAAAGGTACTAAAACCTTAGATGAAATTATGAAGGTTCAACGCTCTCCTCTTGTAAAGACAGGTCTTGGATATATCGGAGAATCCTCCCAGTCTTCAGCACCAAGCTATCTAAATGCAGCTAAAGCCAACCTACAACATTTCGTCACTCAGAAAGAGAATAGAGAAGCTCCACAGGTAAAGCATGACCACTTCAATACAAAGAACAATACCAGAAATATCAATTATAAAAATATGAATTAGCAGGTAAACAAAAACAGAAGGTTTCATGATCGCTGGAGTTTCGTCTTCAATGGGAAATGTTTCTCATGTCATAATTTTGGTCATAAAGCTATTCAATGTGTTGCATACAAAACCATAAGGACCAGAGAAGAAAGAAATAAAATAAATTAGATTGGAATAAAGAAGAATACTTATAACAACTTTTCTCCTCTTCAAAATGAAATTGAATGTGCTTATTGAAATAACTTTAGTCATGGAGAATCTGAATGCAAGAGCAAACTTCAACCAAAAGAGCATACATATTGAAATTCCAAGGTATGGAGAAATAAGGGCTTACAGGTTGAGAACTGTGGCATAGACTTGTTTGTAGAAGGGGAAGAAAATTAATGGTACATTGATAGTGGATGCTCAAAACACATGACAGGTGATAGAAATAAACTCCTTGCATACAATGCTCTAGAAAGAGAAAATAATGTTACCTTTGGAAATGATACTCCTGGTGTCATTAAAGGAAAAGGTTGTGTTTTTCTAAAAGAAAAGATAAAAGCTAACAATGTTATGTATGTGGATGGGCAAAAAAATAACCTGTTGAGTGTGATTCAAATGTGTGATCAAGAAAATGAAGTTGTCTTTAGTTCAAAAGAATGTGTGGTACGTGAATTTGACACAGGGAAAACGGTAATAAAAGGAGCTAGAACACCAAGCATTGTGTATGTATAGAAAGGTTGCAAAGAACAATTTTACTTAGGTAAATCTTCAGAAAATTGGTTATGGCACAAAAGATAGGAGCATTTGAGTTTCTCTCGAATCAGCAAATCTAACAGACTCAAAGTTGTTCGTGATCTTCAAGCATCACTCTTGCTGAACGTACCATATGCAAATCTTTCCAATTCGGTAAGAAACCTAGATTGCAATTTAATGCCAAAGAAGGATCAGCAAGTAAGCCTCTTGAACTTATACATACTGATTTATGTGGTCTGGTAAGGAAAAGGTCACCACGTGGAGAACAATACTATATTTTATTTATTGATGACTTCTCTAGAATGTGTTGGATTGGGTTACTGAAACATAAAGATGAAGCATTCGAAAAATTTAAGATCTTCAAAGATTTGGTTGAAAATGAATTAGATCTGAAAATCAAATGTCTTAGATCTGACCGAGGAGGAGAATATATATTAGATGAATTCTTTGATTTTTGTGAACATCATGGCATAAAAAGACAATTTTTTGTAGTTGTAACCCCACAAAAAAATGGTGAGGCACAAAGGATGAACATAACAATTCAACAGATGGCTCGATATAGGCTTGATGAATCTGGAACTTTTGATAATTTTTGGGGAGAAGCAGCACATACTATAGTAAACATTCTTATCAAAGCTCATGTTCGAATAAACAGTGATAAATCTCCTTATGAACTCTAGTATGGAAATCTTCCCACTGTAAAGCATTTTAGAGTTTTTGGAAGCAAATGTTTTATCAAGAACTATGATGAAAAACTTGGTAAATTTTAACCACGAGCAGATGAAGGAATATTTCTTGGCTACTCTTCAATAAGTAAAGCATAAAAGTGTTACAATAAAAGACTTAGGAAGATTGTTGAATGTATTGATGTTGTAATTGATGAGTCTCTCTCTGCGCCTAAAAAGGAAATAACAACAACAACTAAAGATGATGATGATGTATATTTTCCCTCATCAAATAGCAATAATATAGAAGGTGAACCCAGTGAAGCAGCAAAAGAAGATCTATCTGAAAAAGCTCCATCCAGGTATGTATAAAAGAATCATCCAGAATCTCAAATTTTGGGAGAAAAGGGATCAGGTGTCCAAAAAAGAAGAAATCTTGTAGGATCCTCTATCTATATGGAATTTTTATCCACTATTGAACCATAGGATGTAAATCAAGCTAGTTAAGATGAATGTTGGATTCAAGCCATGAATGAAGAACTTGATCAGGTTGAAAAGAATCATACTTGGGAATTGGTTCCAAGACTTCATGATAAAATTTTTTTTGGAGCAAAATGGATATTAAAAAATAAGTTAAATGAAAATGAAGATGTTATTAGAAAAAAATAGACTTTTTTGTAAAGGTTAGTTGAAAAAGAAGGTATAGACTTTGAAGAAACATTTTCTCCTGTAGCTAGAATTGAAGCCATAAGAATTTTTCTTTCCTTTTCAAGATTTCAACAATTCAAAGTTTATCAAATGGATGCTAAATTTTATTTCCCCAATGGTGATAAAGAAGAAGAAGTTTATATAGAACAACCAGAAGGATTCATTTTGGGAAATGATGAAAAACTTGTTTGCAAACTTGAAAAGGCTTTATATGGTCTCAAAAAAGCCCCAAGGGCATGGTACTATCAACTTGACAGATATCTTCATCAACAAGGGTTTTTAAAGGGATATGATGATAGCAACTTATACAAAAAAATTGTAAATGATAAACTATTGATTGTAGTTGTATATGTTGATGACATCATTTTTGGGAGTAATGAAGAGTCTGTGATAAATTTTCTTCCATCATTTAGCAAGAATTTGAAATGTCTTTACTTGGGGAACTAACATTTTTTCTTGGCTTACAAGTGAAACAAGCAACAGATGGCATATTTTTTTCACAACAAAAATATATTAAGAAAATTATGAAGAAGTATGGGATGGAAGACTGCAAACCTGTGAGTACGCCAATGGTAACTAGATGTAACCTCAATTGTCATGATGATTCTCCCATGGTGAATCAACTAGAATATAGATCCATGATTGGAAGTCTACTTTATATAACTAGGACAAGACCTGACATTATGCATGTAGTTGGGATTGTTGGATGATTCCAAGCTAATCCAAAAGAGTCGCACCTTCAGGTTGTAAAAATAATACTCAGATATCTACAAGGGACTCAAGACTTTGGTCTAGGGTATCCAAAGAATGTTGATCTCACTTTTCATGCTTACATAGATGTGGATTGGGCTAGAAATGTGGATGATCAAAAAAGCACTAGTGGCGGTAAATTCTATATGGGGCCTTGATTAGTATCTTGGTTTAGCAAGAAACAAAGTTATTGCCTTATCTATAGCATATGCAGAATATGTGGCTGCCGCATCATGTTGCACACAACTCCTTTGGATAATAAAAACTCTACAAGAAATTCAAATAAAATGTTCACCTCCTATCTCTATTTTATGTGATAATGCAAGTGCTATAAGTATCTCAAAGAATCCTATTATGCATTCCAAGACTCAGCACATTCCTATCAAGTATCACTTTCTACGTGAACAAGTTCTTGAAAAAAAGGTCAAACTCGAGTATGTTCCCTCCAAAGAACAAGTTGCTAATATATTTACTAAACTTCTTCCTAGGGAAGCGTTTGAATATCTCAGACAGAAGCTGGGAGTTTTCTTTGCCTCTTTGATCAAGTCTGATTAATTTCAGAAGATTAAATTTCTGTACGCGGGTTCTATAAAGACAAATCACGTAAATATGCGAGTTACTGTGCATAAAACCACGTATGAGTTTTTGCTGATGGAAATTCTCTGGGTCAACATTCAGAGCAGATATGGTGTTGTTGGGTAATCTATGTTTTGATTCAGTATTCATCTTTGTGTATCATTCTATGATAGTTATCACCTTGATGAAGATGATTTGATGAATTGGTTGTTGAAGATGTTCAGGATGCACAATATTAGGGGGAGCACATGCCTCGTTGAAAAGGATGCATTGTTGGCTTTCTGATTGGTTTCTGTTATGATCTCATGCTTGAGATTATTTGAGTTATATCTTTAATTTGTTGAAAGGTCATGTTGAGACCAATGATGTAAAAATTTTATATTCAATCATGTAAGGAATTGTTCCAATTTGTAAACCCACTTGGTTGGGTAGTTGAGTCTATTATGTAATTACACTTGGTTGGTCATTGTTGTAAGTATGAATCCTTGGTGATAGAGGTTATTGAGTCGTGTATTTCATTGAAAATATGTCTGAAGCTTCAACATGCACTCAGGAGGAGAATGGTCAATTCAGTGCACATACTTGTTTTATCTGCCCTTTGTCCTTGATGCCAAAGCAGGGGAGTATTTTGGTGTTTGAATAAAGGTTATGCTTAATGTATCTATTTGATTGTGACTGTTAACACTGGAAAATAGTACAGCAAAATACAACATCAATTAATTTCAAGCCTAAGGATTTAAAGGACATGGATACATTATGGAATCAAAAAGTATTTAAAATCTCTAAGGTTCTGAGAAAATCAAATTTGAACTAGTCATCAATGCTTGAATGCATGCTTGTTCCTTCGAAAAGAGCACCTTATGTGCGCACTGGAGCCCGATAAGCGTGCATTCCTGGAAGTAGAAAAAATTCACTTTTTGGGACCACAAGCAACCAAAGGACAGCTTCTCCTTATCTCAAAGCTACCTAAGGACAGCACCAGCACCTCCTTAGGCATTGTGTGAGCACATAAAAGAATATTTGAGCACACAATGGAATCATACCCCTCACTTGGGTCACCATCCATCATGTACCAAGGGAGGGAAGGAGGATTTGATGCTCACCTATTTAAACCCACCAAGAGATGAACAAATGGTGATTACAAAGTTATGCTGGCCAAAGTTTCCCAAGCAACACCAGCATCTTGTGTGACCCAAGGAGTTTAAGAAGAGGACTCGATGGTTGGCCACCCAACATCCTAGTCCATTACAGCAGAGAGAGAGAGTTAGACTATGTCAGAAGGTAGAACTTGAAGGACAAACATCCTTGCATTGGGACCTAGAGCCACTTCCTAGGTGCCCTTTGGAAAGTGGTTAAGATTTGTTTTCATTCAAAGCATTCAATAAGAAGAGGCCATCGAGCCGTTGTTTACCTTGTTACTATTTGGAACTCTCTATATAACTTCTTTTGTGTTTTTAGTTTTAGTTTTTTAACAGAAGATACTTTAGTGTATTACTTCATTTAAGTTTTATACTTCCCATCTCCCCCCAGATACTGCCTGTTACTTATAATTTAGAGGGTATACCACACTCTCTAGACTCATGGGATTTCGTACACCTGTGTGTCGAATCCACCACAACAGGATTGGTGACTCCACTGATGTGTTTCAAGTTTATGTGGTTGTGCCTTCTTTTGCAGGAGACCCTTAGTCTATGCTGGAGTGGAGATGATAGTCCTCTGACTCATCTTGCAGTCCCTAGACTCACCGAGGTGACAGACTGAAGGAGGAAACTCCTAATTTTTTTCACTTGAAGGAATTTTTTGCATATTTTTTACACACAGACGTGTAGGGTGAGCGTTGAGGAGTGACCTGTGTGCAAGAAAGCGCACCTGTGAGAGGTTTTTGCGCGCAATTTGTAGAGAGATATTTTCTCCCTATTTCTACACTTTTTTTGCTTGTAAGTGTGTTGGGCAGCCCCTAATGTATCTACCAACACCTATTTTGATACCCCACAGCTTTTGAAGACTGATTTTTGCTGCTCTTTGTGGGCATTTAGTTAGTTTTCATTTAAGTTGGTTTTTTGCAAAAAGTGTTCACATAGTTTAAGTACGGGGTCAATTAACAATTTATTTCTGAACAATTTATGTTTTTTTGAAAATTTTGGTATGCACACTTAGTTTAACTAGTCCAAGTAAGTGGCTCATGACCACACATGCATAAGCTAGTGTAGAAATTGTTTAGTTTAAATTTCAATTTTTGCATTTAGGAAATTGCGGGACTAGGATTGAATCACAAGTTAGAGCAAGTAATATCTATTGTCTTTTGCCATTGGGTGACCCTAGACAAGCATACGAATACTCTATATTTGTGATTCGCCATCTCTGTTTAGTCACTCTCATAAACTAATTAGGAGGTTTTGGAAGCGGCCCATTATCTGCAAATGCTTTTTATTTGAGCAAGGAACAACGTCACATAGCTTAACTAGGGGACTTTTGTAAAGGATCACCGATATCCATATGTTCAAATTATGATATTTTTCACCATACGCTCACACACATTCACCCACTAAGAAAAGAAATCCACCTAAAAATAGCTTAAAACAACTCACTAAATTCTCCCCACAGGGGCCATAAGAGAAATTATAGATTAAGTTAGGATCAACGGGGTAGGTATCCAATAAGCTGCCTTGATCACGCTTCACATTTGAAACATACAAGTTTATTTTTTAGGGAGATTTAAAATCCACCTATCAGCCCACAGAAAATAAAACTCGAGCACGGTAGAGACCTGATTCAGAGGGGGTTAGGCTTAGGCGCAGTGCTTGTGGTATCAGTTGGGGCTACCTGACCCGACTGATACTTGGTACTGTTAGCTGACTACCAAGAAGCCCAAGACTTGAACGCTCATGTCGGACAATGGTTCTTAGTGGCCAAAACTAGAGCATCCTTTACCCTATAGTTGACGGTGCAAGTAAGTGCCAGACCCTCTACCCTTACCTTGGTTGATTCTCTTTGGCTGATTGGGGGCGTCGCCAGTTCTTTCGGGACATTGTGCTAGTGCTTGCAAGAAATCCTCTCAAGGTCTAGTTACTTTTCAGAGTGTGAGGATGTTATTTGGTCTTCTAGGATTTTTTGAGTATCACGCGCAAACAAACAAAACCATTTTTTTCTTGATTTCTCACATAGATTAAGTAAAAGGAAAATTCATTTCATTTTCGCTTTGTCTTATGTATGTGGCCATAAAATTGTCGTGATCATAAACTCGATCCCCTCAAAAAAAAATTCCAAAAAATAACCTGGACAACCCTAAAATGGTTCCAACGGAACCTCCTCGGTCTAGGCGTTTTTTGGACCTCCCCCCATTATCGGGAGGGGTTCCAGATCTTTTGCCATTTAGGCGTCAAAGACGAATCATTGCCACAATGGTTGGTTCCTCATTTCTTGGAGAAACCTTAGTTGGGAACCCTAGTTGGTCTCCCAACACCACACCACATGTCACTCCACCCTCCTCCCCTGGGGGGCATAAGAGTGCATCCCATACGGGAAGCCAGCTGAATTCACAACCGGGTATGTCACCAACTAGCCCTTGTTTTAACTAGAAATTCGTGTCTTCACACGTTGCCATGGTGTCAACCTCTCAGTCACCCCTTTTAGCAGCGTTAAATCTACCGGATTTAACCAAGCTCACTAATGACCCCTTTTCACATGACCCCAATTGACCTCCCATGCCCACGAAGCTCCCTTCAGACATAGCAAAGTTTGGGGGCAAGAAAGCGGAAAACCCAGGGAATCATATAATGAATTTTCACCTGTGGTGCTCATTGAACAACATCATTGACGATACTATTTTATTGAGGCTGTTTCAACACACTCTCATGGGAGTGGTCACGAAATGGTATGCCGAGAAACACCCTGCTTCACATAGAACCTTTAGCGCCCTCGCTACTGCGTTCCTCACATACTTAAATTTACCCATTCACCATGATTCAGGAATGGAGTTACTGACTCATTTCATACAATCCACCTCTACCCACAATTTTGAACATCTCCATGAGTGGAGACGGTGTCGCAACTTATGAAAAGAAAAACTCGACGACCGAGTCATTTTAGATTTATTCTTGAAAACTCTGATGGTGGAGATTTCAAATGATGTGGCGCAACGTAATCCCACATCCAAAGAGGAAGCAATCATTAAAGCTCACCAACTTGAGCTGATCTATACGAAATCAGGATACATATGCAATATCCTGCCTAACACCCCGCGCCTGCAATATTATCAAGAATTTCCAGGCACGTCGAACTTTGCAGATGTACTTATTGGGTCGATGACCCAAGGGTACCTAGGTAGTAGCAGTCGGAATCCTGGTTACACACATGGGTCTACCCAAAGCATGTCTCAACCCAGATTTCAAACTCATCACATGCAGCAGCAAAATTTGACTAAAAGGTTGCCAACGTATCACCAAGGAGGACCTTACTCTCTGGCTGAGGGGACCCAGCACGCAGGAAGAAAAATTTATGGAAGAACTCCCCGCCAACGACTAGGTGCAAACATGGGACAGCAGTATGCTCAGTCCCAAGCACATAACCCATCGATGCAAAACAATGCATAGGTGAAATTTGTGCAGTTGTCCCAAAATCAACCACACCAGTATGATCAGGAGAATTACCCTCCTAACATGGTCAAAAGAAAGATAAAAAAACTCAAAGGGAACCTTCGATAGGGGGGTAGAAACCAATAATGCCCACCATGACCCCAGGCTAGAGATAACCCGAACTGGAACTAGAACCAAGAACCAAGCAATGCTAAAAATCAAGGCAAAAGGCCACCTCTATGAACAAACCATTCTTGTTCGATATGTGGTGAGTACGGGCACTATACTCACCACTGTCCCAAACTCCCTGAGCTTAAAAAGCTTCAGAGTAACTGAGGACAAGGAGGATCTTCACAGACAACTACAGTTATGCAAGAACCCTTCCCCCATCAAGGAATAGTTAGCACTCAGCAGAAAAACCCCAGTGATTCCGAGAAAAACAAGCATGAAACTTACATGGCTGGGGAAGAAACATTTTTCCAAACCCAGAATCACAGCTATGACACCCCACCAGACATAGGTACATCAGGGGCTAGTACGTCCGTGCCGACTGCACCTTTGACCATTTCAAATATTCCTTTGGAACCATTGCCAAAAATGGTTAAAGGGCCTAATAGGAAAGAAGGTAACTACTCCAAAGAATCCCACAATTACAGCATCGTAGATGATTTAGCCCAGTGACCAGCTGCTATGTCCGCTTTGGAGATACTGTAGTCGTGCCCGAAGAAACAGAAAGCCCTGCTTTTCGCATTAGGCGCTGTTGAGATTTCTGACACGCGCATGATGGCTTTTGATTTAGACAAGGCCACCCCTAGGCTTCCTTCCATGGTTGCCTTCCAGATACCAATATCAGTACAGAATATCACTATTCACCGATGTGTCATTGATGAGGGTGCATCCACATGTATCATCTCAAATAATGTATGGCAGAAGTTAGGAGCCCCAGAACTCAAACCTTCCATCATCACACTCAGAGCATACGATGGCAACCCTCGACCCCCGTCGGTCTCTTCCAAAATGTAGCGGTCTGCTTAGTCGGAAAAACTGTCCACATAGACATTGAAATCTTGGATGCTCACTTGGATTACAGTGTACACCTCAGGCATAGTTACATGTATGCCATGTCTGCCATACCATCCTCTATTTTCTGCATCATGATGTCCCCCCAGGAGGATTGAATCATTACAGTAGATCAGCTGACGCACACTAAAAAGTGTCCTTTGACCAACGCAGATATGGTTCTACCCTATGTAGATACAACAATAGATGGTCTTGTACGGTATCAATAATATGGCCCTGGCCAATTCAAACCATTATCTGTCTTAGGATCATTCCTAGGAGATCCTCCTATTATCCCTGAGGTGTCGCCTGATGCCACAGGGGCCCTGGTGTGCATGATGTCCACATCAAGCACTGAGGTTATTTAGGGCACGGACTCAAGCAGTAACGACACCAAGGCATCAGCTACTGCAACCTCCCTAGTCTATGCCACCTCCCAAACTCCTTTCCTATACCCACCTCCTGGCTTCACCTCCCGGCAGGTCTTGGCAACACTGGTACTACCCAACATATCATTGGCATTCCCAGTGTGGTATCTCATTCCCTCGCCAGGAATGCCAACTACCAATGTTACTGCATTTGGGTTAAATCCCCCCAGTCCCAAGGAGCCCCAACCCACCCAAGTAGCAGTCGAAACTGCCCTCGTAAGGGAAATCTCCACTACGAAACCGGCAGCCATGGTGAAAAACATTTCCAAGAAAGGAAAGAAAGTAGTGACCCGCAACATATAGCGGGAGTTATCAGCTTGCGCTATATGTGATGTCACATGACACCCTACTCACATATGCCTGGAGTTGGAAGAATTAAAACCACTCCTCGGTTGTGAGGCGGGCACCTAAAAAGGAAATTCCCATAAAAATGAACTCACCACCAAAAGTACAGGCAAACCGCTGCGTACCAATCATGCATGTGCCCTCTGTGACACCTATGGGAATTATACCGACCACTATCCATAAATACCATGGTATAGGGACGCCTTACACAATATCAAGCGATATTATCAAGAGGATCCCTCCATCCAGTCTATTAATGAAGAACCGCGCACCATCTTGTACTTACAAGAGGAGTATGGATACGTAGAGCGCCCCCCAATAATGCCCATCACACATTGCATGCTATGTGATGAACGTGGCCACTACCTCAAAGAGTGTGTTGCATTAGAGCTCATCCATAGATGGTATCCAATCGAAAGGGTCTATTACGTGGGACTACGAGCATCACAATTCACATGCCTGTTATGCGCGGACAATCACTTGTTGGAGGATTGTCACTACATACCTCGCTTCTCAGCCATAATTCATCTCTCCCAAGAAGACGATATCGATGAAAAATCCATCGGCAGCTCCATGACCCAAGAAGAGGAGATGAGCGGGTCTATCATGTTATTCTTAGCCAAAGAACAACCTAGTAGGGAACCCATAGTTAACCCTATAGGCACTTCACGAAAACCACCCGCATGCATGTTATGCAAGCAGACCGAACATATAGTAGTCCACTACCCTGACTTAGCAGCATACTGACGATGGTATCCCACTCGGCCTCAGACCATGCATGATGGAAGACCCATATCACATACATTTTGCCTAATATGTCAGGGTAATCATTATGACCGGCATTGCACTTATATCTCACGGATCCATCCCACTATCGACATGATTAATGCCGTAGAAAAGAGGACAAGTGATCTCCAAGAATGGCATAAAAGATATATCGCTAGCTCAACTTCCCCACCACATGATGGTGTTATAAGCTGGATAAGACCACACACCAACCACGTAAACCCTAGGCCAAGCCTAGGATAACATGCGGCCTATGTGATCTAAACAATCACATAATCAACCAATGTAGAGAACTCAAACCTCTTGCAAATAGTCTCTGCATAATCTCATCTCTTCCCCAAAAGGTTCTCTCCAATCAAGAGAAGATCACACATACTTACTACCGAATTTGCTCACACTTTCATCATACATTTAAGTGCACGCATCTCCCCAAGCTGAGAGCAGCTAGAGCAGCATTAAGTCAGCCACCTACCAAAAAGGGAAACAAAAGATGACTTGGTCCGCAACAGACCCTTTCTAAGCGTCCACGTCTGGAACATCGAGTAGTGTAGATTCTCACACTATCTACTCTGTCAGTGCTGTGATACCTTACACCATTTGCACCATTCATAATCACGTGCTAGAGGGATGTTCGTTGCTACAAAAATTTATACATCTCTGTGATAAAATCAACTTCCATCTACCAATAATTGACTATCCTAGCAGGAATTCCACCTATCAACTCACTCAGGACTCCATTACAGAGATCCTTCCGCCGCCACATGCCAGCGACACAACTCATCACATACGACTTTTGTCATCGCATGCCCAAAACATGATTTCAACAACCTCCCCATCACATGAATTCGGCTTTATTCCTGTCACAAAAAACCAAGGCACCTTACGCCTTTGCATAGATTTCAGCAAGATTCCAAACTTGCATACAACCATCGAACTCCTTGATGGCACCTAGCCTCTAGAACAATGCCTAGTACAACTACAGCTAGTTGACGAAAACAGGCGACAATCGCTGCAACACAATGAGGCCCATAAGAAAAGGGTATAAGCATCATTCGATCGCCACATCACCCCTCGCTCATTTACTGAAGGAGAGCTAGTCCTTTGCTATGATGTCGCAAAAGAAGCCTTAGGGCCAAGAAAGTTAGAAAACCTGTGGAAAGGGCCCTATATCATCAAATATTGCCTTCGACAGGGGGCATACATCTTGATGGAACTGAGCAGGACATTCCTCACTAACCCCGTCAACGGCCTTTACCTCAACAAATTATACCCATAAGGGCCCCTATAGCCCTTATCCCCTAGAATTAGAGTACACAAAAACCCCAATACCAAAATATTTTTGACCCAAAAATCCTAAACGCACTCAAAATATCACCATGCATCATCAACTTGAACCTTATTTCATATTTTCTAATGGAGCCTCGCGATGGTCTCAAAACTTAGTTGTAGTTGCCTGGGTCATCTACTACCCTGACCGATCACCACTATGTTCAAACGTCGTGTGAATCAGGTCAGCAACCAACAATTAGGCAGAATATGATGCCGTTATTGGACTTATGTGCAAGGCCCTCCACCAAGGCATCTGCCATATGCATGTCTACCTAGATTCCTAGTTAGTATTCTCACAGTTAAACCAAACATTTGAAATTAAAGATGCAAACCTATTTAGATAATATTTGTGTGCTAGAAGATTAAGCAGACAATTTGATTATATTACATTCTCACATGTATCAAGGAATCAAAACCAAATAGTCGATCACATAGCTAACAATATCCTAGACTGGAATGCATCACGAGTAAACCACGATTCATAGAAAGCATAACATGTATATCCATCAGCATAACACAAAATGCATAAACTGAAATAGACACCACACCATGTAGAGTCGGAAAAAATATCTCTCATATATATATATATAAAATATGTGTATCAGAGTACAAAAAATAGTATCACTGGCCCATTGGCTAGCCAAAAATATATAGGTCGTCAAAAATAAGGGAAGCATCCCCATAATAGGTACTTTCCCTATGTACAAATCTACTCTAGGGGGGTGCCCCCTCGAGAGTAGCACCTAGGCCCACCACTGCTCTTGGTGCCACCACCGGAGCTGCTGTCGCCACTGCGATAGCTACCTATTGTAGAGTATGCCGGTAGTCCCTCTCACGGGCCATCACTGTCTCTAGCCATACCTCCTCGAAGTCATCCATAAGACCTCGAGCAGGCATCCCATGGGTCAAACGGTCCACCCAACCCCAGAAGTCATCTAGAGCCTCTACCTGAGCTGTAAGTACTATGATGCATGCCTCAACCACATCCGCAAGCACTCTCTCAGCCACTACCTCAGCTGCAGCCATGCTGCTACCCTCACCAAAAGGACCAGCACCATGTGATATCCCTTTTTAGGAATTTCAGCAATATCCTCAGTGAGGACACTGTATAAGTAAACCAGTACAAGAATAAAATTTTTCAGGGCTTGGGTTCTCAAGAATATGTGTATGTGGCTTAAATACGGAATGACATCAGAAAGAAATAACTCTAGCTACAATAAACAGATCTCCCTAACTCAAATGTAGAAATAGGCATCATAACCCCAGTACATCATAAAATAGAAATGTCGGAGGCAGCAACAATGTTATTCTTATTTTGTAGACTACAGAAATAGATGGAATAAGATATATCTGGAGCTTTTATTCATTATAAGATTAGAAATGAGAGGATTGACCTCTTTTACAAACACATTGGGACCTCCCGGCAAGGATTTCCAGCAAAATAGAAACACAATGTACAACACTACAGAAAATAACGATGTACCCAGCAAATCTATATTAAAAAATATCTGATAAGCTCAAAGAAGAATACACAATACAAAAATAGGCTCAAGACCTCCCTCAATATAAATCCTGGAGTGGAAATCACCTCCTCCTCTCCTGAAATAAGCTCAAATGGGCAGATCTAACCCCAGCTATTGCAGCTACTGCAGAAATAACGCACTCACTAAGAGTGACTGTGCAGTCCAGGTTATAGGATGGCTTCCTCAAGATATCTGATGAGAATGGAACTCAAGACCTCCTCCTTATATCTCCCAATCAATCTGCAACAGCAATGGAACTAGAATTCCCGCATGAGAACCCTTGCACTAACCAGTGCTACAACTCTGGCTAAACAGCCGAAGATTTCAATCAGTCATAAGACTGAAACAAGAAGCATGAATTAATGCCTTCCCTTGTTTCCATTCCTTCCTTTTTATTCCAAGTGAGCTTCTCCATCCCGGGCCCCACACATTGGTGGTGTAGCTTCCTTGAGAAGCTTTCTTCTTCAAAACTGCGCTGCCCTAGAGGATTTCCCTCCGTTTTTACAGTGCTGGTTGAATTAGTCAACTATATTAGCTCCTTGATTTTTCTCCTCTTCACTCTCAAGGGGCTTTATTTTATCCTCCTATCTCAATCCCTTTTCACACTGGGATAGATTTTATTGTGTTTCTTACTTCTTATTTCAAAAATGGAGTAATTATAATGTTCGAAGTAGCTATGGCTAATTGGGAACATCACAGTCCTCCCTGATCAAAAGTTGCTTGCCCACAAGAAACAGTAAATAAGGATGCTACAAGATCTTCTCCCCCTCCCAAGTGGCATCCTCATCTGGTAGATTCCTCCATCGAATCAGATATTATTTGTTGACTCAGTTTCTCAACTTCCTCTCTATGGTGTCTAGGATTACTTCTGGCTGCAAGATCAAATGACCCTCATCATCAATTGGAGGAACTTCCAAGTTGGAAATTACATTCCTCCCTATGGCCTTCTTGAGTCAAGATACATGGAAGATATTGTGGATCTTGCTCCCCTTAGGAAGCTCCAGCTCATAAGCTACCTTACCGACACATCTGTTCACCTTGTATGGCCCATAGTGTGGTTTGAGATTTTCATCTCCCTTCACCTTGAGTGTGGACTGGTTGTAAGGCTAAAGGCATAGGTAGAGAAAATCCCCCACCTCAAATTGTCTCTCTATCTGACCACGGTCGGCATACATCTTCTGCTAGTTCTAGGCAGTGGCAATGTTATCTTTGAGGGCCCTGAGTATGTCTTGGTTCTCTTGAATCCAATCTCTTTCCCTTGGAGATTTACTTGCCCCAAAAATAAAATCGGGAAATGAAAGGGCCTCATATCCATACAAGGCTCAAAATGGTGTCATGCCAATAGAGACATGGTGAGTAGTGTTGTAACAATTATCCCCCAAGTGGAGCCACCGCAACCAAGCTTTCTGCTGCCCGACCACATAGTTCCTCAAGTAGCCTTCTAGCCACTTGCTCACTATCTCAGTCTGCCCATCAGTTTGGGGGTGATAACTAGTGTTGGGGGTCAAATCAGCTCCCACTAATCGGAAAAGTTCCTGCCAAAATCCACCCATGAAGCGGCTGTCCCGATCACTCACTATGGTCCTAGGGAGACCATGGAATCTGAATACATCTCTGAAGAAGATTTAAACTACCTGTGAAGTATTATAATGTGTATATATGGCAAAGAAATGAGCATACTTTGTTATTCTATCAACAACAACATAGATACAGTCCTTACCTTGCACTATCGGTAAGCCGGTGATGAAGTCCATAGAGATGCTTTCCCACTTCCCCTCCAGAATAGGTAGTGGTTGTAACAACCTAGCAGGTTAAGTTTTCTCTCCCTTATTCTGTTGGAAAGTGGTACATTCATTGACATGGCAGAGCACATCCTCCTTGAGACCCTTCCGTGAGAATCTCTCCCTAATAGATCTATAATTTTTTGTGAAACCTTGATGCCCGGAAAGTGGGGAATCATGTGAGGACACTAAGATCTTCTCCTTGAGATTAGAATTCTTAGCCAAGTAGATTCAATCCTTGTAATAGATAACCTCATCCATCACTTTAAATCTCTCATCCGGTACCACCCCATCATGTATCCCACATGCAAGTTCATCTTTGAAATACTCAACTAAAAGTTGAGCCTTCAAATCTGCATCCATGCCCCTCATGGACAGCGCTGTAGGCCTCCTGGAAAGTGCATCAGCTACTGTATTCCTCTTCCCCTTGACATATTCTATGTCACAGTCATAGGCCTGGATTTTTCTCACCCACTTCTATTGTTTTTCCTGAAGCTGCCTCTGTTCAAGTAAGAATCTAAGGATGTTGTGATCAATCTTCGCCTTGAACTTATTCCCTAGAAAATATTTCCAGAACTTGGCTAATGCATGCATGATAGCCAACATTTCTTTATCATAGATGGGGTATAGTTTCTCATGAGGGAGAAAATTTCTGCTCTCAAAGGCTATAGGATGCCCTCCTTGCATCAAGACTGCCCCGATACCTTCACTTGATGCATCACATTCTAACACAAACCCTCTAAGTTCTGTCACATTCCTAGGTTCAGGCCAATATCTGATAGCTTGAATCTTCTCCTCATGCACCCTTACTCCATCTATCCCTATGATATGCCCCAAATACAACATCCATGTGAGGCCAAATTCACATTTGGAGAGCTTGGCATAGAATTTCTGCTCCTTGAGGATATGTAAGACTGTCTCAATATGCTACAAGTGCTCCTCCCAAGTGCAGCTGTAGATCAGAATATCATCAAAGAAGACCAATACAAACTTCCGCAAATGACCCCAAAAGATATGATTCATACAAGATTGGAAAGTTGTTGGAGCATTAGTCAATCCAAAGGGCATTACCAAGAACTCAAAAGGCCCATAGTGACACCTAAATGCTGTCTTGGGGATATCTTGCTCCCTCACCTTGATTTGATGGTATCCGGATCTCAAATCAATCTTGGAGAAATATTTGGATCCCCTCAGCTCATCCATGAGTTCATCGATCCTCGGTATAGGGTACCGATTCTTTAAATTCTTCTTGTTCAAGGCTCTAAAATTGATGCACATCCTCAATGTGCCATATTTCTTCTTTACCAAAACCACTGAGGAAGCAAAAGGACTAGTACTAGGCCAGATGTGCCCTAGTGCTAGCAACTCTTGGATAGATTTCTCAATCTCATCCCTATAGGCATTGGGATGTCTATAAGGAGTGGTGATCACTGCTTTTACCCCTTGTTCCAACTCAATGGTGTGTTCAAACCCTCAATCAGGAGGTCTCCCTGGTGGGATATCTCCAAATACTGTAGAAGACCGGTCCAAAAGGGATTGAATATCTGGACGCACAAGTGTGTCCTTGCTCTTCACCTCGGATACATGCAGTTCCACTACCCGTGCAATGTCTCCTCTACATAGATCTACCTCCATCCTATGTGTTGAAACAACCTAAGGATGATATGTGCTCATACCCTTGATCTTTCGTTGCTGGCCATCCTCTTCTCCAGTCCATTCCATCTCCAGAGTTCTCCAGTTAGTGGTAACTCTCCCAAGAGTAACTAACCACTGGACTCCCAATATGAAATTGGTGTCTGGAATATCTACCACAAAGAAGTGGTCTGTCAAGGTATATGTACCCATAGTAATGGTCAGCGCTGGAACATACTTGGCACATTGTAGAGTCATGGCTCCTGGAACCAAAACTTAAAATCCCTCAAACTCCTCCACGGAAATTCCTCTCTTGTTTACCAGTTGTGAATCAATAAAATTGTGAGTGGCTCCACTATCTATCAATACAAAAACTCTTTGCCCCATGATGGTGCCTCTTACTCTTAAGGTAAGATATTTTGGGACCCCTCTTAACATTGCAACAACTCCTCCTTTTGGAGCAAAGTCTTCTATGGGTTGTACATCATTGGCACCCTTCTTGGAGAAGGCCTTGATAGGATGTGCCTCCCCCATAACACATTTCTCCTGAATAGGGAGTGTCTCCCTTGGCTTTGAATGGGTTTTTTGCTGTAAAAAGGTTCTTTCCCTGGGCAAGATGTGTTGTAGATCTCTAGCTTTTTCCACAACTTCAAGGAGTGTAGTTGGTTTTGTAGACTTGACCAACTGTTTGGTCAATTTAGTGTGTCCTAAATTGTTGCATTCAATTTGTCAATCCGGGATTCGTAAGCTGATGAAGTGCGGCGCACTATATGTGCAAGATAACCTATTTCTTAACTTTTTGTCGTTTTTGGTTTTCTAAGATGAAATGGAAATTCTAAAATGAAAACAAGTATGGTTATGTTTGTTCAAGGAAATGATATTCTCTATAATGATTTACCAACTTGAAACTTAAAAAGGAATTTGAAAATTACAATGACAAAACTTGAAAGGAAACGAAAATGCGCTGCTGAAATGAAAAGATGCTGCTAATCTAATGAATCAAAATAGTGAACTAGTGAGCATGAAACCAAACTATTCTTGCTGCTGTCTAAACACAAAATAAATTATGCTGAAAGAAATCCAAAAGTTGTAATAAAGTAAATTTAAATCAATTTACATCAACTTGTCTTCTGATCCCTCATCATTAGTCCAGCTATGATTTTCGGAAGTAACCATAAACAACTTGAGTAAATGATATCTAATTTGCAGAAAGTAAACTAATATCAAACCATACATTCATAATTCAATCCCTCACCATCAGTCCAGCTGTGGCTTTCGGAGGTAACTGAAGATGTCATGCACAATTTAATATATCTAAATTTGCATAAAGGAAACTAATACCAAACTACACATTTCATAATACAATCCCTCACCATCAGTCCAGCTGTGGCTTTCGGAGGCAACTGAAGATGTTATGAGCAGTTTAATATATCTAAATTTAACTACTGAAGCAAATGAGCAAAACTGAATTAAACAAAGCAGTGCTGAAATTAAACATAAACTAAGAAAAACAAATTAGCAGCAGAACAATGTTAATCCCATGTCATTATTCAAAAAGCTATGAAAATGCCCAAGCTGCCTATCTATAACCTGAAACAAGAACACTGATCAGTGATTAATAACATAAAACATGAAAGACAGAAGTGAAATGGAAAGCATGAAAGTTTATAAACAAAAATGAAGCATATGTATCATGAAAAATGCAATGTATAAACATGGTAATGGATTATGGCACAATGAAATTTAAAGAAATAAAACAAGAACTATACACTAATGCACAAAACCTTAGCTGAGCAGGGGCCCTCTACACCAGCCTTGGCAACAATCTTCAAGTACGAATTAAGTTGGAAAACAGAGTCTTCTTATATTAAAATGCAGTCATAACAGTATGGTAGTATTACGGCACAAAGGCAGCGTAATTATATTACAGAGCAGACTAATAAAAGATAGCAGAGACTAACATCGACTAACTCATATGCGTATGCAAATGCGTTATTTATAACTGAAGGTAATGTAACTAATTTCCTAAAGTTTATGCTAATACAAAACACGTAGACCATTACGTCCACGGATCTAGGATCATGGCCGTGTTGGAAAGTAAATCTATGAGGAGTGGATGCTTGAATTCGGCTATGGAGCAATGTACAGATGTCGACTTGTCCTCCGCAAGCTCAGAAATGGCCATATGAACCTTCACGTGACACGAAACAGAGTCCTGTCACCGTGAGACTCCATGGTTGACTTCCATGTGGACGCCTTTGACCGCGACTTCTTTAGATGAGTTTGCTCGAACCAATAGGACACGAACCATGTCCACATCATTTCTGACTTGCCCATGTGGCTCATTTTTTCGGTAGACACCTGTAACATAGAGTTTCACAAAATAGCTGCGGAAAGTTGCAGCAGCTGCGGAAAGTGGCAAGATTCCGCAGCTAAATGAATAAAATCTAAATCAATCAGCATACACAAAAATATAGTTAAAAACCATGTTAGATACTCTTTTGAAATTAACATACAATGATATTGACAACTTGGGAGGTTCAGGTGAGTGAAAAAGGTATAGAAAAGTGTATGGAAAAGATGCAGAATTGAGACTCAACATACCCCCACTGTGAAGGTGTTGCATGTCCTCATGCAACCAAAATTTTGATATTCCTTCCTCAGTTCATATGCCTTGACACTTCAGCCAGCACGTCTAATCCTCTCCTCATCTTCCTTGGTGCTGCCAACATTCTAGGTTTCTTCATTAAGCACCTAAATTTGATATTAACCAGTGCTCTGTTCAACTTCTGGCATTTCCTTTTCAATTTCTTGTTCTTCTTCTGCCATATTCCCAGATGTAGCATGGTATTATCATGGATGATTTTGTCCAATTTACCTTGTTCCTTCAATGTCTCATTTTTATTTTTGATGTGCCTATTTAAAATCTCTAGCTCAAAGATTTCCTGTTTTAGTGATTGGACTAAATCATCCTGTACTGTATGAGGCTAAATGGACGAAGTACTTGGACCTGTAGCTGCCTTTTCCAAAGATTCTATATAGTCATATACTTCCTGCTGCTTGGGGTCTATTTCAGGTGTCATTTTTATTGGGCTGTCCCCAAAATGCCGTGAAGGAGAGTTATCTTCAAAATATGGTTGAGAAGGGCTTACATCAACATCTTGCTGAGAATAGGATGGAGTATGTTCAATGTCTGACTGGGAATGAAATGAACCAGGTTCACTAACTGACTGAGATGGACTATGGTCAGCTAGGGACTGTTCAGATGTTTCCTCTCCTAAATCAATGAAATGAGGACCCTTTATTTTCGTTTTCCTCAATTTCCCCTTAAGTCTGCTGCTTCTTCTCACACACTGTGGTACACTATCCTTTTGTTTTTGTTTTCCTTTCTCTGTCTTCTTGGCCATAGAGGAGTGTTTTTGAAGATAAAGTAGTCTTTCAGATAACACTTGATTATCTTCTTCAGAAGAAGAAGGGGTTTTATGTATAGCCTCAATAGTTTTTCTCTCTTTTGGTATTATTGGCTTCTTACCCTTGATTTCTTTCTTCTTCCTCTTTGATAGTCTCTCTTCCCTATCACTTCTTTCAATTGTAGTAGTAGGAGTATTTTGAATTCCATCAATTGTTCTTTTTCTCCTACTTCTTCTTGCTGTGCTACCTTCAGGAATTTCTTGAGTAGGAGTAATTTGGGTTTTATCATTTATTATTTTTCTTCTACTCCTTCTTGTTGTACTACCTTCAGGAATTTCCTGAGGTTCCTCAAAGAAATTTCTAACCAGAAATTGTTCCCATGTGTCTTTATTTTCCTTTAACTCCTTTTCAATCAAAATTTTTACAAGGTCGTGGTGATATAGATGGGGTTCTACATCTCCTAAATGCTTCTGAACAGTCACAGACATTTTCTTCAAACTATTGAATAGAAAATATGGGAGATTGAGAGTTTGATTATCTAGAAAATTCATTAGTAACCTGGTATGGTACATATACATGGACCCAAAACGGCCTTCACATGTAATGAATTTCTGAACAACTAGCAGCAAAGTAGCCCATTCCTCTTTCAATGCATGCACAGGAATTCCTCTTTTAAAAACAGTTATGTCCATACCTTGGTTTCGTAAGATTGTTCTCCATGCTTCATCACTGATGCTTTTATTCTTAAACCAACGCTCACCCTCCTGAAGAAGTTCCGTGGATGTTGCTATAGATGCTTCATTGACCACAAACTTAAGGTCTCCAATCTCTGCTTCCAAGCCATTAAATGACCTTGCGAATGCCTTCGTCACTTCTTTATGATAACCTCTGAATTTCTGGATAAACTGCAACCAATTTGCTTTCTTCAATATATCCCTTACTTGCGGATATCCCTCCATAAACTTAGGTCCTTTCGGTTCTGCTCTTAGCAATTTTCCCATTCTTCTTTTCTGCTCTTCACAAATTTGCCTGCGTGAGGGTTTAATGGAAACAGAATGGTTGAATGCACAGAGATGAGCACAATGACTGTGGGTAAATGTCAGAGAGTGAGTATACAGATTATAACGTAATAGAGAGCGGAATGGAGTGAACAGAACAGAGAGGGGTTTTCGTGAGCACAACAGAGAGCACGACAGAGAGATTAACAGAGTATAACACATTCGGCAGCGTTTTGAATTTTGGTGGCTGCACAATAAATATGAGCACGTTTCAACGACGGTTATGGATTTATGCGGCTGTAAGAGTTCGTGGTTAAATCAAATACGTCTCATTGTCACCGGTGGAATATTAGAACATGAGTGAAGATCAGGGTTTTTAATGATGGAACCGTTTGAGAATGAATGTGAGAGGATAATATGGAGATCATGAAAGGTTACGGAATTTTCAATATAATCATTACACATAATGGATAGAGCTTATGGTTCAGAACTATATAAAAATGTTTTTTTCAATGCTATTTGAAATAAATTTTATTCATACCTTTAGAATCTTTGCCTTTTCCCTTGGTCTTCAACTAATTGCTCTTCATTTGTGTCTTGAATGCTCCAGGTCTTCATTTTTGATCCTCTCATCTGCATTTTATTTCATGATTATGGAAATACAATTGGCTGTGCATTCTTTTGAAAACAGAGTTGTAGCTGCGGAATCTGCTTCTGGCTGCGGAAACTGGAGTCAGCTGCGGAAACAGATGTCAGCTACGGAAACTGACACAACTATTATTTGGATGGATGGAGATGAACAGATGACAAATGACCAGATGGAAATGGTCATGAAAAAGATTTTTATTGATGAAATGGAATGAAATGGATAAAAATGAAGTGGAATGGAGTGAAATGAAGTGAAATGAAATGGAATGAAGTGGAATGGAATGGAGTGAATGGTCACAAAACTTGTGAAATGAAAGAGAGATTTTTTTTTTTTGGAAAATATAGAGTGTCAGGTGTTCCTGATTTTCACCCTATATTTTCTGTATAAGACTGCCAATCAGTGATTGGTTTTCAGGCTTATACAATTTTTTTTAATTTTTTTATTTTTTTATTTTTATTTTTTAACTAAAAAGAACAAAATCTAGGCTGGTGGAGAAGAAGAATTCTTCTGTACCAACCTGATTGCATAATTCTATTGAAACATTTTGAAAAATTCCTCCTTTGAGAGTGGCTTATGATAAACTTTCAATCTGTGGCCATTCACAATAAGAGGAGTTTGAAACTCATCAATGGTCTTGATTCTTACCGCTCCATTGCTAAAGATCTTGTCAATCTCATATGGCCCAAGCTAATGAGTCTGAAATTTTCCTTGAAAATATTTAAACTTGGAATCAAATAACAATGCCCAATCTCCTTCTTGAAACTTATTCTCTTTGATGTACTTGTCATGCCATTTAGTTCTTTGATATTGAACTAGATCAGTTCTTAAAATTTCTTCTTGTCTGATCTCATCTAGCTCATTCAACTGCTCCATTCTATGCTTTTGGGCTTCTGATAAGTCCATCCCCAACTGAACTGCTATCTTGAAGGTCTTGACGTGGAACTCAATGGGGAGCAAGACTTCTTTCCCATAAACAAGTTCATAGGGAGAATGTCCTGTTGTATTTCTCCATGTAGTTCTGTAGGCCCACAAGGCTTCAGGAAGCCTTTCCGCCCAATCTCTTCTATGTAGATGAACAGTTTTGGTGATGATACTTTCAAGAACTTTGTTTGTAGACTCCACTTGACCATTTGCTTGCGGATGGTAAGGAGTAGATCTTCTGTGCTTGATTTTGTATTCTTCCATCAATTTCTCCACCAAATTGGATGTGAATTGGCTTCCCTGATCTGTCACAATTTCTCTTGGAACACCAAAGCGAGTAAAAATATCCTCATAAAGAAAATGAACAACTGAATTTTCAGTAGCTGATACTAATGCTTTGGCTTCTACCCATTTAGTAACATAATCAGTACAAACCAATATATACTTCTTTTTCTTAGATGGTGGATTAATAGGTCCAATGAAATCTAAAGCCCATTTTTCAAAGGGTTCAATGAGTACCTGTGGTTGCAATGGAATTTCACTTGAAAGGGTAGGTTTCCCTACTCTTTGGCAGTTGTCACACCTTTTGACATATTGTTTTGCATCTTTGAAAAGAGAAGGCCAATAATATCCTAAAGAGAGGATTTTATAGGCCATCCTTTTGTCTGCAAAGTGTCCGCCGCATGGTTCATCATGACATGCCTTCAGAATATCAGGCATTTCATCTTCCCTGACACATCTTCTGATCACAAGATCTGGCCCTGTTTTAAACAATACATTAGAAATCCATGAATATTTTGAACTCTCCTGAATAATTTTTCGTTTTTCACTTGGAAATAAATGTGAAGGTAGTTTCCCTGTAATCAAATAGTTAGCAATATCTGCATACCAAGGAGTCTTAATAGTTACTGCAAACAAGTATTCATCAGGAAACTTACCCTCTACAGGAGAATCTTCTTTAGTATTCTAAATTCTAGACAAGAAATCAGCTACTGTATTCTGTTTTCCTGGTCTATCCAACACAGTAATATTGAATTCTTGCAAAAGTAAAAGCCATCTTGTCACTCTGCCATTAGTAACAGGTTTGTTCATTAAATATCTAATTGTAGAATGGTCAGTATGAATAAAAGTTTCATAGCTTGTTATGTAATGTCTAAATTTATTAATTGCATGAACAACAGCTAAAAACTCTTTTTCAGTCACAATATAGTTCAACTCTGTGGGAGTCAAATTTTTACTGGTATAATAAATAGCATAAGGAACTAAAAGGCAAAGGAAAGTGATCCTTCAAAGTTGCTTTGTTAAATTCCCTGTAATCAATGCATACCCTCCATTTACCATTCTTTTTAGGTACTATAACCAAAGGAGAAACCCATCGGCTATCTGAAATTGGATAAATGAAGTTTACATCGAGAAGTTTTTGGAGCTCTTCTTTCACTATCTCCCTAAGATTTGGATTCATCCTTCTTTGAGGTTGTCTGATTGGTCTACTGTTTTCCTCAATATAGATATGATGGATACAAGTCTGAGGATCAATACCTTTCATGTCACTATACTCCCATGCAAATGTAGTAGAATGTTTTTGCAAGATTTTGGTTAGTTCTTCTTGTTGTGATTTTTCCAAAAGTTTGTTGATATTCAGTGTTTTTCCTGGAAAAATCTCAATAGTAGAACTACCAAACTCTTCCATAGAGTAAAGAGACATTTGTCTTGATGATAAATATTCTATGTCAGATTCCAACTGAAATTGTGTGGGGTCATATTCCGAAGATGTCTCAAAATTTTCTAATGTGTTCAGAATTTGACTATCCTCACTGATTTCAGAAATGGTAAAGACAGGTTGTATAATGTCCTCATCATCAACCCATTCATTATCTCCTACTTCTGTGATTGCTTTTGCTGGAGGATACAAATTGAATTTCTTTGTCGAATTACCATTAGAAATGTACATGTCCCCAGATCTACAACTAATAAAAGCATCAGCTGTGGCTAGCCAAGGTCTTCCTAAAATAAGTGGGTGCCCTCCCAGATTACTCTTGGGAGTCAAAATCATAAAATCTACTGGATATTCCCAAGAATCTAAGGAGACTGAAATATCTTCTAATACACCATCTGGTTTAATAATTGATCGATCTGCAAGTTGCAGTAAAGTAGGTGTAAAAAGAAGGTTAGGAAGTTTTAGCTAGTCCATAGTTTGTCTACTCATAATGTTGATAGCAGCCCCTAAGTCAATCAATGTGTTTGGAATTTCTATCCCATTTATATGTGTCTTGACAATTGGACTTCCTAGATCTACATACTTCTGCATGGTAATTTTTCCCATCATAATATCTGCAATCTTTCCTACCAGGTGGATTCTTCTTGTGTCTTTTAGTTTCCTTTCCGGTCTTTTGAAACTCAACTCCTTTATGGTTTTTGCTAGAATAGGAATTTCTTGAATGGCTTGTAGCAAGGGAATCTTGATACAAACATTCTTCAATTCATCTAGAAAGTCATAGTTAGGCAACAAGATTTGTTTTTCCACCCCCTTGTCAATTTGTAGTCTTTCAGGAAAAGGAGGTGTAGATGATGATGCAGGTTGCTCAACTATAGGAGTTGTGGGTGTTGTCTTTTCTTTTTCTTTTTGAATGTTTGAATTTTGAAGAGATTCGTCCTCAGAACCCTTATTGACTTGAAGAGAGTCCTCCTCAGAGGTATCTTGCTCTTGAATATCTATAGAAGGTTTTTCTAAAACTCTACCAGATCTGAGTTGTACATCGTTGAGAGGAACAATCATATTTGTAGGAAATTGTTGTCCTTATACCATGTAAATATTCTGAGGATTCTTATTATTAGGATTTGTAATGGCTGAGCTGGAAGTTGAATTGTCTTTTGTTGGTATGGGAGCATGAGTTGGGGATTTGGATTTTGTTGAGAAGGTTGTTGTTGTGGAAATGGCAATGAAAGTTGTGGATTTGAATTTGGAAGTTGTGGAGCTTGTTGATTTTGAAAAGATGGAGGATATTGATAAAATTGAGTAAATCTCCCATAAGGATTTTGCATCCCTTGTACCCATGGCTGATATGAATTTTGATGTTGAGGCCAAGGTTGTTTCCAAGGATTCCAATTTGGTGGGGTTCGAAAATTAATAGGGTTGTTAAACCCTTGAGTTTGTTGTCCCTGCCAAGGTCTTCTTGCAACAAAACAGAGAGATTCTACTGAATTTGGGTCTTCTTGAAAGACAACTTTGAGTCCAGGAATTGAAGGACAATCCTTGATCTCATGATTCTCTGAGAAAATCATACATGTTTCTACAAATTTTTCATCCAAGGGACATTCCCTGCTGCCGTTTCTTCCTACATAGCCTTTGGACAAAGATGTCAAAGCAGTGTCCGTTTTCTCGCTTTCTCCCTTGCTTCCGGACGGCGTGCGGGTGTCTAGTTGTTCACTAAGGCTCCCTAAGATATCAGTTTTGAATTCATCAAGCATATTGCCAATCTCTGCCCTACTTACTGATCCAGTTGCAGATTTGTTTGCCCTGATAAGAGAAGGATCTCTAGGCCCTTTTCTCGTTTTAGATTTTCCCCTTGAGAGATGGACACATAGTTCTGTTATGTCACGAAGTGGAAGTTGAGAAATGTCTCCTTTCCCCATCATGTTTAAAATATCTATCCATTCATCCCTAATGGCTTTTAATATGAGGGCTTTCAAGGTTTCATCATCTAAGTTGCTCATCTTTTCTCTTTTCAAGTTGTATTGAAATCTTTCCAGTAAGTCTTCCAAATTTTCATCTTCTTTTTGCATCATTTTAAACACTCTCTTATCTCTGTATTTGGTGTTAGCCTCTATGAACATCTCGACAAGCCGCCTGGGGGGCTAGATTGCTTTGAGCCTCTGGCGAGGCATCGCTTCAAACTCATCCTCCTTTTTGAAGTGTCTAACCGTCGTGCCTAATACAACCGCTAGTGCATAAATTGCTAAAAGGGCCTATTATTCTCCCCACCGCAACACATCAATTCTCTCTCTTCTTTTATCCCTCCCGACCCCTTTATTTTACCCTATTGTTCCTCCTTTTTATCCCCCCCTTTCTCACTCTCTCTATTTCTGCCTACCTCAAAACCGCAAAATCCCCGTAAGTCCCTCTCATATTTTATTTATTTTTCCTTATCATTTCTTTATAAACTTTTAAAATCCGATTAAATGAAAACCCATCTTCCGACCCGACGTTAGTTGCCCAGCCTTTTTCCGCCGGCAAATTTAACCACTTTAAATATGTCGGTACAATGACCAAGCGCTTAAGTCCCGAGCGCTAATCGCAATCGGAAGGTCAGGCGAGTGCACAATTTCCTTTGTAATATCAAAAACCCCAATGCGATTTGTCTATAACGTTAAGTCCCATGTTGCGTTCAGCACCGTTGATCTTCCGCGGAGATCCGACGGTGGAGCGCTAATCGCAGCTTCGGCTCAATCGCAATCGCAACATTCCGCGAGTGCCCTCCGATCAATCGCAAGTCCTCACTCCCGATTCTCGATCAGCTCTCCCTCCGATTGAACGTGAACCGTTGATCTAATCCCCAGATCCAGCGGTCAGCACTCAATCGTGCCCTGACCTCCGATTGCAATCACAAGCCTTTCACTCCGACCTCCGATTGATCACAAGTCTTCCGCCCCGATCCCCGATCAATCGCAAACCTGTCTTCCGATCCTCCGATCGTACTATCCCCCGATTACATCTGAGCCGTTGATCTGTCCCACCGATCCAACGGTCCAGCAAAAATCGCACCCTCCGCCCGATCGCTGATCGCAAGTCCTTCTGTTTCCCCCCCGATTAAATCTCCGCCGTCCATCTCCCTGCTGATCCTACGGCTCAGCGCTAATCGCATCGTCGTTCCGCCGCCCCTCTTCTCTCCCTCCGATTGAACGTAAACCGTTCATCTGATCCCCGATCCAACGGTCAGCGCTCAATCGCGCTCCGACCTCCGATCGCAATCGCATGTCCTATCTTCCCGTCCCCGATTGTGATTGCTCCGATTTGATCTCGTCCGTCCGTTTCCTCCCAGATCCAACGGTCATCGCTCGTCCTCCCTGATCGCAATCAAAAAATTTTATGTGTGTCACCCTTTGGTACCCCTGATTGTGATGGTTCTGATTCAATCTCGGCCGTTGATCCTCCCCTGGATCCGATGGTTCAGATCTAATCGCCCTCCGCCTCTGCTGGGTCCCACTCTTACATTCATCTCCGTCGCATTTCATGCATTTTGTTTGTTTCTTTGTTCATTTCATATATTGTTACGCTGCTCAATCTCCACCGTTGATTTTCATCTCCAGGCCTGAATCCAACGGTCTGCGCTGCATATTTCTACCAAACCCTATTGTCCGCGCATTCCACCACTCCACTGCATTTTCATCGTTCTTTTACACAATATCATTATTTCCACCACTGCCGCACTACCATTTCATCCACCCTGCATCCATCGCTCCGTCCACCATTTTCTTCATAAGTTTTGCTATGTTGCAGAGTTTCTAGAGGATGAGACCTGCCGCTGTTTGGTGTACTACCTCAATGGCGAGCGGCGCAGTCAGGATCAAATCTAATGAGCCAGTACCATCAGGAAAGTCAAGGAATGGGGCTGTCAAGACTTACATTAAAGGAAAGTGGAGTTCAAATGCCGAGAGTCATGTCGACGCCATTTAAAAATCGAGCTAACTCAACGGAGGCAGTAATGAAGCAGCAAGGAGTTTCAGTACAGAACAGAGGGATTAGTGCACATCAACGAAGATCTTGAGCTCTGAACCAGGGGTTCAAAGAGGCAAAGCATCATTTTGAAGACCCTGAGGATCGTTCTGAAGATCCTGAACATCAATAAGAGGTAATATCAAGGTTTTCTTATCAGCAGAATGTTTTTCCATAAAGGACAGGTCTCCCATACAGTCTTTATTATGCGCCGTGTCCCTGAAGGAGTTTTTCGTCCCAGCTATAGTTCAAAACAATCTAACATCTATGAGGAAGACCTCTCAGCAGTTTCTTTCATTTTGTTCAAATCACCTGGAGTACTGCAGCCAAAAGGTCAAATCATATCCGAAGAAGATCTCTATTGCACCGGGGAGATGACAAAGATTAAATATACAGCATATCAAGCGGAATGGGCCTCGGCCCTGCATTCATTGTTGTGTTTAAATGTAACATTTAAAATTCACCTACCTCCTCAGTCGGTCCTCTGTGTCTCTTCTGCTATAAAGCACAGGAGGATATCATTGTAATGGTTGTTGATGCATTATCAGTGAATTGCAAGCATTTTTGTCCTGAGACAAGTTCCCTGTGTAATGATTGGATGATAGGCTGAGAAATGTGATGTATTCAGGCTGAATGTAAAAGCTTTGGGCGGTGATGTACCTGATTGGTATTGTGTTTAACATGATAAGAAGTTTTCATTGGATCCTGATCTACAGCAGTTGGTGATGTTTTTCTCATCTCTGTGTTTATTTCCATTTCATTTCATGTTATTCTGACTGGCATATGAATGCATGACATAAGATTTACCCTTGTTAGGTATCTTATGTCCCAACTCTCCCAGTCTTTAATATTTTCTGCTCATATGTGTATCTGAATATTGTTTTTTTCAATTGACTAAACCAGTGTAGTGGATGATTATTACCTGCTCTCTGATGTGCAAGTTAATAGAATCAATGTTCAGATGTTTTTGTTAAGATTTAATTGAAAGAGGTTAGGAACATTGGGAAGTTTAGAAGCCTGTCTCTGCCTCTTCATAACCTATCCCTTCCACATAAACCTTTTCAATATCCCTTGTGTTGCCTATGGTTTTGTCCAACCAGGCCTGGAGTTAAATGACCTCTAGCCTGATCTATAGACAGAATCAGATGGTTATCCATCCTTCATTCTCATTCCTTAATGTTCCATCCCACCAATCAGTCTTTGAGATCCAAATGCTCTAGATGACTAGCCCAACTGAAGCTTACACATTGAACATAAGTAAATCCTTTCTTGACTCCATTGCCCAATGGCCTTGATGTTCCCTGAGTTATCTATCCTTGCCTAGCTTCCTTCTTTACCTATCTTTGTCTTATGGTGAAACCTTCCTTCCTGATTCTCAACAACCAAAATCAAACAATCAAACAAACAACCTTGAGCCTATAACTAGCCTAAAATCACAATTGAGAACTTCAAAGACATATAGCCTTTGATAATCATAGAGAGATCCCTCTCTGGACCTAGGAGGGCTAGATCCTAAGGTCTGAAAGTGGTTCTATGTTGTCTCATCTTTTGGTATTTCCAACCTTGCCAAAACATGGGAACCCCAACATAATGGCGACCATACTGGGGAATTTCTGAGTACTTTCATCTTGTTGCATCTCCAAGCCTCAGAAAACCTAGAACCTCTGTTTAGGCTGGCAGTAAAACACTTATCCTTCCTATTCCACTTACCTCTGGTGTGTTTTACCCCTTACTCTCAGACAGAGCCTGGTAAGGGCCAGGTAGCCTCCGGATCTCATCCTCTTTAGGAGGTGACACATCTGGTAAATGCCCTCCCAGTCCATCTCTGGTTAGAGTTTGCTGTGTTTTGTGGGATATTCCTGAAAGGGATATTTCCTCATCACTGCGGTGGACAATGTACCCCCTAGAAACATCCTAAGCCTTCCACCTGGCGACTCCATTGTTCCCAAACAAAAAGACTCCACTGGTGATTAGTAGGCCTGCTGATTACCTTGGTTTCACATAAGACTCCACTGGGAGACCAGATTCAAAACATAATGAAGGTTCCACTGGGAGACCAGCCCTGAGACAACATCAACCACAACAGAAATAACAAGTAGGGTTAAGCTGCTTGGCTAAAAATAACACTCTGGCTCACAGAACCATTCATACAAGAGCTTTCCCTGATCCAAGCCCACCCGAAATAGTTGATAATCCTGAGAAAATCCTTAAGAGAACACCTGTAAGTGGGAGATCAACTATTTCCAGCAACATTCATAGAGCCAATTCTGCACCAGAAGATCTTGCAGCTCTATTAGACCCTTTCTTCGACCTAGACCTTCAAAACAGATTACCTAGAACTAGGTCATTCAGTGTTTCAGACCAGCCGAACCCTAGGGATAGTGAAACCCCTCCTTCTACACCACCTGATCTCCACTTTCTCCAAAACTTGGGGCTTTCTCACCCGAGATCTGCTCAACAGACTTCTGCTGGTCCAAACATCCCTGTCATCCAAATACCAGCTGCTCAAGCCAACCCTATACCCCACCAGAACATCATCATGGCAGCCTGGTATGCACCTCTAGTCCTACCTCAGCCTCTACTGCCCTTACCAAATGATTATCAATCAAAGATCCCGCACTTCCCTGCTAAAGAGCCTACAACAGTACAGCAGCATGTTGATAAAATTGAAGACTCTTTTGACTATATGGAAATTGATGATGAAACAATAAAAATGAGAATTTTTGCGTAGAGCCTAGAGGGAGAGGTTAAAAAGTGGTTTAAAAACCTACCTGCTGGTAGTATCCAAGATCTCCCTGCTTTATACCAGACTTTCATCAACAAATGGGACACTAGGGCAAACCCTCGCCAGCTCCTAGCAGAATACATGTCCCTTAAGAGGAACGCAGGAGAGAGTGTTCACAATTACACCACTAGGTTCAACAACATTTACAACGCTCTTCCCCCACACATGAAACCTCCACAAGGTATGGCCCTGGCCAAATATCCTGATGGATTTGATGCTGACATGGCCTATGAGCTTAGAGATAAAGAATATACCACATTGGAGGATATGCAGAAAGGGGCAGTAAACATAGAGGCGAATCTGATCGAGAAAAGAGCAAAACTAAGATCTGAGAAGAGGGTAACATACAGGGATGACAACGTAGCCTCCACGTCTGACCCCAATAATGAACGCATGTGCAAGGACGTGGAAAAGATGAAACAAATGATGGAGAAAATGGTTGTCACAGTTAGTAACCTAAGCAAAAGTCAGAATCAGAGCCAAAACTTTAGAAGAAACAACAACACTCCCAACAGACAGAAAGAGGCAGATCAGCAAGTCATTCCCCCATTCCAAAACTTTCTTGATGAGGATGAGGGAATCATAGAAGAGTCTGAGGGGAATACTATTAACATGTTTGAAACAGAGGACTCAATTCTGAACTGTGACTCAGAGGAAGATCAACCCTCATCTTCATATTGGGATGAGGAAAGATTAGAAACTGAAGAGTACAGACTTGGGTTCCAAAATGCCATGTTACAGGTCAGAGAGCAATATGAGCTCAGGAGCAAAAGGAACCAAGACACTTCCAAAACCAAAACTCCCGAGGTTACCATCAAGAAAAGGCCTGAAAATTATTCTAAAGTAACTGCTGTGGACAACAATTCAACAGCCAAGATTTCTGAGAGTAACAAAGAAAAGGACAACCAAAGCATGGAAAAACAGGGTCAACAAACCAGTAGCACTAGCACCTCAGTTAGTGCTCTTGATAAAACTGTTTCTACACATGTACATAATGAGAAAACACAAACTGATTCAGCCACTAAAACAGTGGCAAATAAAACAGAGTTGAACACTTCCAAGAGTCAATCCACTTTCAGTTTAGAAAGTGAGATTGCAAAAATTAAAATCTCTGTACCATTATCTGAGCTGCCCTCTCAGGATGTATATAAAGGCAAAATTCTGAAAGCATTGAATTTAGGGGAAAACACAGATTCTGTAAACTTGAATGATGATCAGCCTGCCCTCTTGTTTGGTCCTAAGATTGAAGGTAAGTTTCAGGAAGGGGTAGTACCACCTTTCTATATTAGTCTCAACATTCATGATAAAATACTCCACAATGCAATGCACGATTCAAGAGCATCACACAACTTAATGCCCAAGGTAGTTATGGAGAGGTTAGGCCTAGAAATCACCAGACCCTATAAAGACTTGTATTATTTTGACTCGAGTAGAGTAAAATGTCTTGGCCTGATCAAAGACTTGTGTGTGAGTTTGACTCAGATTCCTGCGAAATGTATGGTCATGGATGTAGTGGTGGCAGACGTGCCACCCAAGTATGGCATGCTATTATCTAGATCATGGGGAGCCAAGCTGCAAGGTACCATGCAGATGGATGGCTCATACGCCACTATCCCTATATTTGGCCAATTAAGAAGACTATATAGAGAATCCCAAATGAAATTCCTAGTCAGCAGCCCCGAGAAACCTGAAAATTTACCATTATATTCTGTACATACCGACCTTGACTCCTTCATCTTTTGTAATGATGAATCCTTAGAAGAGCCAGAGTCCCAGAATAGGCATACAAATGAGAACACCGAGCCTATGGACCTCCACATAATGGCCACTCTCGAAGAATATGATCAGGAAGACCATGGGCAGCACACTGAAAATGAAGAGGAAATCAGCAATGAAGCCTGTAGGATCTGTGGTGGACCTCTCACTCCAAGTGAAACAGAAACAGAACAAGAACAATAAGCTAACCACCTCCCTGACATCCATGGCCTCTATGAACGACAAGATAGTTTACAACCTAGTACAGACCTCCCAACTCAACCTAATGGCGAACCCAGCTGTAAGGGAGAAAGTGAAGTGGAAGTAAACAAAGAGCCCCTGTGGGAAATGAACTTTGATGGGTCCTGTACTAGACAAAGCGCTGTAGCAGGAGTGTGGCTGCGTAACACCAAAAATGACCACGCAGAGAGCCACGCCGTCAATCTGCATTTCAAATGCACGAATAACATTGCAGAATATGAGGCTCTAATCTTGGGCTTAAATCTGTTGAAAAAATTAGGAGCCCGTAGGATAGTCGTGAGAGGAGACTCTGAGTTAGTGATCAAACAGATGAATGGTGAGTATTCGGCAAAACACCCCAGGCTTAGGGCATATATGAATGATACTCTAGATTTGCTGAAAACGTTTGTTGAATATGATTTAGTATCCATTCCTAGGGGTCAAAACACTATTGCAAATGGACTAGCCTGCCTAGATAGCTCATATCCTAAGGCCCCAGTTGACCAACAAATCGTCATTCAGACTAAATTCAGGCCTGCAGTGCCAGACAATGAAAAATACTGGCAGGTCTTTGAAGGAGACAAACAGATTGAAGATTTCCTGATGGGCAGAAATGAGTTTGAATTTTCTGATTCAGACTTAAAATCTGATGACAGCTGCCCAAGTGAGGATTCCCCAGATGAACTAGAAACACCTTGTAGTATATAAATAAATTCTTTTTCTGAAGAAACTGGAGATTCAGCCATAAAACGTGAAAACGCAGATAAAGAAGAAATGGAGGTGCTGCAAGCCAAAGACAAGAACATACCAAGAGGCTTAGCACCCTTAGAGGACCTCTTTGATTTCGATGATGTTGCAAAGAAGCCCACAATAGAACATGCAGAATCAGATGTAGAAGAATGCAACATAGGCACCGAAGACAAACCCAAAATGATAAAACTGGCTAAGTCTATACCTGCAGACATGAAGAAAAGATACATTGACTTGTTTAAGGGATTCATTGATGTGTTTGCATGGAGCTACGAAGACTTAAAGGCCTATGACACCAACATCATACAACACAAGATACCACTGAAGGAAAATCAGAAACCTTTCAGACAAAAACTCCGTAGGATTAATCCAAAACAATTGCCTACAGTAGAGAAGAAAATTAAAAAGATGTATGAGACAGGCATAATTGTCCCTGTAAGGTTTTCTGATTGGGTTTCAAACTTAGTGGCTGTAAGGAAGAAGACAGGGGAGATCAGACTATGCATAGATTTCAGAAACCTGAATAGAGCCTCCCTGAAAGACAACTACCCCTTGCCTAGAATGGAACATATCTTACAGAAGGTAGTGGGCTCTAAAAGAATCTCCCTTCTTGATGGTTTTTCAGGATACAACCAAGTTCTGGTACTCCCAGAAGATCAACTCAAAATAGCTTTCACCACTCCATGGGGCACTTTCATGTATGTGAAAGTGCCTTTTGGATTGATGAATGCTGGAGCTACCTTCTAGAGAGCAATGGATATTGCTTTCTCAGATGAGATTGGACACTTCATAGTTATCTACTTGGATGACTTAACTATTTTTTCTAAAATAGAAGAAGAACACTTAAAACATCTGAGGAAAGTTTTTGAAAAATGTAGAAGGTATGGTCTGTCCCTAAATCCTAAGAAGACTGTTTTCGGGATACAAGAAGGTAAGATTCTTGGCCACATTATATCTGAGAAAGGGATTAGGATAGACCCCCAGAGAGTTGAGGGAATACTTCAAATTACACATCCAAGAAACATCAAGGAGCTACAGTCCTTCATTGGGAAGATCAATTTCTTTAGAAGATTTATCCCCAACCTTGCTGAGCATCTTAGGAAAATGACTGAAATGCTGAAGAAAGAAGCTGGAATTAAGTGGACTATCGAAGCCAAGAAATATTTTGAGTCAGTAAAACTTGCACTCACCCAGGCCCCTGTGCTTATCAGCCCCGACTTCTCAAAAGATTTTCTGATCTTTTCATTTGCCTCCCAACACACGATAGCTGCAGTTTTGCTATAGAAGAATTCGGAAGGTAATGAACAACCTATAGCCTTCTTCAGTAAGGCCTTAAGAGATGCACCCTTAAAGTACAACATCATGGAAAATCAGGCCTATGCCTTGATTATGGCCTTAAAAGACTTTAGGGTGTACATTATGCATTCTCACACCATTGCCTATGTGCCAAATATAGTGGTCAAAGATATCTTGTCCCAAGAACAAGATGGGAAAAGGGGCAAATGGATTGCTACAATTTTAGAATATGACATTGAAATCAAACCCACCAAGTTGATCAAAGGTCAAGGTCTGGCCCAATTGATGGCTGAATCTAATCTACGGGCCCTTGATATTAACATGATGAATGCCCTAGATGAGCAGGAAGGATTGCCCCATCCAACTGTTGAGCAGTAGTTTCAGAACTCTCCTTGGTACACTGATATCCTTTACGTGCTCACACACCTCAATGCCCCTCCAGAACTGTCCAAAACAAAGGCCAGATTCATAAAACTCAAAGCTATAAATTACTGCATTATGAATGAGAGTCTATATTGGAAAAATCCAAATGGTCTTTTGCTGAAATGTTTGCCTGAAACTGAAGCTGAAAGAATCAAACAAGAATTCCATGCTGGGGAGTGTGGAGGCCATCTGAGTTGGAAGGCCACTGCAAATAAGATACTCAGGGCAGGGTACTATTGGCCTACACTCTTTAGTGATGTTCATAAAATGGTCCTTACCTGCCACAAATGCCAAATTTTTTAGGGCCAAAAGAAAGCTCCTTCCCCTCCCTCTACAACCTATCACCATAGAAGGTCCCTTCATGCAATGGGGCTTAGACTTCATTGGAGAAATCCACCCCTCTTCTTCTGGGCAACACAAATGGATCCTGACTGCTACTGATTACTTCACTAAGTGGATTGAAGCCATACCCACTAGGAATGCCACTGATTCTGTCATCATTAGGTTCCTAGAAGACTTTATCTTATCTTGGTTTGGCTGCCCAAAGAAAATAATCACTGACAATGCTGCTGCTTTCGGATCCAAAAGAATGATTGATTTCTGTCACAGGTACGGAATTTCACTTGGACATTCAACTGCCTATTACCCCCAGGGTAATGGCCTAGCTGAATCATCAAATAAAAGCCTGGTTACAATCATTAAGAAGCTGTTGGAAGAGAACAAAAGGTTATGGCATAAAAAGTTGATACAAGCCTTGTGGGCAGACAGGCTCACTACAAAGAAATCTATTGGCATGTAACCCTTCCAGCTGGTTTATGGGACAAAAGCAGTTTTTCCTACTAGCCTTGGGATACCAGTGGTAAAGCTTATCCAAGAAATCCAGTCAGAAGAGGACAGCATGATAAGGAGAATTAATGAAACAATCCATCTTCAAAAAACAAGGGAGCAGGTTTATAACAGAGCTGTCAAAGTGCAGGAAAACATGAAGAGGCAGTTTGACAAAAGAACCAAACCAACAAATTTCAAAGTTGGGGACAAGGTCCTGAAGTGGGATTCAAGAAGAGAGGATAAAGGCAAACATGGCAAATTCGACAGCTTGTGGCAAGGTCCCTTCATCATTCAAGCCACTGTGGGTCTTAATGCGTTTTTCTTGCAAGAACTTGATGGTTCCGAGTTGTTTGGGGGTCCTGTCAATGGCAGGATGCTCAAACACTATTTCTACTAATTCTCCATTTCCAGTTTCATTTCCATTGTATATACCGTTGCAAATTTTCATTTTCAGCAAAAAGAGAAGAAATGGTTCCAAAAAATAGAAGGAAAACAGAGGTTCAGACATGCTCAAAACATGAACCTCTGAGGCAAAAGGATTGGCTCTAATAAACTCAAAATCTGAGCCAAAAGGAACAAGAATAGCTGATCCAAACAAGCTCAAAATCTGGATCAGCAGAGGAAAGAAAATCAACTCTAACATGCCTAAAATCAGAGCTGAAACAAAGAAAGAAGGATATTTTCAAAACTCCAGATTTCATGCCTTCACAGTTTTGTTGCAGTTTGCTACAAAGTTTTCACTCTAGCAAGTCAGATAGTCTAATCCTGGCTTGGCTGTGTTTAAATTTCTTGTCTTAGAATGTAGGTGAAGAAACCGGTTGGACAGTTTAATCCCAACAGGTAGTAGTTTAGGTAGAGAATTGTATGAGGCCAACAGTCTAATCTGGCCTCATGGAGCAATAAGGGTAGAATTAGAATAGGTTTTTTTTTGTTTTGAAAAATAAAATGTAAAGGGTCTGCTAGTTCAAATGCACCCAAGGGAAAATTGTTAGAGCTCTAGTTTGGGTAGGTAGATTGGTTGGGAAAATGTTTCTGCTGATTTGTGTATCCAATATATTGTGGCAGCTAATCTAAAGAAAGAAGAAATATGGCTTATAGCAGCAGGCATCTGGCCTACACCAAGAGATCATTTTCTGAATTCTTGACTCCTTCAAGAAGAAGCCACCCCCATGTGGAGCCACTGTTAGCCCCCCTATGAAATTCTTGACAAGTCAGTTGGGGGCTAGATTGTTTTGAGCCTTCAAGGAATGCCTTTCCCCTGAAAACCCATCCTCCTTGAAGTCTCTCAATTGCTGTGCCTAATACAAATGCCCCTCTACTAGTAAATTGCTAAAAGGGGCCTATTATTCCCTCCTTTACCCCTGCAACATACATCAATTCCCCTTCTTTCCCTTTGTCCGAATTCCCTTTCTTTTACCCTCATTTAGCCTCTTTTTATCCCCCCTTGTCTCCCCTTCTATTTCCCCGTTTACCCCTCAAATCCCCCCAAAATCCCCGTAAGTCCTTCCCTTACTCTTTATTTCCCATTTTTCCCCTTATCGTTTCCCTTTAAACCCCTTAAAATCCATTAAAATGGGCAAAAAACCCATCTTCCAACCTTATTAAAGGCCTAGCCCCTTAACCACTTCCCACACATGCCCGTGCGCTGGGACCAAGCGCTTAAGTCCCGAGCGCTAATCGCAATCGGAAGGTCGGGCGGGTGCACAATTTCCTTTGTAATATCAAAAACCCCGATGCGATTTGTCTATAACGTTAAGTCCCGCGGTGCGTTCCGCACCGTTGATCTTCCGCGGAGATCCGACAGCGGAGCGCTAATCGCAGCCCCGGCTCAATCGCAATCGCAACATTCTGCGAGCGCCCTCCAATCAATCGCAAGTCCTCACTCCCGATTCCCGATCGGCTCTCCCTCCGATTGAACGTGAACCGTTGATCTGATCCCCAGATCCAACGGTCAGCTCTCAATCGCACCTTGACCTCCGATCGCAATCGCAAGCCTTTCACTCTGACCTCCGATTGATCGCACGTCTTCCACCCCGATCCCCGATCAATCGCAAACCTGTCTTCCGATCCTCCGATCGCACTGTCCCCCGATTACATCTGAGCCGTTGATCTGTCCCGCTGATCCTACGGCTCAGCGCTAATCGCATCATCGTTCCGCCGCCCCTCTTCTCTCCCTCCGATTGAACGTGAACCGTTGATCTGATCCCCAATCCAGCAGTCAGCGCTCAATCGCGCTCCGACCTCCGATCGCAATCGCATGTCCTATCTTCTCGTACCCGATTGCGATTGCTCTGATTTTATCTCATCCGTCCGTTTCCTCCCAGATCTAATGGTCATCGCTCGTCCTCCCTCATCGCAATCGGAAAAGTTTATGTGTGTCACCCTTTGGTACCCCCGATTGCAATGGTTCCGATTCAATCTCGGCCATTGATCCTCCCCTGGATCCGATGGTTCAGATCTAATCGGCCTCCGCCTCCGCTGGGTCCCACTCTTACATTCATCTCCATCGCATTTCATGCATTTTGTTTGTTTCTTTATTCGTTTCATATATTGTTACGCCACTCAATCTCCACCGTTGATTTTCATCTCCAGGCCTGAATCCAACGATCTGCGCTGCATATTTCTACCAAACCCTATTGTCCGCGCATTCCACCACTCCACTGCATTTTCATCATTCTTTTACAAAATAGCATTGTTTCCACCACCGCCGCACTACCATTTCGTCCACCCTGCATCCATCGCTCCGTCCACCATTTTATTCATAAGTTTTGCTGTGTTGCAGAGTTTCTAGAGGATGAGACTTGCCGCTGTTTGGTGTACTACCTCAATGGCGAGCGACGCAGTCAGGATCAAATCTAATGAGCCAGTACCATCAGGAAAGTCAAGGAATGGGGCTGTCAGGACTTACATTAAAGGAAAGTGGAGTTCAAATGCCGAGAGTCATGTCGGCGCCATTTAAAGATCGAGCTAACTCAACGGAGGCAGTAATGAAGCAGCAAGGAGTTTCAGTACAGAACAGAGGGATTAGTGCACATCAACGAAGATCTTGAGCTCTGAACCAGGGGTTTAAAGAGGCAAAGCATCATTTTGAAGACCCCGAGGATCGATCTGAAGATCCTGAACATCAATAAGAGGTAATATCAAGGTTTTCTTATCAGCAGAATGTTTTTCCATAAAGGACAGGTCTCCCATACAGTCTTTATTATGCGCCGTGTCCCTGAAGGATTTTTTCGTCCCAGCTATAGTTCAAAACAATATAACATCTATGAGGCAGACCTCTTAGCAGTTTCTTTCATTTTGTTCAAGTCACCTGGAGTACTGCAGCCAAAAGGTCAAATCATATCCGAAGCAGATCTCTATTGCACTGGGGAGATGACAAAGATTAAATATACAACATATCAAGCGGAATGGGCCTCGGCCCTGCATTCATTGTTGTGTTTAAATGTAACATTTAAAATTCACCTACCTCCTCAGTTGGTCCTCTGTGTCTCTTTTGCTATAAAACACAGAAGGATATCATTGTAATGGTTGTTGATGCATTATCAGTGAATTGCAAGCATTTTTGTCTTGAGCCAAGTTCCCTGTGTAATGATTGTATGATAGGCTGAGAAATATGATGTATTCAGGCTGAATGTAAAGCTTTGGGCAGTAATGTACCTGATTGGTGTTGTGTTTAACATGATAAGCAGTTTTCATTGGATCCTGATCTACAGCAGTTGGTGATGTTTTTCTTATCTCTCTATTTATTTCTATTTCATTTCATGTTCTTCTGACTGGCATCTGAACGCATGACATAAGAGTTACCCTTGTTAGGTACCTTATGTCCCAGCTCTCTCAGTCTTTAATTTTTTCTGCTCACATGTGTATCTGAATATTGTTTTTAATTGACTAAACCAGTATAGTGGATGGTTATTGCCTGCTCTCTGATGTGCAAGTTAATAGAATCAATGTTCAGATGTTTTTGTTAAGATTTAATTGAAAGAGATTAGGAACATTGGGAGGTTTAGAAACCTGTCTCTGCCTCTTCATAACCTATCCCTTCCATATAAACCTTTTCAAGATCCCTTGTGTTGCCTATGGTTTTTTCCAAGCAGGCCTGGAGTTAAATGACCTCTGGCCTGATCTATAGACGAAATCAGATGGTTCTCCATCCTTCATTCTCATTCCTTAACGTTCCATCCCACCAATCAGTCTTTGAGATCCAAATGCTCTAGATGACTAGCCCAACTGAAGCTTACACATTGAACATAAGTAAATCCTTTCTTGACTCCATTGCCCAATGGCCTTGATGTTCCCTGAGTTATCTTTCCTTGCCTAGCTTCCTTCTTTACCTATTCTTGTCTTATGGTGAAACCTTCCTTCCTGATTCTCAACAACCAAACTCAAACAATCAAACAAACAACCTTGAGCCTATAACTAGCCTAAAATCACAATTGAGAACTTCAAAGACATATATCCTTTGATAATCATAGAGAGATCCCTCTCTGGACCTAGGAGGGCTAGATCCTAAGGTCTGAAAGTGGTTCTATGTTGTCTCATCTTTTGGTATTTCCAACCTTGCCAAAACATGGGAACCCCAACAATTGGTGGGCATACAATAGTCCAAGTATCTATCCAAAAATGTTTGTTTCATATCATTCCAAGTCCTAATAGATTGAGTGGCTAATCCCATGAACCATTTCAAAGTAGATCCCTTCAAAGTTGAAGGAAACAGTTTGAGTTTTTGAGAGTCTTCCATATAGTCATAGGTTCAGCACACAACTTCAAACTCAAACAGAAATGTTTCAGGATCCTCACTTCGCAATCCATAAAAGTTAGGGAGAACAAATGGTGAGATATTTTTCATTGTTGCATGAGTTTGCTCATCAACTATAGGGAATCCAAACAAGTTGTTTCCTTCCCTATTTCTACCATTATTTCCTTCACCATTGTTGTCTCCATTGTTTCCTCCTCTTCTACCTCTACCTCTACCTCCATCTATTACTTCCTCCGCCATGATAGTTTCTTTAGAGTCCTTAAATTCCTCTAGTTTTTCTACCAAGGGAGAATGAGAGAAAGTATCTTTGTTTTCTAAATGGGATTGAGTAGGTGGTATAGGAGAATCCTCTAATTCAGCTGTTCCTTGACTTCCAAAAATCTTAAGGCTAGGGGTAGATGGTGGTGAATCTTGTCTATGCCTTGAAGAAGATGGAGTTGTGAAAATCGAACTCTTGGCTTTAGCTATAAACCTTCCCCTAGAATCTCTTGCTCTATGCATGTCATTTTTTTATTTTTATTTTTAAGTTGGGCTAATAATTCTCTTTCTGATCTTCCAGGTCACACTAGGTGCAAGAAGAGAGCATACTTAAGAAATTACTAAACCAATAACTCTCTTTTCTGATCCTCCAGATCACACTAGGTGCAAGAGGAGAGCATACTTCAAGAAGTTATCAAGTTTTCCCTTCTTTTATGATTTGTGTTTTTTTTTTTAAGAAATTGGCTACCTAGTTACACTTCCCCGGCAATGGCGCCAAAATTTTTGGTCAATTTAGTGTGTCCTAAATTGCTGCATTTAATTTGTCAATCCGGGATTCGTAAGCTGATGAAGTGCGGCGCACTATATGTGCAAGATAACCTATTTCTTAACTTTTTGTCATTTTTGGTTTTCTAAGATGAAATGGAAATTCTAAAATGAAAACAAGTATGTTTATGTTTGTTCAAGGAAATGATATCCTCTATAATGATTTACCAAATTGAAACTTAAAAAGGAGTTTGAAAATTACAATGACAAAACTTGAAAGGAAATGAAAATGCGCTGCTGAAATGAAAAGATGCTGCTAATCTAATGAATCAAAATAGTGAACTAGTGAGCATGAAACCAAACTATTCTTGCTGCTGTCTAAACACAAAATAAATTATGCTGAAAGAAATCCAAAAGTTGCAATAAAGTAAATTTAAATCAATTTACATCAACTTGTCTTCTGATCCCTCATCATTAGTCCAACTATGATTTTCGGAAGTAACCATAAACAACTTGAGTAACTGATATATAATTTGCAGAAAGTAAACTAATATCAAACCATACATTCATAATTCAATCCCTCACCATCAGTCCAGCTGTGGCTTTCGGAGGTAACTGAAGATGTCATGCACAATTTAATATATCTAAATTTGCAGAAAGGAAACAAATACCAAACTACACATTTCGAAATACAATCCCTCACCATCAGTCCAGTTGTGGCTTTCGGAGGCAACTGAAGATGTTATGAGCAGTTTAATATATCTAAATTTAACTACTGAAGCAAATGAGAAAAACTGAATTAAATAAAGCAGTACTGAAATTAAACAGAAACTAAGAAAAACAAATTAGCAGCAGAACAATGTTAATCCCATGTCATTAGTCAAAAAGCTATGAAAATGCCCGGGCTGCCTATCTATAACCTGAAACAAGAACACTGATCAGTGATTAACAACATAAAACATGAAAGACAGAAGTGAAATGGAAAGCATGAAAGTTTATAAACAAAAATGAAGCATATGTATCATGAAAAATGCAATGTATAAACATGTGAATGGATTATGGCACAATGAACTTTAAAGAAATAAAACAAGAACTATACACTAATGCACAAAACCTTAGCTGAGCAGGGGCCCTCTACACCAGCCTTGGCAACAATCTTCAAGTACGAATTAAGTTGGAAAACAGAGTCTTCTTATATTAAAATGCAGTCATAACAGTATGGTAGTATTACGGCACAAAGGCAGCGTAATTATATTACAGAGCAGACTAATAAAAGATAGCAGAGACTAACATCGACTAACTCATATGCGTATGCAAATGCGTTATTTATAACTGAAGGTAATGTAACTGCTTTCCTAAAGTTTATGCTAATACAAAACACGTAGACCATTACGTCCACGGATCTAGGATCATGGCCGTGTTGGAAAGTAAATCTATGAGGAGTGGATGCTTGAATTCGGCTATGGAGCCATGTACAGATGTCGACTTGTCCTCCGCAAGCTCAGAAACGGCCATATGAACCTTCACGTGACACGAAACAGAGTCCTGTCACCGTGAGACTCCATGGTTGACTTCCATGTGGACGCCTTTGACCGCGACTTCTTTAGATGAGTTTTCTCGAACCAATAGGACACGAACCATGTCCACATCATTTTTGACTTGCCCATGTGGCTCGTTTTTCCTGTAGACACCTGTAACATAGAGTTTCAGAAAATAGCTGCGGAAAGTTGTAGCAGCTGCGGAAAGTGGCAAGATTCCGCAGCTAAATGAACAAAATCTAAATCAAACAGCAGACACAAAAATATAGTTAAAAACCATGTTAGATACTCTTTTTCAATTAACATACAATGATATTGACAACTTGGGAGGTTCAGGTGAGTGAAAAAGGTATAGAAAAGTGTATGGAAAAGATGCAGAATTGAGACTCAACACCAACCCTTATAATGGTTCAGCCATCCCATTTAAAAACATGCATACATACCTTCCTGCTCATAGTGAGGTTGGAGACCATCAGTGAAAGCTGTAGATACTCAACAATATAATCCTCAAGATCTCCCTCTTGCTTGAGTTTGGTTATTTTGGAAAAGTGGGCTTTCGGATCCCTTGGATCAAATCTCTCCACTAGCTTCTTGGTGAAAGATGAATATGAATTTATATGATGATGCCCAAGTGTGGTTAATCCATGAAACCACCAATCTTGAGCCTTCCCTTCTAGATGCAATGCAGCTATCTTGATAGCTTCCATTTCAGAAACCTTGTGAAGCTGGAAGTATGTGTCCAACTTCTCTACCCATGCCTTTTCTGTGTGCTTAGATGTCCCATCAAATGTGGGCAAGAAGAATCCCACCATACTGCACTGTAGGGCTGATCCCTGTATCAAGTTACCTTTCCTTTGATGAGAATCATCCCTCCTTCCATCCTTGATCCGGAAAAACTCCCGAGAGCTGAGATGATTCTTGAACCTTTAATACTGGAGCTCATATTCTTCAAAATATTCTTCTGGAGAACCCTCCTTATCTCCTACAATTAAAATGAAGGCATGGTGGAGTGTTGTGATGGATTTGAATGTCCCATGCTATTTACGGTGCTAGTACTTGCCTTAGGGAAAAACCCTAAAGAGTCTTCTTCCTGCCTCATCTCCTTGAGATCCCTTGCAATGTTCTACAAGGTTTGAAGTACGAGCCTTGATATGTTTTCCTTCTCCATGATGAAGAGAAATCTTCCCCCCCCCCCGCCCCCCACCACCTGAGCCAAGAGCAGAGCTCTGATACCACTGTGATATCCCTTTTTAGGAATTTCAGCAATATCCTCAGTGAGGACACTGTATAAGTAAAACAGTGCAAGAATAATGTTGTTCAGGGCTTCGGTCCTCAAGAATATGTTGTATGTGGCTTTTAGAAAGAAATAACTCTAGCTACAATAAATAGATCTCCCCAACTCAAATGTATAAATAGGCATCATAACCCCAGTACATCATAAAATATAAATGATGGAGGCAGCAACAACGTTATTCTTATTATGTAAACTACACCAATAGATGGAATAATATATATCTAGACATTTCATTCATTATAAGATCAGAAATGAGAGGATTAACCTCTTTTACAAACACATTGGGATCTCTCAACAAGGATTTTTGGCAAAATAGCAACACTATGTACAACACTGCAGAAAATAATGCTGTACCCAGCAACTTTGTATTAATAAATATCTGATATTCTCAAAGAAGAATACACAATACAAAAATAGGCTCAAGATCTCCCTCAATAGAACTCCTGGAGTGGAAATCACCTCCTCCTCTCTTGAAATAAGCCCAAATGGGTAGATCTAACCCCAGCTACTGTAGCTACTATAGAAATAACGCACTCACTAAGAGTGACTGCGCAGTCCAGGTTAGAGGATGGCTTCCTCAAGATATCTGATGAGAATGGAACTCAAGACCTCCTCCTTGGATCTCCCAATCAATCTGCAACAACAATGGAACTAGAATTCCTGCATGAGAACCCTTTCACTAACCAGTGCTGCAACTCCGACTAAATAACTAAAGATTGCAATTAGTCATAAGACTGAAACAAGAAGTATGAATGAATGCCTTCCCTTGTTGCAATTCCTTCCTTTTTATTCCAAGTGAGCTTCTCCATCCCGGGCCCCACACATTGGTGGTTTAGCTTCCTTGAGAAGCTTTCTTATTCAAAATTGCGCTTCCCTAAAGACTTTCCCTCCCTTTTTACAGCACTGGTTGACTTGGTCAACTATAGTAGCTCCTTTATTTATCTCCTCTTCACACTCAAGAGGCATTATTTTATCCTCCTATCTCAATCCCTTTTCACACTGGGATAGAATTTATTGTGTTTCTTACTTCTTATTTCAAAAATGGAGTAATTATAATGTTCCAAGTAGATATGGATAATTGGGAACATCACACACCATCCCCACCCGGTCTACCGGCACCCTCACCTGGTCCACCTACGACACCACCTCCCCGACCACCAGGCAGTCGTGGTGGAGGGTTGTGACCCTCCAGTCGGGCCACTGGGCGTCCCACCTCACCAACATCTGCACGAGTAACCAAAATAATTTCAGTGTCAATGAAAAACACTCAAGAACACAAAAAACTAGACTAAATGCAGAAATATAACACATACCTGTGGGACCCCAAACATAACCAAAAGGGAGACCAATATCTAGATCACCCTGAAATTCCATCCCCACGTAAGGGTATGGAAAATACATCTACGGGTTGGCCTCAAACCAGGCCTCTATTGTGTCATTCCAATAACGACCCACTACACCACCACCACTGTGTGGCATCACCAGAGCCCACCTCCTCATGCGTGGCTCCCTCGGCCGCCCAATAGGCACAGCCACAATCGGCCTCAGCAACACGGCCCTCTCGTACATAATGCTGCACAAAATGCTAGGATATGAAAATTATTTGGATCCACGCTGGACCCTGTTCAGTTGTGACACCATACCATCAAAGCAGAAATGAGCAGAATCAAAGAAATACTCATTTTTTAAAAGGCGTAAAACCCCCACCTGGGGGCCCGATGCTCGATGAGGTGCAAACAACCCTACCAGTCACACAATAATGGCCAGAGCACACTGCTCGGCCACATATGTCACTGAGGCAATATTGATGCACCCCTCAGTAAGAGGCGCACCACTGCAATGCCTCCTATGGAACCTTTCCATATTCACCCATCCATCAGGAAGTGGATACGTTAGCACCTCTCCCTGAGGTAGTAATCCAGTCACAAAATAAATATCTATCTCCGGATGGATAATCAAGTTTGTCTCCCTCAGGACAAAAATGTTGCACCTCTTGTGCCAATTTTGTATGATATAATGTAACAAACGGTCTTGTCACTGAAGGAACTCATTTTCAGTAAATTTCAGGAGGCCCCATGTGGCCAACTGACGACGCACCCCAGCATCAGTAGCCAGAGCAGTTCAGATCTCGGGCCAATCTCGTTCTCTCCACACCAACCTGCCAAGTAACAGGCACCCATCAGTACAAAGGAGAAAAATCATAAAGGATAGCAAAAAACCCAAATTTTTTCAAAAACACTGCCCTTGCATGCCTGTTTCATTTACAATCATGCCATTGTGTGCAAAGAAATAGGAACAACGTGCCTTCACGCGGTTGTACCTGAGAAATACGCGTAAGGGGGGCACCTATTTTCCTAGATCGCCCGCGCAATCTAGGGTAAAAAGCCTCTTTAGGGCTGTAAAAATCTAATTTGTACGACACTCGGTGTCACCAAAGTGGAAAAACTAAAAATGCAGGATGTAATGAGAGTTACCTTGTCATAATATTGCTAATCCCCGGTACACACGCTGACCGCAATGGCAAGAAAGGCTCTGCTATCACCTCTGATCTCCCAAAACTCAAAAAGTACAAATGAATAGGATTAGAGACATAATCCCTTATTTATCGCCCTTTTCTAGAGCTTTGGAGGTCCATAACAGGAGATCAGAAGGTCCATTCTACAAACCATAAGCTGCACCATCATCAGTATACCATGAAGAATGAAAGCAATGCCCCACATTCGCTTTCCGAAGAAATATTTTTTCAAGCACCGGCAGGTATGCACCCTCCCATATTCCTTTCCAAAATTCATGTTTTTCAATAATATTGGATGAAAAGAATATGCTTTCACTTAAGGTAGTTTTTTTTAGCAGGAAGAACCCGAAAACCATTCACAATGATGACCACTGAAAGTTTCAGAGAAGATATCATTCTACCCTCAGCATGATAGAGTCTCAAAAAAATTTACATATCCTGACATCATTTATCCATCAAAAATAAACCATAGGGTCCTCATACCTGACCACATTTATCATCACCTCACCCTGCATATGATAAACATCCGCAATGGTCGGTAGAGCCTCCCCTCCATGGTGATCGTCATATCAAGTAGACCATACATCACCCCACAAGTGACGTCATGGCCATACCATTGTCAGTCTGGGAAGCACCTCATGCCCATCCGTACACCATGCATAAAGTCAAGTTCACCATTTAAACTAACCCCCTTCCCGGACAATTGGGTTGTACAAGCAGAATGAAAGCGCACCTCTGCGCACCGCATTGGCCAACCATACCTCCATCAACATTAACCCATCTGCGACATCTTCTGCTTCATCAACCCCGCACATGAGATGAACCAATGGGACCCCTACCCCCAACAAAACGTTGTCCTCACACCATCCAGTGAGCGACCCTCTTTCATGTTTTGGGGTAGCCGTCTCTGTGTTTTGTACAAAACAAACCCCATTATTTTATTCTTTTGGTAAGTGTACAAAGATCACTGACAATTCCCTTCACCTCTTCGCCCTCATATTTCACTTTTCCTCCCATGGTAGTATTCCCCCATCTCCCTTGGTCGAAGTATTTGATACCCCCCGTGCATGCACCATTACGACAATCATAACCAGTTCATACCTGCCCTGGAAGTGCTACCGACTCCAGGGACTTTTCCCTTTAGAAATACATATGACTACCACCAAGCTACTCAAATATACTGTGACCTCAGGCCACTAAATCCCCATCATCCATTTTTATCTACCGCTCACCAACATGCCTATGTTAAACCCATTATGGTTCGGTTAAGTCTTCCTTTTTGTTGACATCAACACCTCTTTTCCAAAAAGGAAGCGGTACCTTGGAAGACCCCTCCCCATACAAAGGGGTATCCTTGGGTGGCACTATTGGAGACATCATTGTCCATAGATGTCATCGATCCTCTTGAAATTTGACTATAGCAAAAGCTTTCATGTCACGATGGTATCGTACCTTACAACCGTTGCACTTTGATCAAAATTTGTCGAAGACCCGTGCCTTTATAAGTGTCTTTGACAACAATGCTTACACGGGAAGGTCCCAGCCAGTACATATGCGGACATGGCATAGTAATATGCCATACCATAGTTACGCATAAGGGTACCACATTCCACCCATTGTTAAAGGAAAAACGCCCCTGAGGGCATCAACAGTCGTCCTCAACAACCACCAACATCACTACCACAGTAGTGGCATAGACAGCACATGTATCTATCAATTTTGTTTAACTAGCCATAGCATCACGAGAATGGGACATGCCCGCCTCGTTGAAATCTTGCAAATATGTTGTATATTTTGTCTGATTTCAGGGGGTCCCTTAGGCCATATTTATCTTGGAAACGATGCAAGGTGTTGTCTATTCTACACGCAAGCCTCTCTCTCTCTCTCTCTCTCTCTCTCTCTCTCTCTCTCTCTCTCTCTCTGCATACAATACTGAAAAGAAACTATAATGTATTTTATCTATACAGTTCTTCCTAGATGTCACACATTAGGGGGCAATTGTTAACACTGGAAAATCGTACAACAGAAGAAGACATCAATTAATGTACATCCTAAGGATTTACAGGACAGGGATACATTATGGAATCAAAAATTATTTGAAATCTCTAAGGTTTTGAGAAAATCAAATTTGAACTAGTCATCAATGCTCGAATGCGTGCTTGTTCCTTCGAAAAGAGCTTCTTTTGTGTGCACTGGAGCCCGATAAGTGTGCTTTCCTAGAAGTAGAAAAAAGTCACTTTCTAGGACCACAAGCAAGCAAAGGACAGATTCTCCTTATGTGAAATCCACCTAAGGACAGCACTAGCTCCTCCTTAGGCATTGTGTGAGCACACAAAAGCATATTTGAGCACACAATGGAATCATACCCCTCCCTTGGGTCACCATCCATCATGTACGAAGGGAGGGAAGGAGGATTTGAAGCTCACCTATTTAAACCCACCAAGATATGAACAAATGGTGATCACAAAGTTATGTTTGCCAAAGTTTCCCATGCAACACCAGCATCTTGTGTGACCCAAGGAGCTGAAGAAGAGGACTCGATGGTTGGCCACCCAACATCCTAGTCCATTACAACAAAGAGAGAGAGTTAGACTGTGTCAGAAGGCAGAACTTGAAGGAAAAACATCCTTGCATCGAGACTTAAAGCCATTGCCTAGGTACTCTTTGGCAAGTGGGTAAGATATGTTTTCATTCCAAGCATTTAATAATAAGAGGCCATCGAGCCGTTGTTTACCTTGTTACTATTTGGAACTCTTTATATATCTTCTTTTGTGTTTTTAGTTTTTTTTTATAAATAGAGCATACTTTAGTGTATTACTTCATTTAATTTTTATACTTCTGAGCTCCCCCCAGATACTGCCTGTTACCTATAGTTTAGAGGATATACCACACTCTCTAAACTCATGCAATTTCATACACCTGTGTGTCAAATCCACCACACCAGTGATGATCAAACATCATCATGGTTGCCACCAAGTCCAAAGGGGGAGATTGTTGGAAAAATTTTTCCTATATGTAATATATTGTAATGTCGTCCTTGATGGAAACTCTCTGGCAAAGGATGGAGTACATGTCTTCTTGGAGAAGCTTAGGAACTTACATGGGTTTCTAAAGGCCAAGTCGCGTATGCGGATAAGTACATTCCAATTCACGTATGCCTTTTGCACTCCAAAAGGTTTGATACCAATGGGCATTTCCATGGTATTAGCCCATAATATTGAATGTTGTATCATATATTTGATTCAGTCCAAGAATACCATCGACATTTGTGTGGTTTTGACTCATGGTATTGGTAATGGCTAAATCTATAAAAGGAGAAGAAGATCGTAGTGCAAGGTGTGCATGAATAAGGGTTGTTGCTAAATAATTTTCTCTGAGGTATAATTGCATGGGGTGAACTCTGTTTTAATTGATAGATCTGAATCGATGCACCCAAGGATACAATGATGGTTCAGGATCTCTAGACCTGAAATGACTATGCTCTTGTGTGATCCATTGAAAAGATGATGATATCTATAATCTGGCACAAGCTTGCTGAAGTAAAGTGAAGAAATATGGGTAAGTTTTATAGATCTGAAACAAACTGCAAATTTATTATTCACATATCTATAAGCTAGTTTGTCTTTGAAAAAGCACGTATATACGGAGCTCTGTCTCAAAAAAGGCGCATATGGCAGTCAAGGTTTTATGAAGCTTATTACAAAGTTTATTTACTTATTTCTGCTACATTTCTATTGTCTATAAAGTCCTCTTGTAGATCTGGGCTGTTTGAATACTGTATATGCTACTAAGTTGAATATATACAAATTTGATCAATGAGAGAATAAACATGGTTGATGGTGACTAACTGATGAAGGGTTCTGCATTTCTAAAGATATATGACTGAAAGCCTCAAATCTAAATCTCAGACTGATTACATATTAGAAAACGGTGTTCGTAGAGTTATACGCAGGTTGGTGTGAAGGAAAGTGCATATGCACATGGGTTTAGTGAAGTGAAGTAGCATATGCATTTTAAGTTGATGAATGTTCAAGGTTGAGTTTGTGTTTGCATATTTCTTCTGAAGTCTGGGTTATTTCTGAGTTCTGGTTACAGTGATGTCATTGTTCTTGTTGAAGTATTGGGTAAATTTATGGTTTTTAATGTTTATGAAGAGTTGTGTTGGATGCTTGGTGATATTTGACCCAAAGCTAATACCCTGAAACCCGGTCGAAGATTTTCAATATGGTTTGATTAACTCTTAGGGCAAAGGATTTTCCCCAACCCGGGTGAACAAAAGTGTCATGTTCAAGAGTGGTTAATCGGCTTTTTGAATAATCAAAATACAACAAACGGGTTCATTTTTCTCTCTTTTCCCCCACCATTTCGGCAAGTACCTCTTTATTTTTCTACAAGCTTCGAGAGGATAACATTTTCTTGTTTATAAGCTCATCCTTGCGATGAGTCCAGATTTTTTTAAGATTCAAACCCTAAGAAGGAGTGGTTCGTTCCTACTTAAAATTGAGCAGATTCTTTTCTTGTCTAAATTTTAACTTGAGTCCCAATATATAGGAGAAACTCGGTGTTTTTCAATTTGTAGGGGACTCGAAGAAAGAAAAGAAACTTAAGAAAACTCCATGGGTGTACTTTTTACATAAATTTAGTCTCTCGAGCCCAAAAAAGGACAAAATAATGCGGGAAATAACTCAGTTAACTCAGTAATTAGTCCAATGTATATCTTTTTTGTAAATAGTCCATTTAGGCACGTAAAAAGGGGTAAACTTATACTCGGAAGGATGATCATTCATTTTATTTTCCATGAAGTTCGAATAATCGATTGCTCGAAAGCAATATTTTCAATTTTTGAGAGTCTAAAAAGAGCTTAAAATTGGACTCCAAGTTTTTTGATTTTTACGAAAATTTTTGAAAAGAGTCCGAAAAAAAAGTGATAAAAGAGATATGACTCTTTGTTGAAAAAACGATCAATTTTCCCGAAAAAATCCAATTGTTTGCACAAAAACTCGAAACATTACACATACTGTTTAAGATAAATAAAAATGTTTTAAAAAATTACCTTTTAAAAGTAGAAAAATAAACAAATTAAAAAAATTCATTTATTCATAAAAAAACTTATACAGGGCTTTTCTAACTTCATTTTTACCGTTTGAGTTCGGGGTGAAAAGTGAGGGCATTTGGGTAAAAAACTTCCGTGAATATTCTGCAGAAAATCTTTCTAGAAAAATCGAGAACCGTCGACTCCAGGTAATCCACATCCTCCTTATATTGCATTTAATCCATTTACATTTCATTTTTTAGGCTTTAAATTTCATTTTTTTAAGGGAAAATAAGTTGAAAAAAATTACTTGCGTGGGTTCGCAGTGTAACACACGGCCCTGCGGACCCCGACTTTTTCCTACATAGAAAAAAATTCCCCGGGTTCGCTTTTGTTTCCAGCGAGATCCTATGTGTACCTATACATGTGATGTATGAAAATAGGGTGCGGACCCAGGTGCAAAGTGAAATTTCAAACTTAAATTTCTCAAATTCACCCAAATTTTTTTAAACAAGCTTGTTCTAATATGTTGTTTTATGCATTGTAGGAAATTAAAAATGCTTATTTGGAGAGAACGTGAGCATGATGACGTAGATGACGCCACAATGAATCATTTTCCTATAATATAGGCATTGAGAGCATGCGGTTTATACAAATTCTAGTGCCATTCGGGGCACGAGGGCACGGAGTAGACCTCCCGATGTGGCTAGTGAACAGGATGGAACGTACGGGACCGAGTGCTTTGTTATTGGCGGCCACCGGCTCAAAATTGATCACGGAGGATATATATTTTTTAACCGGTTTTTCCAAGAGGGAAAACAGAATTTCTCTATTTGGGACTAGGCCAGGTGCTTGGAGCTTTGTCGCTAGTCTTCGACTAAAGTTTTCGCAATGATCGGGCGGATCCCAAGGAAAAACGGATTGATACGTAAAAAATATCATCCATCCCTTAGCTTAAATTCATTGCATTTTATGTCTGTTACGGAAGCGTGCGGGGAGTGCAACATTGCATGTGGCTACCCGGTTCCCAAATGCGCATTGCAACAGTGCTTTCGAGGCACCATTTTCAGCGGGTGCAAGGCATAGTGTAGCCAATGTGAAAGGCCAACTAACCAAAGCAAAGAATGGAAAGATAAAAAACTTCTTGGATATGGATCCATTTTAGTCACCTTTTCTCTGGAGAGGATCCCTCATGTTAGCTTCGCGCATCATTTCACATCGATGCTCTGGTCGACCTCGAGAACCTAGGATGGTTTGTTGGGTTGGTTTGATGGCCCGTCATGCATGAGGGGAATTGAGTTGTTCGATTTCCTCTACATATCTTTTTGTTGGATGGAACGCCAAATTTTTGTTATAGAGGACTTTCCATACGCGGTAGGGATGGAATTCTCGTGGAAACCAAGAGATGGCTCTCCCAATAGGAGAATAGTGGGATGATCTAGGGTAAAAATCCATTTCAACAATTTCTAAGTTCTATTTTTTTTTATTTGTATTTTAATCATCCCAAAAGTAATAATCAAAATTTTAAATGTAGATGTGGGCCCACGATGACCAGCCACTCTCCACCCTTATGAAGGGAGACATCCACATCTGATAGCGCAACGGCCCCATAGGGCCAATCAGTAGAGATCCCTGAGTCGGTGCTACGGAGCATCATCTAGAGCGCTTGACACTAGAAATTCCAGAGACCGATATAGATGATATCCCACTTAGGTTACAGAGATATGTGATTGGTGTCCCGAGGACCTTTTTAGGAGGTTTTACGTATTGTAGACCGCAGAAACGTATAGTTTTCTCGTATCGTGATCATCACTCGAGGATAGGATGATCGATTTGTAGACTCATAACATTTTTGACCTTTTGTATTATTATTTTTTTCCGATCATAAGGTGCTTTTTCAACTTATGATCGAAGATGATGTATATGTAAAACACACTTCTACTGCTTCATGATATATCATTATTACCGGCTATACGTGTATATGTTATTTAATGTTGTGTAATTCATTTGTTTTGATTATTGCAAATGTCTATTTATCATACTAGTACTACATCGCATATGCTAATGTATTTAAATATCTTGGAATATGCTAATATTCAATGTATTCAAATTCACGTTCCAAGAGACGAACTTCAAAAAATAACCGTAATAACACTCGGATTTATAATGGCATAAACCATTGAGTCGTAATACAACAAGTTCATAATCCAACCTAACAATCAAAATCCCAATTCCAAAACGATATGGATTCAAATAATAACTCAATCAACACCTATGTACCGTACTGCAATGTTATTCATTGTTTGACTAAGGCTTACCCTACATGCATAAACACTAACTCATCGGAGGGTGAACAGATAACCCAAGCTATGGAAGAAAGTGTTCCGTGTACTACGACAAGCACCATCATTAAAACCAATGTCTTATGTCCGAAGAGACGTCGTCATCTTTCGCAATCATCAAGAGTAACACCTAGATAAGTAGGAATAGTGATAAGAACACACTCCAAACTAGGCATGCTTTTCTAATCTAAGACACACCAACGATAGAAAAGAAACTAAATCTAAAAAATCTCCACTCAAAATTCAAGAATAATATCTCTTCGGATAAAGCCCATTTTCCGGGTTTATCTAAAGAGACTCCCATCAAAAATCTCTATCAACTCATAGGCCCCTTTTTTCCAACTTTCGTTATAACAATGAAAGTGACCATGTCACATAGGCACAAAATTTTCCATCCCCTAGTTTATCATTAGCTTGATCATATACTAAAACTAGCTTTCCTTCAGAAAAATTACGAGGTGTAACATTTCTATCGTGCTTGAGCTTTTATTCGTTTGACATGAGCTTCATTTCCTAATGCGACGATTTCGTCTCGATTCTCATCTGGGCGAGCCAAGTACAAAAAATTCTTCTCCCTCTCCGGACATGGTTGGGAGTAATTCCTATGGCTAATTGTAATGACAAAATTTCGCATTCAATAGAAAACACAGTCTCTTCCAAAATGGTAAACCGACTTGAAAGGGAGTGAAACCGCTTAATGTTTTTGCGAGGTCCGATATGTCAGAAAGTGCTGAAAATAACATGGAATTCCAATTTTATTTATGAATACCAATAATTCGTTTGATAAAACATAGTGACTAAAAAATTTATTGATAGTCTCAACGAGGACCATTAGCCTACGGGTAATATGGAGTAGGGTATCGTGCTTTGCCACTGTTGATTCTGTCGGGGTTCACTGTCATCGCAGTATTTCGAAAATGACTTCCATGATCCGTAATTATAGCTTGAGGAACACCGAATTTAGCAATTATATGATTGAACATGAAAGTTGCAGCCAGGTCTTGCCGTCTCGCCAGAAAATGTAGCCATCGCCTCGGCCCACTTAGTAAAATAATCTACCGCCTAGGGATAATATACTCATGCCCCTCGACCGAGTGAGGGTTACATGTAATAAAAATCAATACCCCACTTTGCGAAAGGACACGACATAATTATATGGTGAAGAGGAGCGGTGGTGTACACGTATGATCGAAAGACCCGAAAAATTGTGGCATTTCAAAGCCTACTATAGATACAATCTTTGGAGATAAGGATGGCCAGAAATAATCAATATACGCTATCATCTTTGCACGTGGCATTCCCAGAAATATGACCACCACATGCTCGAGTATCGGCGGTCATTTAGAACCTTCTCGGTTTCTTCATGAGTAAGGCAAATACGGAAAATAGAATCCACTACATGACTTGATGAGTGTATCACCAATAATATTGTATTGTTGGGATTGGAAAGCGTATTTTTCATTACTTCGAAGATCGATGAGATTTTCGAGGTTGAAAAAGATTGGGTTTGAGAGATGACAATAATATCCCCCATACCCAAGGATCAAGAGTACTAATAAGAAACAAGGATTCAGTCACAATAGAGGTTGTTCCGCCCATACATTTCAGTATTAGTAGACGCGAAATCACACATCGGTCGATAAAAACCAAAGATTTTCTTTGCCTTGGACTTTTTCAAATTCCAAGTCAAATTTTCTTGCAGGATAACTATCCATTTGGAATACTTGCCCCCTAGCAATTGTTTAGTCAGAGATGCATCATAGTTACAAAGCTCGTAAAGTACTGTGGTTTTGCGTAATAAGATGTAGTGACAAAATCTTTTGGATAGCTTGAACGGTTGCCAAGAGCTACAATTTCTCCACATGCGTGTATTTGATCTCAATCGGATACGATTTTGACTTCAGATAGTAAATCACATGTTCATTTTTGAATTCATCTTCCTAAACTAGAAAACCATCCCAATGGTGGAATGAGAGTAGCGCGACGGTACAAAAAATAGTCCTAGTTGTAATTAGGAGGATGTAGTAATGGTGCATGGGTCAATGTGTGTTTGAGCGCATCAAAAGATCAATCAATGATCATCATCCCAAAGGAGAGATGGAACATTCTATTTTAACAACCTAGTAAAACCCTTTGTTAACTTGGTGTAGTTAGGAATGAAAACGACAGTAAAAAAGTTTGCTTTCCTTGCAAAATTTGGAGTCTTGCTGTAAAGTCGAAGGAGAGTGGATATAACAATAGCTTCGACCTTTGACGGATGATACGAATGCGAATGCGCTTTCAGAAACAATAAACTCCCATGAAGCGACCTGATTCCTGGCTACGTAAAACACATTTGTGTTAATTCAACCTAATTAGATAATGCCTAAATCTCATAAATATAGCTCATGAAATAGGGTAGAGATGATCGACTTTTCATGCGATGAATGATAAGAAAATCATCGAGATAAAGGAATTGCACAATGTGCTTAATGTCATGAAAATGCGTAAGACATAGCCCTTTGAAAAGTTGCCCCCAACATTCTTCAAGCCAAAAGGGTAGTTTTCAATAAGAAAATGTCACCATGGACAAATAGAATGCTTTGGTTTAGGTTGATCGAGTAGGGAGTATGTTTATTTGATTGTAACGAGAAGAACCATCACATGAAAGGAGAACATTTCACCGCTGAGGCACAATCATCGGTGATTTGATCGATATAGGGGGTTGGATAATTGTCTTTAGGACACGCTTGATTAATATCTCTAGAGTCGATACATACTCTTATCGTTCCTTGTTTTTTTGTTAGTGAACAATATTGGATAAATCTCAGAATCGGTTAGAAGGAATTGGATAAATCGAACCTACATGAAGTAATTTCTCAACTTCAGACTTTGATGGCGATAGATTTTCTTAGACAGTATCCGCACGTAAGCATTGTCGGACATGTTTTCTGCATCACGGGTAAGTCTTAATTTCATGTACAACAATTGATCGTGGATCAATTCCTAGCATTTCTTCATATGACCCGGAAAACACATCACGAAATTCTTGAAACAGGGGCTTTATAAGTTTGGATTTCATCGTCCGTATGAGGAAGCACCTATATGAATGTTTTCAATTATTCTGTGCTTACCGAAATGTCAATAAGAACTCCATTTGAGAGATATTTTCCAAATTTAACTTTCAGTAATCAGGATTTTACAATGGATTTTGCGGTTCTTTGACATATTGATGGTAAAAATAGAGAGAGAAATCATTTTCAAAATAATCCAGCACTGCGTAGGTAAAAATGAAGATCGAGTGATGTGGATCTATTCCCCATGGTAAGTCGTCACCGAGACAAAAGTTCATAAATATGCTCATCAGTATGAACAAGATCGGGAGAATTTCGTTGTGGCCGAGCTAAATATAGAAAGTGATTCCTCATGGATCACATTCATTGAATCGGTTCGGTTGAAGAGAAGGATTAGAAAGAGACTTTCAGCATATGCTTCTCCGATATGCAATTTCAAAGGGACTCAAAAGGAGCATCGACGCCATCAAATGAATCCACCTCGAAATCGAAGGTACGATCCAAGGATCATCAAAAAGTAACTTAGATATTTTGATGAAATCATATGAATATTTTTGCAATAGGAGGTGATATGTTGGGAGCGAGGAAAAGAGAAAAAATTTCTAGTAGACTAGAATATTTAATCAAACCTACGCCAACATCCTTGTAAGGGATAACCGTTTTTACCGATGTGTTGGATAGTTTTTGTGGAGGTCGGGATCGGATGAGAAATATAGTGAGCTGTGTTCTATTGTAACGATCTTTCCTTGATGTGTGGAAACTTGATAAACGCCGAAAGACCGATGAAGCAACAACGAGTCATGGCATAAGACCAGCTCGTGACCCAGGAGAAGGTTGTAATCTAGAGGGGCATCAACCACCTCCACATCTAGATTTATGGTTTTACCTTTGACCCCCGTAGGGTAAATCTGCAAAATACTAGAAGGATGGAATCCTCGACCATCTAAGAAAGCCTTTAGAATTGTCGAAAGGTCGAGTTGAGTGTAGGAGAACCAGCGATTCCAACACTTTGGATCAAGCATAATACATGTGAAAGCCCCCTTCATCAATCACGGTCCAAAGAGACGTGTCTGTTTTTCACTAATCTACCGGAATCTAGAAAGTCGTCCGATGAGGTATGGCAGAGGTGTACTATTCTCTACAAAGTCAGAAGATTATTAGGGTTCAAATCCACTGAATATCGATGCAGCTCCTATGGCATACAATAGTAATTTATGCTATGCTTGGACATGATTGCAACACTTCCAAAGCCGAAGCATTCTTTGAGGAAATAGCTAAGTCCTCAACAATGTTGTAATGCGAGTAGCTCTACGCATGTGGATTGAAAGTTGATTTACAAAGTACACCTTTAGCAGGAAAATTTTCATTACTAAGTTCGAATTGGGTTTCTTGATCACGTAGTGGATCAAAAACAGGAGGAGGTGTAGTTGATGTGTTTTGAATTAGAAGATTATGCTTCTTTACCACCAAATGTAAATTTTACTACCATAATCTTGCGATCGCACGTCACAATCACGATCATACAGACATCATCATAATAGGTTCTTCCGAGGCATTCGAGGTGGAACCAATCATCTTACTATCTTGAGTAGGAAAAGGATCCTTCAAGATAGCGAGGTTGTTAAGAACCTTTAACGAACCTCGAAACCCTCACGCTTGATCGTCGGGCATTCTTTAGTAAAATGATCTCGTCGCTTAAATGAAACAAGATAGTGAGGCTTGCATTTTTCGATCGTTAGATTCATTTTTATCCGTTTTATCTTTTGAATTTTGTTTGTTTTTATTCTTCCCCCTTCTTTTTCACTACCAGGTTAGATTTGAAAGTCGTAGATGTTTTCTACGACATGATAATAGCCTGTGAGAAATTTTCGCTGGGAAGATTCTCCTCTTTTGAGGAATCGGAGTAAAGTTATTATAGGAGAATAATTCTTTGAGAGATTTCTTCTTACTTTTAGTACTAACTTAACGAATCATACCATCGACAGCATGAGACTCACGGAAGAGCCGCATTTATTTGACCTTGTTTTGGAAGATTAAGGATTTTTTTCATGTAAATGTACTCCGATCGCATGTGAGACGAGGTCACAGATGCGAGAGATTGATGCAATGACTTGCTCCTCGAGAAAAAATCCTCACTTAGCTACATCTTCAATTGATTTTGGGTAATAGTGATTTAATGAACCATTCCTACCAAAATTTGATCCGGAATGAAAACTTTCACTAAGCGCCTATGCTATGTCGCCATTCGTGAATATGATCAAAAATATATGTGGACGTGGATTGTTTAGTGAATTCAATAGTTACGTATGCCATTGTAGTATCGACGATGTGCAGCGAAAATATGAGTTAAGAAAGTAGTTGCTAACACGAGTTGAAAATTATTAAAAAAGCCTCGTGGTAACTCAATGTACCATTTGGCGGCAAGAACAATAAGAGTTCGTTGAAAAAGACGTAAGAGAGATTGAATCATCAATTATCGAATTAGTATGCACACTAGAGGTGATAAGTCATAACGTGATTTGACTGGATCCTCCTCTAACTTACCCTTGAATTTTGGTATATCCTTTGGCATACTTATGTGGCATTACCAAATCAATATGGATGATAGTAAATTGCCAGATCATTACGTAAGGCGTGACAAATCGAGGTAAATCCAAAGTTGCAATAAATGGTAGATCGACTGGTTAGGGTCACGAAAAACATTGAATAACAAGAGCCGAGTCTCGGGAGGAGGATACCTAGGATAGCTAGGAATCGCAGTTACATTAGGAATGAGTATAACCTCCCAGGAAACCGAAGGATTAACTAGACCAAAGCTGTGTTGTTGAGGCTATTGATAAAGTATAGCTGAGATACAGCTTGATACCGATAAGCTGTTTTGTGAAATAGGACTAAATTGATACTCATGCCTCAGTACGGTTGATATGTGACTATGGGTGTTGACTCCCCTTTGACAATCATACTTGTACCAAATCATCTGTCCTCGTAGGTATACGGGACCGAAGTCCGAGCTGTGGGTCTGACCGGGGTAGAGAGACTTGGAGAAATTTGCACGGATGCGAGTGGATAGAAGAAACCGGAGCTACAAATACTCTGTGAAATAGGTGTTATAGGTTGAACGAGATTTTGCGATAGTTTTCAGCAGTTTACAGGCGAGTCTAAAGTGTGCTAAGCCTGCATTGCTAAACAAAATCGGGTGCGTGGATTTGAACAAAGGTAGGCTAGACACAGTTGTCTGGGTTGGACCAGACGTAAAACCAAAGGCTATCCAAGTTGACTAGGTAACTACATATTAGGTTGCATAGTCATTTGAATTTGAGGATGGATCCTACATGATGTTCATTCTCGGGGTATTGTCCCATAGAAGTTTGTACATATGAAGGACACATATCACGTTTGAACATCAGGGTTGATAATTAAGTGGTAAATTTCCAACTCCTTGTACAAATGATTGTCCAGAAGGTGGTTAGAAAACCTTGAGTTGAGTGCGACCTTGAGGTTGATAACCCACGAGGCGCATACTAAATCGCGGGGTTGATAAGGACCTTGAGGAATATACTCGAGTGCTAGGGTTGACCCACGGCGTGTGTTATCCTGAAGGTTGATAACCTTGAGGTATGTAATATCCCTTGAGGTTGTTCTCGAAAATAATATTGTCCTATAGTTTGTCCCTGGGAAAAAATTACCACCGAAATTCAGGGGCGGTAATTGACTACCTTGAGGTTTTGCCCCCCAAGCGGTAGCTCGGCATCACCTTGAGTTTCCCCCGTGCGGTAACTAACCACTCACGAGGTTAGTTTCCCTCCGGCGGTGGCCGCACCACCTTGAGGTTGAGGATTTGGAATATTACCCGAGACATCATAAATATTTTTCTCACGAGTTCTACGTTTCAGCTTTAGATTCTATTAAGACTAGATGATCATACTTGTTACGATCGGGTCGAGGAGTTGCTCTGCGAGAAAGTACCGCAGAGAGCACAGTACACGAAGGAATAGAAGGACCACCATATAAAAATGTTTCCAACGTTTGGGAAAACATAGATGACTCTCTCGACATGACTAGATGAAGGGATAATAACCTCACGGGCGTGGAATGAAAAGGAATTAGAGATGGTGAAAAAAGAAAGACCCGTGTTTTCTAAAAAAATTGTCAAAGATAAATACCAAGATCAGCTCCTAATAGAGACATGCAGAAAGATGTAGTCACGCTCCCTAATATTCAAATACTATGAGGGATTTAGGAAGAGTTACTTCTTCATCTAGATCGGCAAGTTCTTCAATAGAAAATAAGACTGAATGAAAGATCTTCCGTAACAATAATTCTTACCCCTAGGTGAACCAAGGATCAATAGAAGATGGAGTAATAAATCACGAGGATGTTTCAAAATCAGAAGGTGTCGAGTGTTAGGCTCAGAAATTTTATGTTCTTTCGATTTCCAGTTCATTTGAAGGAGAAATACTACCGAGTAACTTTGGAAAGCCGAAATCGACTCTTCAATATGCTCATTTCGTGGGTATTTGATGATCGGGTTGAACAACTATAGATGAAATTCTGACTTCGTTGATCTAATTCTACCCAAAGCTCTTTGGATGATACTAGAGCACGAAGCCCTTCGGTTGACTTGGTGTATACTACGGGGGCTTCCCCTCGAAGTCTTTGGGGCTGCCCTCTCAAAGATAATTCTTCCACGATTACATATTAATCAATCACACGCATAAACAAAAGAAAATTTCAATAAAAAACACCCTAAAAGCTTTTAAATGAACAAACAAGCTGAATCACATGCCTAAAAAACTTTAAGAGTTCCAAAACCATGCATAGACAATAACTTCCCATACTAAAAACACTAGTTGGTGATGAAATCACGAGCTTAGTGGAAGTTTAATACGTAAAGAGCGGTTGGAACAATTGTCTGACAACTTCGTTTAGTGAAACAGAGGTCAGCACAAGTTTCTTCACAAAACCGAAAGCATCTCGGAGTGAAGAGAACCTCTAGGCCGGTCCCAAGTGAGTCTATCCACATCTACTCTGGAGTCACAATGAGATCCTTTTCCTTCACCGTCACCTTAGAGAAATAATCTTAAGCATATGGACACTAAGGTTACCAATAATGGTAACAACACAATTGTGAAGGCAGTCTCTATGATTAGATTCCACGCGCAAGAGAAAAGTCAAAAATCTCAATCCCCTATGAAGGCTCCTCGAGCATGGTCAATCCGAGGTTTACTGACAAGTGACCCCCGGGCTCCTCGACAATGGTTAATCCGAGTTTTACCGTTTTTGCTCATGCATGTGCATCTTCTATCTTTCCCAATGAAATAGAATTGATTGTCTCAAAGGCTACTGGACATGATGTACGTGATTAACTCGTGTACCAATTACAATTGGATTTATTTCCTACACGCCAAGATTTATCTACTTGTTTTGTTTTTACTATCTTGGAGAGTGGTAATTACTACCCTGACTACTAGGATGCAGCTATATTGGTGATAAGAGCCCTATAAATAGAAAAGATTACTAGATCAATTTTAATTAAGCATTTCTTTTATGGTTGTTCTTTAAGTCATAATAGGTATGGAAATTAAACTTTGATGGTGTGAAGACTACGAAACTTCCAAACACACTAAAAAATGCACCTAAAATGATAAACAATTCGTTTTTTCTTTCAATGAAATTCTAGCTAAAGAAAGGAGTTCAGAGAATGCAATTTATTTTAAGAGACAATTATTTCTTTGAACATGAAGAATAAATGGAAGAAAAAATTGTTTTGTTTTTTCAGTAAGAACTCAAAAATGAGATAAATAATCAATGCTCACAATAAATCCCTTTCACTTTCAAAACTTGAAACTACGTAAAACAACTTTTCTTTCAAAAGAGATATACAAGTTCTAAAAGCCACTCAAAACTATGAAAAACTAATTTTGCAGATCTACAAAAATTTAAAAATCTAATTGAATAAAAGCTTTAATTTTTTTAGAAATTTTTTTGCTCAGCGTTATTCGATATCTAAGGATTCATTTGCCCGTAATATTACAAACAAATCAAAAAACATCCAGATATGTTTTCTTTTTTAAAAATATGAAATTCGTAACTTATAACAAAGTTTGTTCAAATATTTGCAAAGAGAAAACTAGATCTATCTCTCAAAATGGATGGATTTCGCAACCAAGTGAGACTCATCAAGAAGACAAAATACCAGTAGTGATCCGAGTATTTCAAGCTCTAAACTTTGAGTCACTACAGAGACCACACTTCGAAAACTAGTCCAAGTATGCAAAACTTCTAGAAAATCTTTCGAAAACACAAATACTTGTTGGAACTCACTCTCAAGAGGTTTTTGACGAGGAAAATACGGATCTGAGAAATGAGATACTAGAAATCCCAAATCAAACTAAACATAAACTAGAAGAAGAAATCTGAAGTTTTTCAAAAATTTAACAGGTCCACGAGCCCTGATGAGCAGTGCGGTCCCTGCATGTGGTTACTCAAGGAAATTGCGAAAATGCCCTAGCACCGTGTAGGAAAAACAGAAAGTCAGTCAGTCCCTGAAAAGTTCAATAAAAACACCAAAGACTTCAGAAATTTTCAAAAGCAAAAGTAGACTCTAAGCTACCTAGGCAAGTATCCATCAATCAAAAACCAGAAAAATCATTTTCTCAAGTCAAAACAAAAAGGAAAACCAAAAAAACAAGAATTCTTACGATAGTGGGAGTCGCCAATTTGTTGACCTGGATAAATCAATCTTGCGGAAAAGATCAATCTCACTAGTAACACAAGGTAATATAGCAAAAAATAGCCAAAGAAATTAGCTTTATCGTAGACATATGCGATTTACAAAAGAATAATGTAAAGGTGTTAAGGTCTTACCGTAGATCCAATGCTCGTTCGAAGTAGTTGTCCTTCGGTCACTTGAAGGAGTTATATTTAAAGACTCTGCATTCACAAACAAGAAAAAATTAAATCGTACTTGCATAGTAAATATTATAAATCATGCATATCATGGTGATCAAGGGAATCCATGAAATGAACGGTTAATTAACAACTTGACCGAGAAAAATGAATTCATTTGCTATTAACTTTCAATGAAAGAAAACCTTAAAACCTTAGCCTTGATGTTGAACGAGGCCTTTCCTAGGGTCTCGAAGCAAGAATCTCCTCTACTCGACGAAATCCCTTGCACTCTTCCAGCCGAGAGCAGATGAGAGGTATGCGATCTTTCTTTCCTCACAAAATCTCGATGAATGAGTACGAATCCCAACATCACTTTACCTCAAAACAATTCTAAAGCTGTGAAATCCCTTTGAAGGCTACCCAAGGCCATCTTTTTATAGTGAAAAGGAGGAGGTTACGATTCCAATTATGAAGGGGATAAAGTCCTCCTTCAAAGGGATAAGCTCCTCACATCAAGGGGTTAGCTCCTTAAGGTAAAGGGATACATGAACTTCAAAAGAGCAGATCTCGATGACACGCTACTAGAATTCCTTCGCGAGAGGCTTCTAGAAATGTACGAAAGTAAGATTCTAGGTTTACTTTTCACCTTTTTAATATTTTACTGTGGTCCGCACCCTTAACATAGAGAAAATGCGTTACGGTACATAGGAGTCATGAACATTAGGTGCATGAGAGCAGATGTAAAACAAAAGAGAAAGTGGAATACTAGAGTTTTAGAGACTTTTGAAAGCTTTCTCCCTCTTATCCATGTATAGCCTTGACATGAGGAGCTCGATGTGTTAGACTTGAAAAGGAGGAAGTATGAGTGATAATGAGCTCATACGAGATAGAAGAATGTTAAGATGACAATTTTCAAGTTAACAGATACTTGATAACCGAGCTAAATATTGTTTTTCTAAAAAATAAAATTATATCAGTATACACTATCTTCTTTTGGTATATGCACATGTATACACCAGTTGGGTTCATAAAAGCCACGTATGGAATTCAGTAAAGAAAAAGTAAAAGATTTCAGTAAGTTTTAAATACTGATTCAACCCACCACCCACCTCCCCCCCCTCAGTATTTTTCCCAACATCTATAACATCTTCAAATACTTGGCTGAATTCCTAGACTCTGGATTCAATCTGTTCATTAGAAGCCTTAATCTCTACCATGCCCTACTCCCAAACTTCTAGTGGAGTAGCAGGCTACAATTGCATCCACAACTCAATTATCTTCATATACATCTCAAGGCACACCTTGTCGACTTCGGATTTGGAATCATTGAGTTCCATGGTGAGATTTTTTACTTTTTCCTCTTGCACTGCTGCAACCTAAATATGCATCTCAGGTAGGTCATTGCAAACCTTGGTGATGGATTTTTCCAATTTATATCTCTGTGGAGCTGTCTCATCATACTCTTGTACATCCTGCTTCTTTTCCTCTGCCATCCTCTACCTTTCTTTCTTAACATCATGGATAATTAACATGGTGTGCTTCTCTCAAATATGAAACTCTTTGGTAACGCCCTGGTGGAACTCGTGCAATGTTTTCAAAGGAAACGTAGCAAGGTTGAGCCTTGTGGTCTACCAATGTGCCACCTATGCTAGTTTCTCAAAAGTGTCAAAACATAAGGTACCCATAGGTATCGGCACCACATAGGTATCATTTGTAATTTCCAGCTCTTGCTATGCTATACTTGCACCTGTAGGTGCCCTGCTCACTTGAGATGCGCTCGCTTGAAGCCCTCTCACTTGAATCACACTTGATTGTACTTATCTCATATGAACCTATAAATATTTAAGGCCCTGGTGGACCTCGACCAATAACTTCTTGTAATGGTGATCAATGCTTCCCCACAAATGTTTGATGGCATGTCCAATAATGTCACCAATTTGATCAAAGCCCCCCTCACTGATGACCAAAGATTTTAGGCCAGCAGACCGTTTTTACTTCACCTTATTCTGCGTGCCTCTGCCTTGTGTCTGCCATATCTTCAGAATGTAAGGGGAGTGGGGCTCTGCTATATCCATAAATGTGTCATCACCACCCTAATCATTGCCCCCTCCTATCTCTGGAGCATCCTTCTCTATCTCCTGCTCATCTTATATTTTAGACTCCTTAGCTGTCGTGAAGGTCACATGCTTAGGCTGCTTCTTGGTGTCCTTATTTCCCATCTTCACACTAGTCTTCGAGATTCTCATGCCTACCTTCTCTGTCTATACACCTTAAGTGGGTATATTTATCCAATCACTTGGCCATGCACTTACTATTCATGCAAAATCATCCTCTGTCACTAGATACGAAAAATTGTACCATACCTTATGAAGGTCCTTCTTTGCTTGGATGTGCATGTGGTGGAAATATGCTTTAAAGTCTGGGACCCATCGATATTATGAAAAAATACTTGGGGATAGCCGGGGTTTCTTGTTGATCACTATGCATAGACTCATCTCAAACCCGACCTAAAATAATTTATTCACCATCATCCGATATGGATCCTTTAAATTCCATCGCGATGCATACCTCGCTTCCTTGCAGAGATTTGAGTGTGCAGTGGGTAGCTGTGACTCGTTAGGCTCCTTCTAGGCCATCAGTGTGATTAGGATCAAGAGCCACGTATAGTGGAAATGCTTGCCCTTCTTTTGTGCCTATTTGCAATCATCTAAGCACTACTTGCAGATGATGTCTTTGCCAAAGATACTACTGACACTGAAACCTCCTCTGTGCGACAGTTACACATGATATTTATAGCTAAAATATGGGTGGAAAAGCACATCGAACTATCCTTGATGGAGCTAATAGAGTAACACCTGGTTCCCTTTGTTAGGCCATAATCCCACTTCTTCTTATCAGCTAGCTTCTTATCCAGATCCTTGCCAAATATTTCTTCAGCAAGGTCCAAGCTAAGATAAGGGAGTTTCGTAATATTCTTGATCAACATCACATCAATGGGTATTCTTTCAACAAACCAAAGATAATCATCATGCACTAGGGCCGGCAGTTGGCACACACAGATTGTATTGATAATGTTGTGCCTGAAGTACGGAACATATAACATGCTCAACAACCCCGCATTATGAATTCCAGCTACCCACTTAATTGGATCTATCCTGGTTACTCCAATAGATTCATAGTATTATAGAGTGCAAATATTGGCTTGGCTTGAATTGGGGGTATTTTTTGTGGTCATTGAATTCCCAATTCTCAATGTGCATCTGTGGCACTATTCCCAAAAAATCTCCTTCAACTGGTACTTCTTCAGGTTGAAAAGGTGTAAACATCTTATATTTTATTTCATTTGAATCCTTCATAGGCTTCAGGGTTGTTATTTTCCATGGCGGAATATATGGGGGAAACCTGGAGATAGGTTCCACTTCTTCGACATCATTGTCTTCTAGTCCTTCAGGCAGTACTTATTTCTCTTCCAACTCCTCTACCTCAACGACATACTTTTTCCTATCTTGCATCATATTAGACCAGTGTTCCTTTGGAATTTTCTTCCTGGGTGATGTTCTAAGTACCGAATTCTTTAGCTTTTAGAAGGTGATTCTCTGATCTGCTTCCCGGGAAATCTCGACCCTGTGATAGTTGTGGGTGGCACAGCCATCATGGTGTGTCTTAGGCCTGGTCGAATTTTGTTCCTAACCCATTCTTTGATCAATGCTTCTGGAAACACTTCAAAACTGTAATCCGAGATGCAACAACTCACTCAGCGAGATCTCAGGCACAAAATCTCAATTCTAAAATTCAGAGTAAAGAGTGTTAGAATGTGGAGTAAGATGCCTAATTTATAAAAAAATTCAAATTCAAACTCCATTATATCCTTTAGATAAACCTCATAATTTATGATTTGGTGGCAAATCCGCCCAGATATTCCCATTAAATACAACCCCCTTCTCATTTTAACGAACAATTCCTTGCCAAATCAACTATTTTGGCTCTAACTTTCCTATTCTAGGTGAGCTTCGTCAGAACCACCTTTGCAGCATAGTCTTGCATTCTTCAGGGAAGTTCCCTCCAACTTCTCCATGTCCCTATATCACTTGAAATACTTCTATATGATGAAGCCTTCCTTTGGAAATTTTTTTTATAAACCCAATCCCGCTTTCAACCTCGTGGAGCATTAAGAATCTTCTCTAGCTATATAGTCAATGTGAATCCACAGGGGAAGATTCGTCCCTATATAACTTCAATAGGCTTCCATTAATACGTCTAGGGAACAACTCACCATTCAACTTTGTGAGTTGAATTTCACCCCCTTCGAGATATGCCTCATAATATAAGGTCCCAACTAGTGCACTTTTAGATTCCTCGGGAAGTTCATGAACTTGTTGTCATATAAATGAACTAAGTCCCCATTCTTAAACATATTATACTTAATATGCCTTTCCTGCCAAGATTTTTCCCTCTCCTTTTTCACATATTGGTGAAATCGAATGATGAACCTATCTTCCTCTACCGCAAGAAGTTGCTCCAATCTCTCTTCCATAAGATTTTTGTCCACCATATTTGTAAGTGCCGAGATTCTGACTCTAGGCATGATGTACTCCATTGACATTACTTCTTCCTGACTGTATACTAATATAAATGGATTCTAAACTATCATCTTCTTGCAGGTGGTCCTATATGCCCATAAAACTATAGGAATGCACAAGTCCTAGCCATCCCTGTTGAAATTGCACACCTTAGTCAAATTGTTATCCATAGTTTTGTTGAAGGCCTAAACTGTCTGATTTTTCTATGGGTGATATTGCATACTCTTATGGTGATGCATTCTAAACTCTGTGGTCAATACCTCAATGGTGATTTTCAGGAAATGCATACGTCAGTCACTCATCAAGATCTTCGAGCAACCAAACCTTGAAAAAATATTTTCAAAAATGAACTTTACTGTGGTGTCTACACTACGATTATTCACCAAATATGCTTCAACCCATCTAGTGAGGTAATTTGTTGCAGTAATAATGTACCACACACCTGTCTACCTCCCAGGGGGATAAATCGGTCCCACAACATCGATTTCTATTTTATATAATTCCTGCAAAGTAACTTGAGGATGCAACTCAATTTCATCCCTTCATGAGAGTTTTCCAGTCCTTAGACATACATCACAAGAGCTACAATATTCCTTCGAATCCTTATGCACTGTAGGCCACCACAGTCTTGCTCACATGACATTCTGCGTAGTGGAATTTTACGCATAGTGACCTCCAACAACTCTGCCATGTGCCTCAACCAAAATATTGTGGCATTCATGATTAGGAACATATATTCATAGAATATCATAAACCCCCATATTGTATAATTGTCTCTCAATCAGAGTAAAATTTGTTGCCATTGCTACCAGTTCTTTCGTCTATTCTGTAGTATACTCTGGAGGTGCGACTCCCGAAGTCTGAAATTGAATGATATCTAGAAAGTGTTCATATGCAACCCAAGTAGTGAACAACTATGCATTAGGTAATCATTCTTCCATATTCATCATCTCTTCGTTTGTCTCGATTCTAGAAAAATGATCAGGCGCGATATTCAACTGTCCTGGATTGACTCTTACATTGAAATCATACTCCTAAAATAGTAATAGCCACCTAAAAATATTCCTCCCCAACACAAGCTTATTAAACAGGTATTTCATCCGATAATGATTGATGAACATTTTGAATTGCGTGCCTTATAATTAATCTCAAAATTTTTGCAGCGCATAGACTATCTCTAACCCTTCGCGATCTGTGGCGGAGTAATTTCGTTATTCTTTAGACAAATTCATACTTGCAAAAGAAACAGGGTGATCGATATCGCCTTCTCTTCGCTGTGCTAAGACAACTCCTGAAGCTATGTAGGATGCAACGACATGTACATGGAACTCCTTCAAATCTAGAAAAACTAGAATTTGCGCAACAACTATGTTTTCCTTCAGCACATCGAGGCTCTTTTGACAGACATCATCCCAACATAACTTGACATTCTTCTTCAATAGTTTTTCCATTGGTGCAGTAATTTGTGCATAGGCCTTTATGACCTTTCTATAATAACCTGTATGGTTGAGTGTCATCCATAACTGCTTCACCTTCATTTGTGGCTTGAAGTTAATAATCATCACGATCTTCACAAGATCTACCATCAATCCCTGCTTGCAAAAAATGTGCCCCAAAAATATACCATATGAAACAAAAAAAATACATTTCTTCAATTTCAAGGAGATTTGGTATTTTCTGGAGGTATCCAACATCAAGCGCATACTAGAAACATGCTTCTTTAACAGTTTGAAGACTGTCCAGTCATCGAAGTACACCAATTTGTTTTGGATATATTATTTAAAAATAGTGAATACGACTCTAGAAAACATTGCCAGAGAATTCTTTAGTCCTAATGGCATGAAGCTGTATTGAAAGGATCCCATTTTAGTAGTGAATGTGGTCTTACTCTAATATTCCAATGCAATATTTATTTAATGGTATCTTGAGAACTCGTATGTGAAGGAGTAGGCTTCCTGCCCTCTAAAATTCTCTAGAACTTCGTCAGTGAATGGTGTTGGAAACAGATCATGGACGCACACATCATTAAAATTTCTAATATCGACACAAATACTCATTTCTCCCTCAGTTTTCTTCTCTTGGACCACAATCGGGACAACCCTCTCAGACTCCTCTACTAGTTTAATATTTCTAAAAACGAGAATAATGTTGAGTTCTTCCCTTACTTTCCTTTTATATTTTGGGTTGAGCCAATATGGGCATTGCTTGAACGACTTCACATCAATATTCCACATGACGTGAATAAATCCAAAATATCCTACAATTCCTTTTAGATCAGAGAACTTAATCAGGAATAGATCCTAGTATTCATGCAACAATTCAGTGAACTTGCTCACTATTTCATTGTCCCAATAGTCCCCAATATTCACAAACTTGGGCTATGCTTATGAGCCTATGCTGACTTGTTGAGTTCTTATACATTATGCTATGTATAACATCTATTCTTCAGGACCTACATCCTTGCGCTATCCTTTTGATTCAATAATATTGACATTGTGTGGATCCTCCTCGCCTTCTTCCGCAGTCAGGTTGTAACATTCTCGTGTTTGTTCCAACTCTGCAACCCAATCAGGCTGTATTGAATTTTTTGGCTCACTGGTTATTCAAAATATTCCTATTTTGAATTCCTGAAGAGCATCATTAATAGAATCCCAACCATTTGTGAAATTATAAGTTAATAAGAAACCTTTCGTCATCTCATATTAATCTGTTGTGCAATGGAACAACTCTGTTTGAATATACCACTGCTGAGGTATCGTACCGAAGGTATAAAATAATATATGCACACATTTATGTTGAGGTTCCTCACCCTAGGACACATTCTAGTGAGACAAATGCTCATGAGGATCATGCCTACCATTGTACTTCTTTTTGATCCTTGTGTTTACATGACCAAACTAGAACCTCATTAGTCTGCAATATTGCTTCCATCCTCATAAAGCCTTTTCTATCTCCCAACCACCATCTGGCTAGTGTGGACCTCAAAGAAAAGTCCAAAGCTTCATATCATTGTTCAAAGAGCACATTTTCCTCAAATTCATCCAGAAATAAATCAACATCTCCAGTTCCATCATAGAAGGGAAAGTCATGTACCTCCTATGTGACACAACGAAGTGATTTGGTAACTATTTTGCACCTCTTAGTGGAAAATTCCTGTAATCTCTTATGCCAATTCTCTAATTCTTCATTAGTGTGAAAAAAAAAGAATTGTCACACTCCCAAATTATCCTTCTTTAACTGGTAGGATTGATCCACTCTTTATCATGTGCAATGACCTTATACATATTGTCAATATCATCATATGCATTATGGATAGGTTTTGAATATCGTGTGCCTTCAGAGGGGTCCAAAGGCAGAACGTACCATGCTTCTCAAACACCATCTATCTATTTTTTAGGTTGATTATGGCATCCATATCATAAGCCCAATCAAATCCAAGCAAAGTAGGCTACAAATTTCTATGAGCAATAATTTCAATCACTTCAACGTCTAAAATTACACGTGCACCCTCAATATCTGTGCGAATTCCATGCAATCAATCAATAGAAGTAACATTTTGTTTATTTTCCATTCTTAGCTAAATCACTGACCATTGCAGCTTTGGTATTCCCATCCATTCCCATGTTTGCTTTGGAAAAATTGTAGCATCTGTTCCAATATCAAGGATGACTTGGTCCATATCATAATCGCTGACCTGCATAGTTAACCACATTTCTCTATTAGCTATTTTCTTATGTTTGTATACCTTATTTACTGCGTGTTGTTCCGTTTGTTGGTTTTCTTTACTAGCGCAATTTTCAATCATCTCCTACAATCATTCTACAACTTTCTAATACCTTAGAAACTTCATGTATGTTTATAAAAATGACTTCAAAATGGATGGATCGACTTCCTTGGATTTAGTAATCGCCTTTATTTTATCCTTCAATGGAATCAATTGTCTCTGTGTTGTTGATGTCAAAGCTCCAGGGCTCATAAAATTCTTCTTTGCTTCCATGAAGGTTTCTCTTTCGCACTGTACATCGAACCCATTATTATTTTCTCCATATTTCCAGAACCATGTATCCTCCATATCCTTATTTTCTTATACGTTTCCTTCTCCAGTATTTGTACCACTTCATATCACTATGTTAACACTTAGATACTCTTGGCGCAGTTCAACTCTCATGATTTGTATGTTCTAGGCAGGCTGCTGATTGCGATTTCCCTGCACTTTAGCCAATAATGCCAGAACATCCTCTACTTCATGATCAAATGTGCGAGAATAAATACAATATACGACAATGGGATTATGAAAATCCTTAGAGAAATGTATAGGATGAGCACACTTATAACATATGATTTGTTCACGCCCTCATCCAATGCCTTTTTCTTCAGCATGCCTTTGGCCTTAGAAACCTCTGTGCACTTGGTGAACCTGGATCTTCATGACCTTAGAATTTCATTTGGTATGCTCCATGACTCTACATCATTAGAATATAGCTTCAATGATGCTTATCATCCTTTCCCACCCAACTACAAAAATTATAGAACAATTGCTTCAACAACTAAATCTAATTTATCAGTAGATGAAAATGGTTTGTGGAGTGATATCCTACAACTTCACATAAGCTACGCCAAAAATTTGGTCCCACATTTGGTCCAGTACTTGGCCCAAGCATCAACAGACTTGGCATCCCAGTGGCCAAGTAATCTCTATAAACATGACACTGATCGTTATGGTGGCCCTCCAATTTTCACTTTATACAGCAAACTTCTAAGCCCATGTCAGAATGAACCTATTTTCCATTATTCAAATCTTAGAGTTCCATATGTAATCTTTCCAACTGGTTTGAATCTACTGGACCCCTGTTTTGTTATCCGCTACCATTTAAGCTTCTAGCTTCATCACAATCTCCAAGGATTCCGCTTGGGTTGTGATATTCTGTTAAGACAAGGGCAACCTAATATTTGGAAATAAGGCAACTATAAACCATTAATTTTGTTTCTCATCACGAATATCGAAGCTGACTTGACTTAGAAATGTCTTAAACCTTTTATCTACTTCCCACACAGTTTCAGTTACCAATTGCTTGATCTCTTTAATCTCCGTAATACACTGGGACTGCGACTTCGACTTCTTAAGTTCAACATTCAGTGAAGCCTTTGTCTGGGCCAACCTAGAATTTTGGCTTGTCGAGGAGTACTTAATATACTAGGATAATTTTCTATCCTATAGTGCTCTAACCAACTACGCTTTCTTCATATTCTCATTAGTGATGTTCTAGGATGTCCATATTGCATCTTCAACAAACTAGAAGTGCTCGGGATCATTTGATCCTTTGAAAACAGGTATCTTGGGTGAGTGAGCCATGGTAAATGAGGGAGTTGGAGGTGGAGGAGAAATATAGGGATGGGTTGTGATGGGAATGGAAGGTTGGGGAATTAGAGAAGCGCATTGATGATCCTTAAATTTTATTGACTCATTTGTAGGAGTAACAGTGTGGCTTTCTCCTTCTTCGCTTTTAGACCTAAACAATGGATTGTAATATCAACGTAATTATTAGGATCTAACCTAAATATATTACCACTTCATGTAGTTCTAATTTTTTTTCCTCCAAACATAAATCTAATTGCATCTGTAGTACACCGTTTTCACACAATAACATCTTAACCCCAAGCTTCAATGATTTTAAGTACTTACATCACGGTCCTTTGAAACATTTTCACTCTTCTTCGCTATAGGATATAGATGCATCGATCAAAAATCCAGTAATAAATACTCCAAGAATACTATTGATCCAATAATGAATGATCCTTGCAATCTCATTATCAGTTCCCTTTAGTTTCTTTATCGATTCTAGAGTCTACACTGTAGGCCTATTGTTGAAGTGAGTTGTTTTCTCAGCTAGTCTTGATAACTACTCATACAAATCACTTGAAAATGACAAGAAATATATCTCGTGCTGATATGTGAAGATATACTTCTGTAACTAATGTTAATAAGATATGCACAGATTTTTGTTTTCATGCGCTGCAAATTGACGCTCTTTCAGATCTACCCAATTTTGTATTTATTTCTTAGTCGAAAGCCACTTCCACATATCCTTGAGTCATATCTCAGTCTCGATAAAAAAACCATTTTCTGGCTTGATGGGGCCTAGAACTAGGCTCATATATGGTTGCGTGAACCAACTAAACCCACTTTTATTGGCCCTTTCGACAAAAATATACTCCACAGAACATAGTCTCACCCGAGGAAATATTAGGGGATGCTAGAACCAAGTTTCTGCATTTAGAGGGACAATGGGGTATGGATTTAGGGCTTATCTTCCTTTCAATACTTAACAGAGTTTCGTGGAACAATTATGCTAATTATACAGTCTATGTTCAATAATTCTATTGAACTCTCTCACAGACTGTGCGATTTTACTTTGACAAGTATAAAACAACATAAATAACCATAAACATGACTTCACGATGAAATTTTGTATAAAAATATCTAACCTAGCATAGATGATATCAAAATACAAGTAAATCAGACACATAAACAAAGAACTCAGATCTGTCTTCAAAGTCTTCTATTATTACTTAGATCTTCTTGATACAACCCTTTCTACCCTCCACACATAGCTGCAGGTGTCTCCACACTTAGCTACATACTTCCCAATGTCTACACAAACTCAACAGGAAGATCCTTCCATTTCACAAAAACAAGAGAATATAGAATCAAATTAACGTTACATCCAGGTGCATTATATTATGAGTATGAGATCTTATTTTGTAAGGCTATCGTAGAATCCTTAAATAGTCTTTTCTTTTACAATACCATGGTCCAAAAGCCATGGGAGAATTTCAAAGCATACAAAATTATCCCATACCTTTACAAAATAAGGAGCTTTCACCCACCCCAAAGCCCCTAAGACTCTACTACATATACACGTTGTGCGTTGTGCTCCTCGATCTACAGAGTCTTCCTCAAAATATTCCATTGAGGGGTACCCTATCCAACAAGGACTTTGAAGAATAAAATCCGACATGAGGTTTGCCTTCGCAAACCTGATTCATTAGAGAAGGTGTTCAGGGTGGCAAGAAAATAATAAAGAAAAACTATGGAAAGAAAGATGTATAACATTCAAAAATATAAATACAAAAGTGTTTCTGCTCCTAGTATTCCATAACCTATAAGGTTGACACGAAAAAAATTAAAGGAAAAAAGAGAAAAAGGGCTTTGTTATAGTTGTGATAACAAATACACTGAAGGTCATAATTGTGCTGAGAATAAATTAGTCTACATAGATTGTGAAGAGAATGAAGAAAAGGAACGTGAAGCATCAAAAGAGGAGGATATACGAGAGGAACTAAACCCAGAGAATGAAGAAATCAATCCGACCATATCTTTTAATGCACTGGTAGGAATTATCACTCCTCAAACTCTGAAGCTAGAAGGATATATCAAGAAGAAAAATGTAATAGTTTTGATTAATTTGGGTAGTACTCATAATTTTATTCATTGTAAGATAACCAAAGAATTGAATTGATTCCTATATATAGCACTAGAGTGTCAAGTGATGGTTGTAAATGGAGGAACTATAAATTGCTTTGGAAAGTTCCATAATATCAAGCTAACCATGGGGTAATATGTATCCAATAGTCCAATGCTTTCTATTCTAATGGGTGGTGTTGATGTTGTACTAGGAGTCCAATGGTTACAATATTTAGGGATGATATATTTTAATTTTTAAGAAATTTTCTTGAATTTTTTTGGGAAGGAAAGGAAGTTGAATTAAGGTCTATCACATGGAAACCTAAAAATAAAAAAACTCTAATGGAATTACAAATATTCTGAAGAAATAACAACAAATTGTAATTGCACAATTATGATCACTAGAGGTTCAAACATCAAAATCATCTATTACTATAGATCTATAAAAAGACTTGGACAATCATTCAAAGGTATTGAAGACTCTAAAAGGCCTCCCACCTATTCATGATCATGGTCATGCTATTAATTTGATTCCAGGAAGTGTTCCTCGAAAAATAATTCCTTACAAATACCCTATTCCCAAAAGAGTGAAATTCTACGCATGGTTAGATAAATGCTAGAGGATGGTATAATTAAAACTAGTAAAGTTATTTCTATTATACAATAGTATTGGTGCACAAGAAGGCTGGATCTTGGAATCTATATAAAAATTATATGGAGGTCAAAAATATCACTATTAAATATTTCATTGTTTCCAGGTAAGCAAAAAAATAGTTTCGGTTTTTTTTTAAGGTTTAAACATTAGGCGGTGCGTTGGGAAAAAATATACGCATTAGGAAGTTAATTTTACCAGATGCACCATCGTAAAAATTACAATTTTTAAAGTGCTTCCTCGTGGAATTTAATGAGACAATACATTTAAATTTTATCCAACACATTGAACCACCAATGGCACATTAATGTTACGAAGCAATTTGTGGTGCACTCAGTAAATTTACAGGGTGTACCGTGAATGGTGCGAGCCGAATGTTTGAAACACATCGTGAAGAAAAAAAAATCAATTTTTAACTTAGTTTACATTTATACTCTACGAAAAAATAAATTTAGGGAGGAACATAGACATTACCTGGGCATTTTCTCTCCAGGGAGTCATGGTTTCCAAGTAAACGAGAAAAATAAATTTCACCATGTTTCAGAAAACTCAAAAGGCATATAGTGATCAATGGAAGGATGGATGGAAAGAAAGGGAAGAACCGACAGTAGAGTGCTTCATATAGGAAAATGCTGCACTCGTGCTTGATAGCTCTACAACATTGTAAATGGTAAAAAATAATTTTACGACTCGTAATTATTGTTTTTATTTAACTCTATTCTAGTGCCATCAAGTAATCACACTAGGGTGGATTATTTAGAAAGAGAACCTCAGTTTTTTAAATTAAAGCCCTACCATAGAGCACCATGTTATTTACATGTCGGGGAGTTTCAAAACCATAATAAAAATAGTGCTTCCTGGGAGTATCACATCGAAATGGTGAAAATGAATTATATGAATAATTTTTTTTAAAATTGAACCTTTGTCTGGTGCTATCAAGTAGCATATGCACTGGTGCTCCAGTTTCACCTATTAAATAAAAAACCATGCAATGGTGCACCATGTTGTATACACATTGGGTAATTCCTAATATATCAAATCATCAGGGCTTCTGTGGGATTATAGTAATGGAAGGGTGAAAATGAATTTTACTACTAGCATTTTTTAAAATTTACGCTAGTCCATTGCTATTGAATAGTATAGGCACCAGTGCTCCATAGTTACTGAGTGCACTATTATTTTTTAATTTAAAAAAATAACTTTGAATGGTGTACCATTTTCTATTTAGCATCGAGATGCACAATTTTGTTTATCACATTGGTGCTTATTATATGAGTAGCGTGTTAGCTTCCACAATGTCCCAAGGCTGAGAAAGGATATCAATGGAGGTACCCTCAAACGAAGCTTTCAGCTTGGTAGCTAGCCCTACCAAACCAAAGAGGGATCTCCCTATGACTGGAGGAAGAATGGATTTTAGGCTACATGGCCCAAATCTAGGGGTTTGAAAAATTTAGGGTTTTTTTACTGGATTAGGGATGAAAAATACGTAGCAAGGTCAAAATACCAAAGGTCACAACTGCAAGAGATATGGAGGAGAAATATAACTATGTTTTTGTGATGGGATTATGATTTTGTTCGTGTAGTGTAGGGTTTGAAAGAGAAGGAAAATATTAATGAGAATATGCACCATGAATTCATTTAACAAGAAGGAAGATTACATAAAATGACATTCCCAAACAAAACATAGCTTTCATGAAATAATTTTTCTTAGAAAGATTTTAGGAAAATCACTGAAGAACGCAGATATAGAAAGGAGACATGTATATCATCTATACAAAACTATAATAGAGAAAATACAACATCAAAAACTCACAAGACAGGAATTCCTGAATAATAGCTGCAACTGGTCCTTTGATTTCCTGAATAAAAAGATGAAGTACCAGCTACAAGAGTTCCAAGCTTTTTTTAGGGGTCAAATCGTAGAGTGGAGGAACATTTCTCAAGATTATTTCACCAAAAGCTCAATGACTATGGAGGTTAACAAAACTCTCCTCACAATAGAAAAACTAATACATTTGAACATGAAAGGCATTTAAAAGCATGGATCTACCTAAATTTCACTTTAACCAACATATTTACACCTCAAAGAATCATTAAAACACCATAAATGACAAATTACATCAAGCAAAAATGAGTTTGACTAGAAAACTGAGAAAACATGCCTCTAGGCACAAGCACAACGTGATAAGAGAAAGTGCGGTGTGCCAGGTGTAAGAGGTTTTTTGAGGGTTTCCTGAGGTCCAAATCAATATTTGAAAGATTCCATAGATATCTATACATCTCTAATACATCGTAGGATCTTCAAGCACTGAAAAATACTTCTTTTAGTCGAAAAATCATTTCTCCCACAACTACGCCAAAAGTGCGGTGTGCCTATGAAAAAACAGGTAGAACAGTGATTTTAAGGCAGTTTTTTGACCTTTTCACCCACCAAAATGTGCTAACATGGCTCTCCTAATGGTTGAAGTTAATATAGAGGTAAAAATAAATCAAAAAATGAAAAAATATTTCCTTTTTGATGCCCCCCAAAAAAGCGCAGTGTGAGGCTCGCTACCTTTTGGACCAAAGATTGCACAAATTGCCAAAATGTCCAAAACCTTCAAAATTTTCAAAATTTTCCAATTAGAATTTTTCCATAATTTCTCCATGGAGTCCTATGATGATATGCTATGCTATGAGGGAACCATCCACAAGAAAATCCAACTTACTCTTCTCTTTTTTCTTCATTAGGGTTTCCTTGATTTTTTCCTTCAACTGCTTGATTATTACCTTGGAGACCTGATTTCTTGTGTAGTAATGCATGGCCACGTGCCTTTGTATGTTGTTGCTCTTATTTTTCCTCTTCAATTGTTTCTGTAATTGAAAATTGACCCTATCAAGACAATATTCCCTATCCTTATCAATTTTTGCCAATATGATCTCATTACCTATCATTTGGGTCCCTAGTGGAGTTGTGCTTCTTTGTTGCTCAAGTTTCTTTTTGAGGCCTCTTGTCCTTGGTGTATTTCTTCTAACCTACTCTTCTTGATCATGTGAATCATATATGTCAGCTACTTCTTTTCCCTTTACATATTATTTTCTCAAATCAACATTAGGCTTCTTCAAGAGTAGTTGATTTTCCTTTAATTGCATATTCTCTTGTTCCAAGAATGAAACCAAAAGGTTAGCCTTTCACAAGTTGTCCATAAGTTCTATGATCTCAACATATTTCTCCATGATGACCTACTCTGATATTTTTTTCTCTTCATTCACCTCCATGCCTTCCATGTCAGTGTCAAGATGGAATGGTTCCTTATCTTGCAAAGGTGCCTCATGCTCTGATGATCATCCATGTTCAACTGATGTAGGCTTGGCCCTTTCAACAATGTTTGGAGAAAAAAATCCTCCTTTCTCTTTGATATGTTTGATTCACTTCATCCCTAGGTGTCCTCTTGATTGAAATTATTCTATATGAGCCAACCTCCTTTGGCTTGGATGGTGCCGATGGTGTACTTTGGCTAGTAGGCTGACTAGCAGGGGGCTAAAAGATAGTAGACTAAATGAATGTATCCAAATAGATTTTCATATGTGTAAGCTGGTGTAAGACAATGATTTTGATGAGGGCATGGTGGAAAATATTTTCTTGGTGATCACTCTCTTTATTCTCCGCTTTCTCTGCCATTTTAGCCAAGATTTTTTAGAGACAGTAGGGTATATTGACAGTTTTTACCTCTATGAAATGCATTAAAAATATGCCATGATATTTGTAAAAAATTTACAATCTACCCTCACATGTGAAATACCTCATTATGGCCTTCATCGATGGAGAAAAACTTTCTAACAGCTCTCCAAAAGGAAATATATTCTTGATGGCATATTTGATGTGACTTTTAATGAAAGCTTTGTAATTTTGAACATCCAAATCCGAGTTCTTGAACCACAGTTCCCCACTGTTTGGTATCCTTGTAGCTAAATCTATTGCCTCAATTGAAATTTAAAACTCACTCCTACAATTATGATATCTCTCCTAAGGTTTGTGGAAAACAAACTTGTTAACTTGGCATGATATCCCACTTGCTAGATTTTCTCACAAAACCATAAACATCCTACACTTTGAAAAAATTGTTTGGCCAGTGATGAAGACATCAAATATTGAGTTTTAATTGGATCAAACCTTGATATTTGACCTCAGGCTTTGTTGTACTATTTCTTTCCTACCTCCATTGTTTTAAATTGTAAAGCGAAATCCTGAGTGAAAGGAAGGGGAAGTAGGTGAGGGGAGGGGATGAAGGGATGAAGGAGAAGGTATGTGGGTAGGAAAAATTTGGGAGGTATATAAGTGTATTAGGAAGCTTAGGGAAGTGGGTAATAATAAAAGGAGTGAAGTTATTGGTGTATGGAATTTAAACACAGTCCTAACCCTCAAACTACCAAAAACGCAACATCGTAGCTAGGGTTATGCGCAAGGGTTAAGGAAATGTGGGTGAGGGGGTGTGAGGGCTGTGGGAAATGTATTTCAGTGTGGGGAAGGGTATAATATGTACTGAAATAGGTGTTTTTTCTTGCAACACAAACTATGGATCTTACCCACCAAGAACAGGGTGTGGGGACTGTGGGAGGATTTCACCACTTCAGACAATGAAACAAATGCAGATAGGAGGTGGCAAAGATTAAACGAATATTAGAAACCTTCAATTTCCCATAAAAACCCTGTAATTATATCAATATTTTTCCTCTAGGAATGGAAACACAGCGCAGGCTAAAAAACACAATGTGGTTGGTTGAAAACGTAGTGTGGTTGCTTGGAGAGGGTGCCAATCAAATTTTGAGAGCGTCCTTCGATTCTTGTTGTGCTAATATGATCTTTGATGGTGAGTTAGTGCTCAATGCCCATGGAATGAGTGAAAGAAATACTTGTACGGTCTTTTGTAGCTTGTAAAAATCAAATTTTCTTCATAGTGGTGTGGTGGTCCCACCATGTGTTTTCACCTTTGACTTGAAAACTGCAACTTTGGAAACTTGTGAAACATATTACATCCATATTTAAAATAAAGTTACACTTAAAAAAAAATTATTGAGAATTTTCCATATTACTACTCCAATTGCGGATTTATTGGTGAAATGACAGATTATTTATGATTTGACCCTAAGACCTAATGGTGACACTTCATGAAATGAGCTGAATGAGGACCATGGTGGTGTGATTGAGATGATAATGGAGATATTTCAGTAGCGACTCATCAAACTGAATGATGGTAATGGCCGAAACATGAAATTTTTGAATTGAGTAGTAATAGGCCTACACACACTAGCCAGTGACCAAATTTTTATTTGAAGACCTATTAAAACCAGAAAAATATGACTTGAGACCCTCAAAAAACCATGTAAGATCACATTTGATCACTGGTGACATGCATAATTGACTGATACTAACATAGCACATCATTTTTTTTAATTATAAACCTTATCCCAGTGCACCATGTTTTTATGCACAGGAGATTTCGTAAAATGGGAAAGCACCGGTGCTTTATGTGAGTATAACATAGAAATGGTGAAAATTAATTTTACAACCAACATCTTTTTTTAAATTTCACCCTTTTGTGACACTATTAAATAGTATATAAAACATTATCTAGATGTGTATCTGCCTAATTTAACTATTTGATTTCTATTTTTCTATTTTGAAAATATAATTCACAATAAAATTATGTCTTTTAATATAATTTTAATATATAAAAAAGATTTATCACCTTCAAAATCACCCAAATTATACCCAATTACAATTTGGACAAGTAAAAAAAAAAATTTCAATGAAAAAAAACTATCAAATAGCTAGAGTACGTGATTCAACATCCCTTTCAAATTTGGAGGATGTCATGGCCGGCGTGACATCAAGATTCCTGTGCAAGTTGAATACGATCATTGTGTAATTCAATAATTTTTTCAAATTTCGAGGACACCATTTCCAGTCTCATAATAATATTCCAGGATTCCAAATTGATTAACCATTTGCATGTTAGACCATGAAATCTAAAGTGATTCCAAAATTTACAAAAGAGTACAATCAAAATTTATGAAGTTTATATTTTTTTATATAAATATTTTTCATTAAATGTTTAGCGCAATGCTGACAAGAATATATCATACAAAAGTTTGGTAATAATTACGTGATAAGGAATTATTTTAGCAATACATGCATATAACATCTACAAGTAATAAATTATGAATTTTTTAACCCATATAAATTATAAATTAATAATAACCCTAGCACGAGACACTATGTTTTGTTACCGAGCATACAATTCTAAACCAATGCTTATTTTATATGGAGCACACCTCCATTTCTAAATTAAAAAATCTTTCATGTGCACCGTGTTGTTTACACAATGGATTTTGTAAATAGGAATATCATGAATGCTTCCTGATAGTATAATGTACGCACTCGTTCGAATTATAAACTTATCACACCATTTTTTTTATGTGTATGAAAAACAACCCTGCAATCTTGCACCAATGAGTATAATATAATATGTGCAATGTTATTTTTAAATTAAAAACCCCACAACGGTGCACTATATTTTTTATGTGCTGAGGTGTTAGTATATCAATTTAGCACTAGGGTGTTGTGAGAGTATATCACCATACTGGGAAAAATGAATTTTATGACCAAAATTTTCTTTAAATTTAACCATTTTCCTATGGTATCGAGTAGTATACGCACCAATGTGCCTTATTTACTCAGCGCATTGCTATTTTTTTATTTCTATACAACATCACATTTCCATGGTACACCATATGCTATTAAGCACAAGTGTGTCTATTTATAGAGATGCACTGGTGCGTTAATGATTATAGATACATCATTAAAAAAATTTGCTAAAGTATGAACCCATCCAACTCCACTAGTGGCCTCCACTACAATCAAAATTTTGGGCTTCTTTTATAGGGGATTCTACAAAAACCTCAGTTAAAGGGTTTTTATCTTGTAGTGATATTTTAACAAGCAATATCATTATATACCTATTCACAAAAGAAAATAAATATGAGAGGTTTCCATGTGATTGGTGATATCTCTATGTTTAATACTGACAAACAGTCTCACTATATGTGTATTCACAAAAGAAAGTAAATATGAGTTATACAACACTGCTTGAGATGTTATGGTCAATTTGATACTCATAATACCTTACTTCCCTAGTTGTTGTGTAGGGAATTAAAAATTAAAATTTTCAAGCATAAGTTTTACGAGTGCCAAATAAGGGAAAATGAAACATTTAACTTCTTTGTAACAAGGTCCTATTCCATGGCATGGAAGTTAAAGTCCTGATCAAGATTTCAATTCTTACCTTCTTAGTGTAGATAAAATCAAAGAAAAAATATTAAAACTTATATTGAAATTAAATTCTTGAAACCATGACATCAAATACTGACTAATACTAGATGAATTACTCAGTTAGTAGATACTAATTTTTAGGATGTTATTAGAAATTTAGAACTAGATTCAAAGTCATTCTCAATAAAGATGCAAGAAAATATCATAGATATATGTTCAAAATAATAGGTTCAATATGCTATCTCTTGAAAGAAAAAAATATCCACAATTCACAATAAGTTACAGATGGGACTATCACAATTCACATAAGTTACATGTCGAACAACCTTAACCAACTTGAATGGTTAGTGCCACACTAAAGATAATAGGAAGTTAGGAACAATAATCCTTCTAATGGACCAAGGAACAATTTTATAGTGCCTATAAAGAAAACCATAAATGTGTGGGATTTGGAGGGGTTTTCAAGGACCCCATGCCCAAATTATCTTCTTGTATGTGGGTTTTTTTTTTTTTGAATTTTATGGAAAATTCTAGAAGGATATTTTGTTTCTTGTATCCTTTGGTTGAATAGAGATAAGATGCGTGTAGGATGATATTCCACTGTCACGAGAGCTCACCTCTCTTCAACTTAGAAAATTCTTTATTATGGGCTTAGAAAATTCCCTTATGCAACAAATACTTTTCATTCATTGGAAGCTTTAATCTTAGAAAATGAATCGAGGACTTGAAGATTTTATAACTTTGACCTGTTTTCTCCTTGGATGCTTTAATCTATTCTTAGATGATATCTTAGATGGCGACTTTGATCCAATTCCAAAACTTCTTATAGCTTCAATAATTCCTTCACAAGTCTATCCTTAAGATTCCTTTTGATTTTCCACAAACCAACCTTATGTCATAGAAAACAAAATTCCACAATAGCTCACATACCGACATAGAGAAGGCATTATAGGAAGCATTTATTCAAAAATATATATACTTCCACAGAAACTCACATATCACTACAAATTTTAGCCCCAATAATTCATCTCCAACATAAATATATGGCCTTAGACATATTTGATTTTTTTTTTTTGGAGATTTTCATGGATGCATTTTGGATAAATCATGAGTTAAAGACGAATACTTAGTAGACATTTTAAATTGATGTTTCAAGTCACAACCAAGACCCATCATCCGGATAATAAGCTGAGAGAATGAAAGGTAAAAGGATAAATAAATAAATAAAAAGAGAAAAATAAGGAGAGAGGGATCTGCTACATAACAAATTAATAAAAACAAAGTAAAAATAAAAAAGAAAAATAAAGAGAAGAAATAAAATAGAGCACAAATAAAATAAAAGTAATATAAAGGAATCTAGGAAAATAGTAAATAGAATAAAAAAATAAAGTGACGGGAATATGATCCCCTTCCTCCCTTTCTCTCTTTATTCTATTTATTATTATCCTAGATTCAATTATATTATTTTTATTTGATTTGTGCCCTATTTTATTTCTTCTCTTTACTTTTATTTATTATTTTTTCTTTGTTTTTATTAATTTGTTGTGAAGCTTACCCCTCTCTCCTTATTTTCTCATTTTATTTATTTAATTATTTATTAATCCTTTTAACTTTCATTCTCTCGACACATTATCGTAAGGATGGGTCTTGGTTGTGACTCGAAACTTTGATTTAAAATGTCTACTGTGGATTCATCTTCGACTCATGATATCCAAATTTATTCATCACAAAGGAGTCAAAAATTTATTATCAAATGGAGGAATAATAACACCAATATATAGTGGTTTCCTCACCTGAAAGGATGCCTTTAAGGGTTGAGCTGGCCTGTCTTCTAGAGGGATGAATTGGTAAACTTGGGGACACAAACATACTTTTAAAATTTATAATTTTTTTCTTTTAAAATGTCCAACTCAGAAATCACAAAATAAATTTTATTTTGATTCAAAAATGAATCCTTTTGACTCTTAACATTCAAAAATATTCTTTACAAATTCATTAGTGACTCAAGTTTACATTATGAAGACCAACCATAGCTACAAAAATGAACACATTAATACATACAAAACACAAAATTCAAAATGTCCATCAAAATTATTGTTTATAAGTCACCTCATTCATATTATATGAACACAAAATTTATAATTTAGTATTCATAAAATATTTAATTTAGTGCAATTCATACATAAAATTAGTGTGACTATTACCTAGTCTTAGTATACAATGGTATGGTCAACCTCTTTTTTATCAACACCAATATCCTTGATAGTGATCACATAATTTGTAGCAATTTATTTGTGTTCTGTTTTTCATCTTCTTCTCCATAGAATTATCCACTAGCACATCCTACTTCACAGAGATAGTGAAGCACATTCATAAAGGGAATAGTGTACCAATGTTGTTTAATAAAATTTCAGAAATATTTTATTTATTTGATTCATATTCAATTACAAGAAACCTGTTTTCAAAGTGGGGAAACTCGAGAGAAAAATTAATTTTCAACTTTTCAAATTTAAATGGATGTAAGGTTAAAAATTCATATCTTTTGTGTGAATATCGACTTTGTATTACTGGATAAAATAATTACATAAATGGGTAAGATTACAATGTTGGAATTACGGTGTGCATGGATCCAAATAGTTTATGTTGGCATGAATTAATGATGGAAACTATCTCATGTTGGTATTGATGTAAACCTTTGTAACTTAGCTTATGTGTTGATGCCATTAATTGTAGTATGGTTGCAACTTGTTGAGTTGACATTGGGATGATTGTGTTGGCATTGATGTCAATAGTATGATGTCACTCATGTTGGTAAAATAGTGGAATTAGTATGGTTGATGGTTAATGGAAAACTAATTGAGTTGGAAACTAGGTCTTCATGCTTATGCTCATGTATATGACATGTTGCAGTGTAATGGCCCTATGTTTGATGATGGATATGTTCTACAAGTATTGCATGTCTATTAGAGATGTTGCATATTATGGAGATGATTTTATGGAGCGTAGAGAAATTTTTTTATAGATTTTTTAAATATATTTTTTTGTCTTCTAGGTAAACTTAGTGATGTCACATGTTCATGAGTTTACCATCCTTTCAGAGGTGTCACAAGAAATTTCAAAATTTTGAAGGCTTATACAGGTGCTTAAAGAAGAAGAGGATCATGTTTGGGAAGTTTAGAGCAAACAAGAGTTGAAAACTTTAATTTTTAAAGGCATACATTGGTTTCCTTCATAGGAACCAGATACATACACATGTTTCCTTCACAAGGGTGGCGTATGCATCCTGGATATGATTTTTTTCTGCATTCCTTGCATCGTCAAGAAAAATATTATCTTGGTAATTTACAAAATATTATAAATTATTTAAGGTCGAAAATGGTTTGAAAATTATGTGAACACCTTTAGTTCACAAGTAGTGATGTGAGTCGATTGATTTGGTCCAATTTTTGCACCTTTGATCTTGTCCCCAAGCTTAATTTTTCCCTACAAGCTTTATATTCCTCACTTTGGAGTATAGTGGTTGTTGTTGGTGTGTAGATGGTGAGTTTAATTGAGTTAGAGAAGGATTCATAGTGTGAGTATGCTTTACAACCATTATTCAACTTGATTTATTTAGTAAATGAGCTCTAATGGCATCAGTATGAGAAGATATATTTTTTGAAGCATAATATTTTTTCCGATCTCCATATTTAAAATCAGTGATGCAGAGAGTTGTAGTAGAGTTTGGTATTGATGGAGCTCCATATTAATAACTCTCACATTTGTTTTTGCAGGAGCTATTGTTGCATTTTTAGCATAGCCTTAGTGTCTTATGTTGTTGATTATATTACGCCTCATTCATATATTTTTGTTAGTGTTTGTTATGAGTTATATTTCAACTGCTGGTGATATTATTTAGGTTTTGTTGGATAGATTTGAGACACTCTTTTTCTTTTGTGAGAGAATATGATTGTGGTGTTTTTGATTGATATGATGATGTCTTGCAGCTAGAGGTCGTATGTAGTGCTAAATCATTTTGAGCATAGATTCTTGGGATCTAGCTTGGAAATAGGTGAACAAAGGACCCTATAGAGGAGAGGAATAATGATTTCATGGATGTGGAGCAGTGGTTGTGAATTTTTAGCGAAAGGAACGATTTCTCGATACAATAGTAGTTGGATAGTCCAATTGGAGTTGGGCGAGGATCGATTCATCATGGTGGATTTCAGTGGATGGTATTCTGTGGATCCGTGGAGATCATAGCCTTTCGATATGATCAGTAGAATTGAGCCTCCAGTCTGATTGAAGTTAGCTGATTGTATATGAGGTTTAGTTTCTATGTTGATGGGAGTGAAAAATATATATAAAAAGACTATATTTTCTTACTAGACGATTCAGAGTAGTGAAACTACAAAAAGGATGGTTTTTTACTTGGTGAAGTGTTTTCCACCAAATATCTTGTGTCTCTTGTATGATATTTTTTATGGTTGTATTTTATGGTGTTATTTATCTCATGGTATTTTATTGAACTTCTTACAATATTATATCCATGTCATGATATAATATTTTGCTGGTTATATGCTTGATTTAGTAAGTGAATATTAAATTGGAAAAATCATATATAGATCACACCCCCCCCCCCCCCTCCTTCTCATTAGTGCTCAATGGTTTCAAACAATTGGTATCAGAGTGGGGCACTTGAATGCATCTTGATCATTGGAGAGTTAGATATGGGCTTTGTTGGTATAAATTTGGATTTTTTTTAGAATGGTTGTACTCATTGCTGCAAATTACATGGTATGGCACAAAAATGTAAAATATCAATTATTATCTTGCGTATCTAACATTTGGAGAGTAATATGTGAAGGATGTGGCAAGGATCCAATTTGCAGATGAAGTTTTGCAGCAAGAGGCATAATCTACAAGAATCTTCGTGATGATCATATGAAGAGACTAGTTGGTTTGAAATGTGCCAAAGAAATGTGGGATGAGATATAATCCATATTTCGATATGGTACCAATATAATAAGGAAAATTATAATAAGAGAGACAAGAAGAAAAATAAGAAGGTCCTTCAAAAACAAGAAGATCAACCACACGAGTCTCGTTCTTTTAGTGCACATGTTTCTACATATGATGAGAAGAAATCAAAAAATCCTAAACCAAAAGGTATAAATATTAATCATTTTTTGTTAATTTATAATTTTTATGATTCCGACCTTGATCACGTTGAAGTGCTTAGTGATGATGAGAAAGATATTAAGGTTCTTAAAGCTGATATTTCTGCACTTACATTTGCGTGCAAGGATTAAGAAAAATTATTGTATATTTGTGATGATAAGTAGGCCAAGATCAAGGAAGAAATTGTGAGCTTAAAATTTAAATTGGTAGAATCATAAAATGTTGAGGAAGGTATGAGGACGAAATACCAAGTGAAGGTAGAAGAGGTTTAGAAATTAGAAGTTGAAGTGGTTTCCTTGAGAAAGCAACGAAAGATGGAGAAGAGTATTGTAGCCTTCGATAATTTTCTTGAGATCCAAATATCACCAATGGATCAATATTGTTTTAGACTTCAAAAGGGCGAGTCTATTTTTCATGTAGGAAAAGATAACAAAGAAGAATGCAAGAAACCCATAAAAACAATACCAAGAACAAAAGTGAGAACCAAGGAAACAAGAAGCAGATCTAGGAGCGAAGTAGAAAAAATAGAACTGGCAACAGAAAAACAAGTAGAACCAGCAACAAAGAGTAAAATTTCAAGGAGAACCTTTTTTTAGAAGACCTTTTTCTCCTAAAGATGATCATGGAAGCTCCATTATATTTTAACGAAAGAAATTTCCTTTTATTCCTTTGATGGATGAGATACAATGGTACAACTGTCACAATTTTAGGCATATTGCAACTAATTACTGGAGCATAACGTATATATCACATCAGCCAATATTTCAATAATATCAACAACTAAGGAGATTTTCTAACATGTATAATTGTGATTTTTATGGTTATTGGGACTCATGTCATTTGTTTGGACATAAGGCAATAGTTTTCAAATCTAACCAATGGAGGAGAAGTACATTTCATGCAAGGTTTATATCTGGCATGGGCATAAGAAGCTTTGATCCTCTTGGCCATGTGGAGTGTTATACATGCCATAATTTTGGCCAGATGACAAGATATTGTTTTCTGCCCTATTATTCAAGCCAACATAAAATAAAAGAAGCAAAAGTGAAGAGGACCTAGCACAAAAATAGTGAAAGAAGGAAAAAATCAATTCAAGGAAGAGAAGATGCAACCAAAGACTATGTGGAGGAAGAAGGAGCAACGTTTATTTAATTAGTGAAGAGAATTCCTTTCTACAATCCCTGATTATTTCACGCATATTCATAGAGGAGTACAAAATTCATGAGAATTTCACAACCACAGGGGGTGCACTTGTTCACTTGATGAGTACAAGATTATTGCAGCAAGACCTGATGAGTTCTTTTGAGACTCATGCACATTCAGGTCCACATGATCATTATGTCCCTTGTAGGTATATTGAGCTCAGGGGGATCTATGCATGGTATGGGGATTCATGATTTGTTTTGTTTCTTTTAATTCTTTTCGATCATATGATTATAGAAGGTCTATATGTCTTTTTACAAGTAAAAAAAGGTGCCTTTTCAGCCATATATATGATTTTGGTTTCACTAACAAGTTGGGCGAAAAGATGTGCAGCCATGAATAAATTGTGATAATAGTTTCAATGTTGTATAGAGATGATATGAGCCATAGAAAAACCATGTATGAGTTCTTATATGATGATTAGTACAACCATGTACTTTATATTGTTTCATCATTATGTATAAGTTGAGAGTCCACTCAATAGTTACTAAGTAATCTTGGTGATAAGCTTGTTTTGGAGGAGTATCATGAGTCTATTTTGATGCCACATGTATGGGCTAATGATGATGTAATATTCATGATGTATTATGTTTTTCAGTCATTGGTCCATAGGATATGATCACAGAAGCTATTTATTTATTGACATATTCATGTAAATTCTCTTGAATCCATATATGTGTATTGTACTATATTTTGGGTATTATATTCATGAGTCATAAGGTCATGTTATGGTAATATATGAGCCATTCATGAGGTCATATGTCACTGATACAACCATGTATTTATTAATTTATATGCCACTTGAGTTATGGTCATTTGGAGTCTTGGTCCATATGTCACTTTTTTCTTGGAAAGGAAACATTGTTCACAGTGGAAGCGATCACTGCAGCTTGGAGATGGAAAGTGTTAAGGGGGAGCATATATTTTCTCTTATTTACTTCAGTCATACATTGTTGGAATTATGATATTCTTGTTGGTATCATGATGTGCCTCATGCTATGCCATGGTAGTTGGGTTCTCAGCCCCATGTTATGTTCAGAGATATTTGGTGGTTTCTATGGAGATGTTGGATGATGCAAATGTGCATCTTTTTACATATAATTGATTCTACTCATGATTAATATTATGTTGTTTCTCATTGATGTTGCTTGTGGTTGCTTGATGTGAGAATATTTCTACTTGATACTAGAGGTTGTTGGTTGGTATGCTTCTCCAGATGATGATTGGTATATATGTTGCTTGCTTCTTGTATTGAGGCAAGGGTGACCATTCATATGCATTATATTTCAGCCATGTAGAGATGTATTACTCCAATATTTTTTCTTTAGTTCTTTCTACGTTATCATGTGGAGTTGACCCTTTGCCATTGATGTCAAAGGGGGAGATATAAAGGATGATGGTATGGAGTTTGTGTATGGTTTCCATCATTTCCAAAGGGGATATTGTTGGAATTATGGTGTGGATGGATCCATCTAGATGATGTTGGCATGAGTTCATGATGGAACCTAGGTCCTGTTGGCATTGAATTCAACCCTTATAGCCTAGCTTGTGTGATCTGGTGGATCAATTTTATGCTCAAAATTGAAAGTTGCGAGAGTGGATTAGAACCTTAAGGACCGCATAGACCTCATCATTATGAATCTGGCATAACTTGTTTCACGAAAAAAATTACTTTGTATGCTCCTGTAATTAAGTTCTATTCGTTCATGGAAACAATATTTTTTTTTTTTTTTTTTGGGTACATGGTTGCACAGCCAACATCCCAATTGGCTGACTTGACCCTGACCGCACATGTTGACTATGTCTCTCTGGTCAATCTTTGTTTTCCATTTGTCAATTTCATATTGGTTCGTTTTTGGATGGTTTCTATTGGTTTGAAGGTTGGTTGAAGTGTACCAACCAAGAGGCACCATGTGGGCCAACCAAAGGTTTCCACGTGGCCTCCTCGTGGCCACCAAAAGTTTCTATGGGAAAAAAACAATCCATGAGGTTCGAATGTGCGAACTTAACTTTGCCAACATAGCCTCTTACCATCATTCCCGCTGGTGGTTTTTACCCCTATAGGGTCTTACCACTATATAAATTTTGTTGTATTTACCTTCGGGTTGGGACCAAGGTTAACCCTCGACCTCGATCTGCAAACCAGGCTTAGGGGCTAACCCCAGCCATGGATTATATTATATGTTAAACTATTACATATGCGATGTAATTTTTTATAACCAAAATTTGTGTCAGAATATGAACTGGTTGTGAAAACTTTATACCAAACCCATCACATAAATTTAAACCAAATTTTTGGCATATATCAGATGATAGAATGCAACAGTTAGACCAAAAGTCAAATGGGTACTTGGAGTAGGTTTACATGACAACAGGTTAACATTTGTTACCAAATTTGGAGCAGGGTTTCATGACATTTACCACGACAATATGTTAACCACAAAACAATTTTCACATATTGGCTACTAATATTCTATGATATTGCCCAGATCCAGAACCACCCCTCAAAGGGTAGCGTAACCCGCCGAAGTGAGGTTACGACAACCAAACTACATACACCACGAGGTCACTGCAGACAAAAATCAACGGTGGATTTGATGTGATGTAGCATACTTTTTGAGAATTTGGAGGGTTGTAGGTTAACAAAGTATGCTGCTTAGTACTTATAGAGTTGCCAGAGATTCTTATGTCTTCTCTTCTTTATATTGTTAGTATTCAAATCAAAGTCAATTATCAAAATAAAGCTTCACGAACTTCATAGTTGAAATATCGATCAGGAAAAACCTTTCCCTTTTGGTGAGAAAAACCCACGAAATTACTTATTCTTTATATATCTTCCGTAATGATACCATGGCTTAAATTAGACCCTTGAGCTATGAATGTCTCCATGGTCTTGTTACTGCTTCTTTTATCGCCTTTAATGTTGATCCTTATTTTCTGGGCTAGCTTGCACTCAGTTTATCTTTAAAAACTACTTCTCACTGATTCTGATATTAAATACTAGATCATTCAAGATCTTATTCTTTACTTGGTAGATTCTTGAATCTCCTTTACTTGAGGAGTAGTACTTTTATTGTAGGAAGGTAAATAAAATATTTACCCTCCTTACTTTACACTTCAGAATTCATCATAGCCCTTACGCTGATATCTTAGTCCTGATGATGTCACATTATATTATATAATGTATTGCTCCCATACTTTGGACTAGATGTAATTTGACCGTAATCTTTCCAGCATCAACTGCAGTTTTCTTTTGATTAGTCAACATCCTTTTGGATCCCATACTTGTAACCATATATACTTATGTATTATATCCATATACGAATCTGGATTTGTCACTGTAGTATGACCGTAGTAAGACCACAATACTTCCTGAATGCAAGTCTATATTTATATCCATCCGTAACTATATATCCTGAATTATCCACACTCCTGTCATGTATTGACTGCACTTCATATCATGTATTACTATAACTTCCCTTCATTTATTATCTGCACCGTATATTGTTTATTATCTGCACTTTTTATTACTGCTATCATTATCTCTTTCTAATTCACACTAAACCATTCTTAATTCCGCACTTGAATCTCTTTTGATATCTGAAGTAATTCAGTGTAATCCACACTTGATTTCCTTCCAAATGATTCGTACGACAACCATATATATATATATATGGCCTATCTCATAGTTTTTGGGCCGACCTTCCAGCAAGATAGTAGGTCGGCTTCATAGCTGATTGTAGGTTGACATGTAGGACAATTAATTGAACGATTATAATGGTATCTTCTTGCATCTTCTAGGAGCAATTTCTTCATGGTATATAGCTAAGATCTTGAAGCATATTTTGTTGACGGTACTCTTCATGAATATGACTCTTAAATACATTTATATCTAGATGAAAAATCCTAATAGAAATCAAGAAGAAGTCTATAAACCTATAAAAAAATCTTGTTCATGAAACCCATGAAGCAAGTAACACAAAAATACATTTTATTATCTTTTTCTTCTACTTTACATAAAATACATAATTACATAGTCAATATGGAGACTGATCTAGTTACACTTTTCAACATATTTTTGGTTAGGTACGGGGCCTCACCAACATGATTAAGGAGGAAACAATTATCCTCCTTTCCAATGGGAAACTTGCTGTCCCGAGGCTAAAATGTTGCCCCACAATGCCAAAAAAGGTGCATTTTTTCGCCTAGGTCCGAAAAAAGGGGAATTTGTAGAATGAATAGCAAGGAAACTTGAGGAGATGATAAATTTTTCTGTTTTTGGTATTTTTGGGAACAAAAAGATTCTTGATAGGGATTTTTGACATTTATGAAGACATTGAGGCTACTATTGAAGCCATTTGAGCACTGTAACTCGAATTAAATACCATTTTTAGAACAATTAAAGAGGTCTAGCCATTGGAAGCTAGACCATGAGGAGATGTAGCTTAGGAGGGTTGAACTCCTTCATTTTTTGTTGTGTTTTGTTTGATGTTATGGTGATTTTGTCTCATTTTATTTTCAAAAAATGAAATTTTCATTCATTTTTATGTGTTTATGAATTTTACATAAGAGGCTTAAAACCCTAATTAATCACTTGAAAATTTTAACATAATCCTTAAGAAATATCATACATATATTAGTTTGGTATAAAAGCTTATGTTTTCTTTATTTCTATGAGGGTTTAATTTGTTTGCAATATTTTATGATGCATACAAGGTTGAAGCTCAAGATAAGAGAAGGAAAGCATCTGGTTGCAAGTCTTCAAGTTAGGTCAAGGAATAGGAGAGAAAGTTTTCCCCAATCTCCACAACAAATTTCACCTCACCTTGTACCTAAAGCTTCAATAGGTATGTCACATGAATTATAGCCTAAAAATATATCATAGGATGAAAGTTCTCTATGGGGAGAGAAACACAAGGTTGCAAGGTGAAAGATCCAATCCTCGAAAGGGAGATAAGCCTTCTAAAATAAATGGAGGAGATGGAGATAAGGCTCTATAAGGTAATGGGAATGGTGAAAAAAAACCTTTTACACCAGCATTATATTCATCTCCATCCTCACCACCATCTTCACCATCATCTTCTTCGACAAAAATCCTTTCACAAACACCTCCACATTCTCCAAAATTTCATTGTAAATCTCCATTTCTAAAGCTTGCCATAAAGTTTGATTTTCTTATATGTGATGGAGAGGTTAATGCTAAAATATTATATATTCGGGTACGTTAACTTGAAGTGTATTGTAGGATACAAAGGATCAGGGATGATGACGCCAATATTAAGCTTGCTTCATTGATATTGGAAATTGTTTCTCTGATTTGGTGGGAAGCCAAAACTCAAGAGGACATGAAGAAAAATAGTAAGGTCTTAACCTCTTGGAATTATTTTGTTTCTTCCTTGAGAAGAAAATTTTATCCATTAGCATACATGTAGAAATCTATAACGGACTAGAAAAAATTTAGACAAGGAAAAGGGAAAAGTGTGCGAAGCTATACTCAAGAATTTAGGAGAAGAGCACTAATACTGGGTGTAGATTTGAAATCTCAAGAAAATTTGTTGAAATACATTGGAGGTTTGGATATTTACCTAAGAAATGTTATTCTCATGTTTAATCCTTCAAATTTAGATGAATTTTGTGTATAGGACATACATCTAGAGGAAATACGGAAACATGTTTCATATTAGACAACTGAGAATACCTTTGTATGTGGATAAAAAAGGAAGCGGTAAGTACAAGGGAAAAGGTAAGAAGAATGCATCATTAAAGTTTGATAAAGATAAAATTACATGTAAAAAATGTTCCAAATATGGACATGATGAAGATCATTACTAGAAACTTCATCCAGAAATGAGACCCAAGATATTGAAAAACCAGGAGAAGGAGAAGATAACTGCAGCAATAAAACATGATTTAGGTTATGATTCCAGAGATGAAAAAAATATCACAACAATGGGTTGGAAAGGTAAGGAAATTGTAGGTACTAGTTATTCAATATGTCTAAATGATACTCTAGATGAAGAAACAATAATTGAGCTTTTCCATATTAGCGTTTTTTAAAACATACCAACATTGACACATTGTTTGATAGTGGCTTACAAGAAAATCTCATTTCAAAAGACATTGTCAAGAAGTTAAATTTAGATACCATTACAAGCCTAGCCCATATCATTTAGGCTCGGTATTAAAAAATGCAAAATTCTAGGTCACGGGAAGGTGTATCTTTAAATTTTCAATCACTGAAAACTTTCTTGATGAAGTGGAACTTGACGTAATTTCGCATGATATTTGTGGTATAGATTTTGGAAGCCCATATCTTTATGATATGAGAGAACTTTTTCATCACCATGGGATTGAGGAAATTTTTTCTTCACTTGTTAAAGAATAGGACTGAGGAAATTTGTAGAGTGCATAGTAAGAAGATGAGTTTGTCTCTTATGAATGTTGGAAAAATGAAGAGAATTATGCATGCTAGTCAAAATTATGCTTTGTTGATGTTCAAACATAAGTATTTTGTGAATGAGGCCTTTCAAGGAAATGCATCAAATTAAAAATATGATTTAATTGAGGTTACTAATAGTTGTGATAAGATGTTTCAGGAGTCTAACATGTTTCCTCCTAAAAGAGGTAAACAATATGAGATAAAATTGGAACAACATCTATCATTGTTGAATAGTGATGTGGACAAGATGCCTATGCTAGAGAGTGAAAAGGTCAAAGAGAAACTGCCAAAGAATTTTGACAAAGAGGGAATTGGGTTCAAGAGTTCTTCTTGTGGGTTTCACAAAATGTTTCCTTTGAAATGGGATGCTGCATGGTGATGGTGATAAAATTTGGTTAAGGGTCAAGTAGAGCACAAGGCTAGGCATGTTAAACATTGTCATGTCGACAATGTGAAAAGTGAGAAGAATTTGAAGTTGTTTAAGTTCCTTTCATTAAAGACCGAGGAGGGAATATGTTAGTTCCTTCAAGGAATTTTTTTTTATTTTTTTTTTCTGCACATTCTGGGAAATTGCGGCAAGATGGTATCTATAACAACAAGTCAAGGTACCCAAAGTCAACAAAAATGAGCAATTTTCATAAAAAGCTCAAATTGTCGCATTCAAGAAAATTTTAGTGGATTGAGACTACAAGGGTGAGGGAGCTGTACCCTCATATATTTGTTGGTGGAAAAAGAGATTTTGGAGGTACAAAATATTCTAGTGGGGAGGAATGATCTGGTGAATTAATTTCATGATCAAAATTGAAAGTTATTGGAATGGATCTGAAATTGAACTACTGTCTAGATCTCATTGTTCTGAATTTGGGCCAACTAGTTTCGCAAAAAACTGACTCCATATGCTCTTGTAATCAAGTTTTGTTTGTTCATGGAAACATGCAAAAAAATGAGTTTTGGGTGCATGTCTGCATAGTTAGAAATTCATACTTCTGAATAGAGACCCTGAGCATACATGCTAGCTATGTCTCTCTAGCCTATCTCTATTTTCTATTTTTCGGTTTCTTATTGGTTCATTTTTTAATGGTTTCTATTGTTTGAAGTTTGGTTGAAGTGGGCCAAACATGACAACTAGAGGTTGCCACGTGGCCTCCTTGTGGCAACCAAAATTTTCTAGGTGAAAGCAACAACCCATGAGGTTCGAATGTGTGACCTCGACTATGCCAACAAAGCCTCTTACCATCATGTGCTCGAGTGGTTCTTACTCCTATAGGGTCTCACCACCATATAACGTTTGTTGCATTTACCATCGGGGTTGGGACCGGCCTTAAACCCCAACCCCAATTCGCAAACCGAGGTTAGGGGATCACCCCAACCCCATATTATGCTATAAGTTAAACAAATATATATGCGATGTAATGTTTTATAACCAAATTTAGTGTCACAAAATGAACTGGCGGTCAAACCTTTATACCAAACTCATCACATAAATTTACACTAAAGTTTTCGCATATAACACACTGAGGAATGTAATATCTAAACCAGTCATCAGATGGGTAGTTGGAGTGGGTACACATGATAAGAGGTTAACCTTTTTTACCAAGTATGGAGCGGGGTTTCGTGAAAGTTACAATAATGGTATTTTAACCATGGAACAATGTTCACAAATAGATCGCTAGCATTCTATGCTACTGCCCCGAGCGAGAATGCACAAAAGGGTAACAAAAGCCGTTGGGGGAAGGGTTTCGCTAACCCAACCCTACATACACCATAGGTCACCACCTGGACCCAGGTGAGGTTTGAAACCGACTCAAAAATAATGAAATCAACGATGAATTTACTACGATGTGGCACATTTTTGGCTGGGTATGGGACCTCATGGACGTAATTAATGAGGCAAAAATTTTCCTCTCAGTACCGTCGGGCTGAAACGTCACCCCCCGACGCCGCAAAAGGTTAAATTTATTCCCTAGGGCCGAAAAATGGGGAATTTGTAGAAAACATAGTAGGGAAACTTGACGAGATTATAAACTTTGCAGTTTTTGGCCTTTTTGGGAGTAGAAAGAGGCTATATAGGGGTTTTTAACAGTTTTGAAGCTATTGGAGCTACTCGTGAAGCCATTTCAACAATGTAACTTGATTAAAAACTATTTTGAGCATAATGAAATGGGCCCAACCATTGAAAGCTATAATAGCAGATGTGACCCAGGAAAGCTAAACTCCTTCATCATTTGTTGTGTTATGTTTGTTATTATGGTGATTTTATCTCATGGTTTCTGCAAAAATTGAACTTTTAATTCATGTGTATGTGTTTATCAATTTTACATAAGAGGCTTAAAACCTTAATTAATCTCTTGGAATATTTAATATAATCCTGAAGAAATATCCTATACAAATAATTATGTGTTTATTCCATTCACTGTAGTATGGTTGCAACTAGTTGAGTTGACATTGGGATGATTGTGTTGGTATTGATGTCAACAATATGATGTCACTCATATTGGTCAAATGTTGGCATTGGTATGGTTGATGGTTGATGGCATGCTAGTTGAGTTGGGAACTACGTATTCATCCAAGGATTCATGGTTATGCTTATGGAGATGCCACTTTGCAGTGCGATGTCCATATGTTTGATGATGGAGATGTGCTACAAGTATCGTAGGTCTGTCAGAGGTGTTGAATATTGTTGAGATGATTGTATGGAGAGTAGAGGACTTGTTGATAATTATTTCAACTCTTGTTTGTTGGCTTCTAGGTCAAATTGGTGATGTCACATGTTCATGAGATTACCATCCTCTGATATGTGTCACAAGCTATGCCAGAGGTTTGGATACTTGGACATGTGCTTAGAGAAGAAGAGGATAAGGTTTAGGAATTTTGGAGCCATGAAGTGTTGAAAACTTTAAGTTTTCATGAAATTCACTAATGTCCTTCATAGGAACCATGTACACGCACAAGTTTCCTTCACAAGAGTAGTGTATGCATCCCACAAGTGATTTTTCTCTACATTCCTTGTGTTCTTCGGAAACAAATTAACATGGTAATTCATGCAAGATTCTAAATTAACTAGTTAAGGTCAGAAATGGTTTGAAGCGATCATCCAATGATGTGAAAACCTTTAGTGCACAAGTATTGATGTTAGTGGATTGATTTGGTCCAATTTGTACACCTTTGATCCTATCCCCAAGCTTAATTTAACCCTACAAGTTTTATTTTCTTCACTGTGGAGCTTAATGGCTATTGTTGGTGTGTAGATGGTGAGTGTAAGTGAGTTAGAGAAGGTTTCATAGTGTGAGTATGCTTCAAAGCCATTAGTGAGCTTTATTAATTTAGTGTATGAGGTTTAATGGAAGAATTATGAGTAGAAATATTTTCTGAAGCATAATATTGATTCAGACCTCCATATTTCAGATCAGTGATGCAGAGAGTTGTAGAAGAGTTTGGTATTGATGGAGCTCCATATTAGTGACTCTCACATTTGTTTTTGTATGAGTTGCTAATGAATTTGGCACATAGCTTTAGTGTCTTATGTTGTTGATTGTATTATGCAACATTCATATTTTAGTGTGAGGGTTTATTACGAGTTTTATTTTAGCTATTGGTGATATTATTTATTTTTTGTTGGATAGGTTTGAGCCACTATTTTTCTTGTGTGAAGGAATATTATTGTGGTGTTTTTTATTGACACGATGATGTATTGCTGCTATAGTTTGTATGAGGAGCTAAATCAGTTTGAGAAGAAACTCTTGGAATCTAGTTTGAAAATATATGAAGGAGGTCCACATTGATGAGAGGAGAAGTGACTTCATGGATGTGGAGTAGTGATTTTGAAGTTTCGGAAAAAGGAATAGTTTCTCAATCCAATGGTAGTTACATAGTCCAATCAGAGTTTGGCAACGATCAATTGGTCATGGTGGATTTCAAGGAATGTTGGTCCATAATTTCATGGAGAACATAGTCTTCCGAGCTAATCAATAGAATCGAGTCTTTAGGATGATCAAAGTCACCTGATTGTATATGAGGTCAAGTATCCATGCTTATGAGAGTCATCAATCTATGTAAAAGTACTATACTTGCTTAATATAATATTCATACAAGTGCAATAGTAGCAAGGGTGGTTTTTTTCCCCATGAAGGGTTTTCCACTAGATATATTATGTCTCATGTGTGATAGTTTTTATGGTTGTATTTGAAGGTATTTGTTATGAAACCAACTCCAAAAATAGAAGAAAAGAGAGATCAATGCCTTAGAAATAAACCACTTCGAGGGGGAAACCTCCAATACATTACATAAATGAACAAGTTTTGGATAATACAAATGACCAAAACCTCCTTCTATATATAGGGGTCAAAATACAATCCTAGCCTACCTAAAAATAATAATGGAAGGGCACAATAATAACAATATTGGGGTTACAAGGGTATAAAAATAACAATAAGGGTGTTATACTAACAACAATAAGGGACTATACTACTAATATAGGGACCTAACATGCCCATCTCCTTCAAAAACGTGTTGTCCTCAATGCTTGAGTTGCTTTGGATGCTTTTGTATAAAATTCTCATCCTCCCATGTAGAATCTTCAGTGGGTAAGTTCTTCCATTTGATGAGATACTCTGAAATTGATCGATTTCGTAGCTGTCGAGTTCTTTTTTCGTGACTGCTTCAGGTTCGAATATGGTTTTTCCTTCCTCATCAAGTTCTGGCAATATTTTTTGAACTGGAAGTTTGTCCCCTATAACCTTCTTTAAGCATGAAACAAGGAAAACTGGATGCACTCACGAAGAAGTGGGAAGCTCCAATATGTATTCCATAGTACCAATATTTTGCAACACCTTGTAATGACCATAGTACTTTGGCGATAATTTATTATCCTTATTAGCTTGCTTTTTTGTATGGTTGTAACCGTAAAAATACCCAGTCTCCTACATCAAAACTTCTCTCGCCGCAATGTTGTTGGCAATATGTTTCTTTTGTTCTATAATATAAATTGATTGTCCTTGATGGAAACTCTCTGGCAAAGGACGAAGAAACTATCTGTATGAAGAATCTCAGCAGTCTCTCAGAATTTTTGTGCAGCAGATTGGTTATTTTAATATGTCACAATGTATACATGGGTTTGTAAAGGCCAAGTCGCGTATGCACATGGATAAGTACATCACAAGTTGTGTATGCTTGTTTGTGCTCCAAATTTATAATGCCAAGGGGCTTTACCATGGTATTAGCCCATAGTATTGATTGTTGTATTATCCATTTGATTCTGTCTAGGATTACCATCAATAGTTGAGTGGTTTGGACTCATGGTATTGGTAAAATATAATTCTATATAAGGAGAAGAAGATCATAGTGAAAAGTGTGCATGAGTAAGGGTTGTTTATGAATAAATTTCTCTAAGGAATATCTGCATAGATGGAATCTATTTTTTGATAGATCTGAATCTGTGATGCACCCATGGATATAATGATGGTTCAAGATCTCTAGATCTGAAGATGATGAAGCTCTCGTATGATCTATTGAAGAAATGATGAAGAACTGGTGCAAGTCTACTGACGAAAATGAAGAAATATGGGTAAGTTTTATAGATCTAGTTTGTTCTACAAAATCTACTTTTACAGAAGTGGGTTCGCTTCATGAAAAGCGCGTATGGCAGTTAGGGTTTTCTGAAGAATTTATACACAGAAGTATACACGGGTTGGGGTGCAGGAAAGTGTGTATGTACGCGACTTCAGTAATGCAAAGTAGCGTATGATATTTTTAATTAATGACTATTCAGGGTTGAGTTTGTATCTGCATATCTATTCTGAAGTCTGGGTTATTTCTGAAGTTCTGGTTACATTGTTTTCACTGTTCTAATTGAAGTATTGGGAAAAGTTTATGATTTTTTATAAAGGGTTGTGTTGATGCTGTTTGATCTAGTATGAAAATTGATGAAACGTGGTCTACAATAGGTCTGAGGGTTGAAGCCTTTAGTATGGAAGTATAAGCTTCCTGCCAGTAGAAGCTGGTGTTATGTTCAGGGGGTTGAAGCTCCCTTCTAAGAGTGGGTTGGTAAACAAGAAGAAAGGGGGTTGGAGCTCCCTTCCAGTAGTAGCTGGAAAATGAGTGAAGGTTGCAGCCTTATGCAGGTAGAAGCCTGCATACTGATATGAGTCTGTATCAGTACAATGTTGTAAACAGTTTTCCATATAATAAATATTGATGATAGAGACGATAGCAGCGGTGGTTTTCTCACGAATTGGGTTTCCACCTTAAATATTGGTGTTCATGTGTGTTCCACTTGTGTGATGTTTTATACTATTGTTAATGCACATATTTATTGATTATCTAACCTGATGCATAACCGGTAAATCTGATTTAAAGAATGTTTCTGAGAATTTTTCTAAATTAGAAATTTACATCAGTATATGCTAATTTATTTCAGCATATCTACGTGTATACGCAAGTTCGGTTCATAAAATTCGCGTATGGAATTCTGCAAAAGAAAAAGTTAAATTTATAGATATATGAGCTCTAAATACTGATTCACCCCCCATCTCGGTATTTTTCACAAAAATTGGAATCAGAGCAGGTCCTTCTGAAGAAGCTTAGCCGCTAGAAGGAAGATCAACCAAGATGAGAAATCAAGATGGGACAACATCTATCAGGCCTCCACTCTTCAGCGGAAATAATTTAATCTTATGGAAAACACGGACAAGATCCTATCTTCAGTCTCTTGGAGTAGATGTATGGGCTATTGTTGAAGGAGAATATCAATATCCAGCCTCAGTTCCAACATATGCAACGACAAGAAAGAACTATGAAACAAATGCAAAGGTGGTCAATGCACTATTGGGGAGTCTGACTGAATCAGAATTTTTCAAGGTCATGTAGTTGAATACAACAAAGGAAATATGGGACAAAATCATTCTAAGCTATGAAGGTGATACAAAGGTAAAAAGTGCTAAACTCCAAACTCTCAGAATTCAACATGAAAATCTAAGGATGCATAATGAGGAGAGCATTGCCGATGCATAATGAGGAGAGAATTGCTAGTTTCTTTTTATGTCTAGATGATATTGTAAATCGTATGAGAAATTTGGGTGAAACCATAACTGACACTACTCTGGTTGAAAAAGTTTTAAGATCTCTAACTTCAAAATTTGAGTCAAAAGTGTCTGCTATTGAAGAGAAGCAAGATCTTCAAAATCTTACTATTGTTCAACTTCATGGCATTCTAACTGCATGTGAAATGAGGAAAGGAGGATCATCTGAAGTCAAAGAAGTCGTCTTTAGAGCTTCTACAAAAGGAAAAGAAGTACAAGAAATAGAAGGATCAGGGTATGTTTCAGAAGAAGATGAGGTAAATTTTGTAAAGAAGCTCCAACTTGGCACTGGAAGGTTCAGAGGTAAGCTTCCTTTCAAATGTTTTGCTTGTGGAAGAGTTGGTCATTATGCTACTAAGTGTCCTCATAAAGAAACACATGAAAAAGGAAAGGAAGTAGCAAGAAGAAATAAGAATCGGTTTAGCTCTAGAAAAATTTATTATACTCATGAAGAAAGTGATGGGTTATCAGACAGTGAGGAAGAATCTGATCAAGATCTTAGACTTCTCATGGCATTTGAAAAAGATTCTAGGGAAGAAAAGGATACATTTATGGATGCTCTAGAAGACAATGATTTTCTTGAAGAAATCAATTAGCTCAAAATATGTTTGGAAGAAAACAAAATATCCATAGAAACTCTAAAAAATCAGCTTGAAGAAAAGGAGAAACACAGAATGTGTAGTAAGTCTAAGAAAATAAATTGAGAAAGTAAAGACTTTGAATCTTAGATTTTCTAAAGGATCTGAAACCTTAAATGAAATGATCAAGGTACAACGTTCTCCTCTTATAAAGACAGGTCTTGGATGTCGGAGAATCTTCTCAGTCTTCAGCACCAAACTATCTAAAAGCAACTACAGCCAGCCTACAACATTCTGCCACTCAGCAAGGAAACAAAGAAACTTTACAGGTAAAGCATGACCACCTCAATACAAATAACACTAATAGGAATACCTTTCATAGAAATACCAACCAACAGGTAAACACAAATAGAAGGTTCCATGATCGCAGAAATTTCTTCTTCAATGGACAATGTTTCTCATGTCATAATTTTGGTCATAAAGTTGTTCAATATGTTGCATACAAAACCATCATGACTAGAGAAGCAAGAAAGAAAATAATTGATACTGGAATAAAGAAGAATACATATAACAACTTTTCTCCTCTTCAAAATGAAATTGAATGTGCTTATTGCAACAACTTTGGTCATGAAGAATTTGAATGCAGGAGAAAACTTCAGCCAAAAGAGCATATACCTTCAACTTCCAAAGTATGGAGAAAGAAGGAATTACAGGTTGAGAACTGTGGCATAGCTTTATTTGTAGAAGGAGAATAAAATCAATGTTACATTGATAGTGGATGCTCAAAACACATGAAAAGTGACATAAATAAACTTCTTGCATACAATGCTCTAGAAATAGAAAAGAATGTTACTTTTGGAAATGATACTCCTACTGTCATTAAGGGAAAAGGTTCTGTTTTTCTAAAGGAAAAGGTGAAAGCTAACAATGTTATGTATGTAGATGAATTAAAGCATAACCTGTTAAGTGTAAGTCAAATGTGTGATCAAGGAACTGAATTTGTCTCAGCTCAAAATAATGTGTGGTAAGTGATCTTGATACAGGAAAAACAATTATAAAAGGAAATAGAACACCAAGCAATTTGTATGTATTGAAAAGCTGTAAAGAACAATGTTACTTGGGTAAATCTTCAAAAAATTGGTTATGGCATAGAAGATTGGGGCATTTGAGCTTCTCTCAAATCAACAAATCTAGCAGACTCAAAGCTGTTCATGATCTTCCCAATATTACTCTGCCTGATAGTACCATATGCAAACCTTGCCAATTCTGTAAGCAAACCAGAGTGAAAATTAATGCCAAAGAAGGATCAACAAGTAAGCCTCTTAAACTCATTCATAATTATTTATGTGGACCTATGAGAAAAAGGTCACCCCATGGAGAACAATACTATATTATGTTTATTGATGATTTCTCTAGAATGTGTTGGATTGGGTTTCTAAAACACAAATATGAAGCATTCGAAAAATTTCAGATCTTCAAAGCACTGGTTGAAAATGAATTAGATCTAAAAATCAAGTGTCTTAGATCTGATCGAGGAGGTGAATATATATCAGATGAATTCTTTGATTTTTGTGAACAACATGGCATAAAAGGACAGTTTTCTGTAGCTGGTACCCCACAACAAAATGGCGTAGTAGAAAGAATGAATAGAATAGTTCAACAGATGGCTCGGGCTATGCTTGATGATTCAGGAACACCTGAAATTTTTTGGGGAGAAGAAGCACATACTGTGGTAAATATTCTTAACAAAGCACATGTTCGTGTAAATAGTGATAAAACTCCATATGAGCTCTGGTATGGTAATCTTCCCACTGTAAAGCATTTTAAAGTTTTTGGAAGCAAATGTTTTATCAAGAAAAATGATGAAAAACTTGGCAAGTTTGAACCTAGAGCAGATGAAGGAATATTTCTTGGTTACTTTTCTATAAGTAAAGCATATAAATGCTACAATAAAAGACTTCAGAAGATTTTTGAATGCATTAACGTTGTAATTGATGAATCTCTCTCAGCTGCAAAAGGGGAAATACAAAAAACAAATGAAGATGATGATCATGTATATCTTCCTGCATCTAATTGAGATAATATAGAAGGTGAATCCAACGAAGCAGCATAAGAAGATCTATCTGAAAAGGCTCCATCCATGTATGTTCAAAAGAATCATCCAAAATCTCAAATTTTGGGAGAAAAGGGATCAGGTGCCCAAACAAGAAGAACTCTTGTAGGGTCTACTAGATATCTAACATTTTTATCCACCATTGAACCACACAATTTCAATGAAGCTAGAAAAGATGAATGTTGGATTCAAGCCATGAATGAAGAACTTGATCAAATTGAAAAGAATCATACTTGGGAACTAGTTCCAAGACCTCATGATAAAAATGTTATTGGAACAAAATGGATATTCAAAAACAAGTTAAATGAAAATGGAGATGTTATTAGAAACAAGGCTAGACTTGTTTGTAAAGGGTATGCTCAACAAGAAGGTATAGACTTTGAAGAAACGTTTTCTCCTGTAGCTAGACTTGAAGCCATTAGAATTTTTCTTGATTTTTCAAGCTTTCAACAAATCAAAGTTCATCAAATGGATGTTAAATATTCTTTCCTCAATGGTAATCTAGAAGAAGAAGTTTATATAGAACAACCAGAAGGATTCATTTTGGGCAATGAAGAAAAACTTTTTTGTAAACTTAAAAAGGCTTTATATGGTCTCAAACAAGCTCCAAGGGCATGGTATTATCATCTTGACAAATATCTTCATCAATAAGGATTTTCAAAGGGATTTGCTGATAGAAACTTATACACAAAAAATGAAGATGATAAACTATTGATTGTGGTTGTATATGTTGATGACATCATTTTTGGAAGTAATGAAGAGTCCATGAGTCAAAAAATTTCTTCTGTTATCCAACAAGAATTTTAAATGTCTTTACTTGGGGAACTAACAATATTTCTTGGCTTACAAGTGCAACAAGCGACAGATGGCATATTGTTATCACAAGAAAAATATCTTAAGCAAATTCTGAAGAAGTATGGGATGGAAGATTGTAAACCTATAAGTACACCAATGATAACTAGGTGTAACCTCAGTTCTCATGATGATTCTTCCACGGTGAATCAACCAAAATACAAATCCATGATTGGAAGTCTACTTTATCTCACTGGGATAAGACTAGACATTATGCATGTAGTTGGGATTGTTGGACGATTCCAAGCTAATCCAAAAGAGTCTCACCTTCAGGCTGTAAAAAGAATATTCAAATATCTACAAGGAACTCAAGACTTTGGACTATGGTATCCAAATAATGTTGATCTCACTCTTCATGCTTACACATATGTGGATTGGGCTGCAAATGTTGATGATCGGAAGAGCACTAGTGGTGGTGCATTCTATATGAGGCCTAGATTAGTATCTTGGTTCAGCAAGGAGAAAATCTCTATTGCCTTATCTAAAGCAGAAGTAGAATATGTGGCTGTCACATCATGTTGTACACAACTTCTTTGGATGATTCAGACTTTACAAGACATTCAAATCGAATGTTCACCTCCTATATCCATTATGTGTGATAATACAAGTGCCATCAATATCTCAAAGAATCTTGTTATGCATTCCAAGACCAAGCACATTCCTATCAAGTATCACTTCTTAAGTGAACAAGTGCTTGAACAAAAGGTGAAATTTGAGTATGTTCCCTCCAAAGAACAAGTTGCTAATATATTTACTAAACCTCTTCCTAGGGAAGCATTTGAATATCTCAGACAAAAGTTAGGAGTTGTCTCTGTCACTCAGAAGATAAAATCTTCTTAAATTCAAAAGATTAAATTGGATACGCAGATTTCATAAAGGAAAGTCGCGTATATATGCAAGTTGATATACATAAAATTGCATATGGGTTTTTGGTGGCACAATTTTCTGGGTCAGCATTTTCAAAAAAATTGTGGTGTTGTTGGGTATCTCTGGTGATGTTCCAGTTCTCACATCTCTATTTCATTCTCAATTTTTTTTATGAAGATGCCTTGATCATTTTCTATTGAAAGTGTTCAGGGTGCACAAGCTAAGGGGGAGCACTTGTCCTGAGGGAAAGGATGCATTGTTGGCATTTTAAGTGTTTGTTGTGGTCTGATCTCATGATTGAGATTCATTGGTCTTGTTTATAAAAAGTCATTTGATGAAAAGGACATGTTGAGTTCTATGATGTAAATTGTTATATTCAGTCATGTAAGGATTTGTTCCAATTTGTAAACCCACTTGGTTGGATAGTTCAGTCAAAATTTGTACACCCACTTGGTTGGGTGGTTGAGTCAAATATGTAAATCCACTTAGTTGGATCATTGATGCAAGTATGAATAATTAGTGATAGGAAAGGTCATACTTGGTTGAGAATTCATGTACTTCGTTGAAAAATATGTCTGAATATTCAAGCATGAACTCAAGGGGAGCATGGTAATTCCTGTAGAAGGGATGTTGATCTGCCCTTTGCCCTTGATGTCAAATGGGGAGAATTTTGAGGATGGTTGAATACAGATGCCCCATGTTTTTATGATTATGGTTGCCATCAAGTCCAAAGGGGGAGATTGTTGGAAATATGTTTCTTGTGTTCTATAATATTAAATTGATTGTCCTTGATGGCAACTCTCAGGAAAAGGACGAAGAAACTATCTGTATGAAGAATCTCAACAATCTCTTAGAATTTTTGTGCAGCAGATTGGTTATTTTTAATATGTCACAATGTATATGTGGGTTTGTAAATGCCATGTCACGTATGCACGTGGATAAGTACGTCACAAGTCGTGTATGCCTATTTTTGCTCCAAATTTATAATACCAGGGGGCTTTACCATGGTATTAGCCCACGGTATTGAGTTTTGTATTATCCATTTGATTCCGTCCAGGATTACCTTCAGCAGTTGAGTGGTTTTGACTCATGGTATTGGTAAAAGCTAATTATATATGAGGAGAAGAAGATCATAGTGCAAAGTATGCATGAGTAAGGGTTGTTAATGAATAAATTTCTCTAAGGAATATCTACATGGATGAACTTTTTTTTTTGATAGATCTGAATCTATGATGCACCCATGGATATAATGATGGTTCAAGATCTCTAGATCTGAAGATGATGAAGCTCTAGTATGATCTACTAAAGAAATGATGAAGAATTGGCGCAAGTCTACTAACGAAAATGAAGAAATCTGGGTAATTTTTATAGATCTATTCTATTTTGCAAAATCTACTTTTACAGATCTATACGCTAGTTGGTCTTAGTAAAAGCATGTATATACATGGGTTCGCTTCATGAAAAGCACGTATGGCAGTTAGGGTTTTCTGAAGAATGTATACACATAAGTATGCGCGGGTTGGTGTGCAGGAAAGCATGTATGTATGCGGCTTCAATAAAGCAAAGTAGCGTATGCTATTTTAATTAATGACTATTCATGGTTGAGTTTGTATCTTCATATCTATTCTGAAGTCTGGGTTATCTTTGAAGTTCTGGTTACAGTGTTTTCACTGTTCTAATTTAAGTATTGGGAAAATTTTATGATTTTTGATAAAGGGTTGTGTTGATGTTGTTTGATCCAGTATGAAAATTGATGAAACATGGTCTGCAGTAGGTCTGAGGGTTGAAGCCTTCAGTATGGAAGGAGAAGGTTCCTGCCAGTAGAAGTTGGTGTTATGTTCAGGGGGTTGAATCTCCCTTCCAATAGCAACTGGAAAACGAGTGAAGGTTGCAACCTTCTGCAGGTAGAAGCTTACGTACTGATATGAGTCTGCATCAGTACAATGTTGTAAACAATTCTCCATATAATAAATATTGAAGACAGAGATGACAACAACGATAGTTTTCTCGTGAATTGGGTTTCCACCTTAAATATTGGTGTTCATGTGTGTTCCACTTGTGTGATTTTTTATAATAATGTTACTGCACATATTTACTGATTATCTAACCTGATGCATAACTGGTAAATATGATTTAAGGACTGTTTCTGAGAAGTGTTCTAAACTAGAAATTTATATCAATATACAGTAGTTTCTTTCAACATATCCACATGTATACACAAGTTCAGTTCATAAAATCCACGTATGGAATTCTGAAAAAGAAAAATTTATATTTATAAATATGAGCTCTAAATACTGATTCACCCCCCCTCTCAGTATTTTTCTCAAAAAATGTTGATCTCCCTGTTGTTTCATTCGATTTTGTGCCAAAATTAGGCTATGTTTTAAGAGTTTGAGAGCTTCTTGTTGATGCTCAATGTGATATTCCACTTCTTGAACCTTATAATTTCTCTTGAAGAAGACGTGATGGATAGTGGATGATATCCATAAAGTGCCATAAATGGGGTCATTTTTGATGCAGTATGGAAGGAAGTGTTATACCACCATTTAGCGAGAGGTATCCACTTGACCCATTGTGTTTGCTTATGAGATAAAAAAAAACTAAGATATCCTTCCAAACATTTATTCACTTTCTCAGTTTGACCATCGGATTGAGGATGATAAGATTAGCTATGAGCTAGTTTAGTACCCAAACAAGAAAATAATTCCATCCAAAAATTTCCAGTAAAAATGGGATCTCTATTAATTACAATAATCCTTGGGTTTCCATGTATCTTTTGAGTTGTTTCCATAAATTCCATAGCAACTGTACTTACTTTAAATGGATGAGATAATGCACAAAAGTGTGCATACGTGGTAGGTCTATTAATTACCACCACGATGTCACTCTTTCCTTCGGAATTAGGTAAACCTGTGATAAAATCCATTGATATCTCCTTCCAATGTTGAGTTGGAATGGATAAAGGTTGTAGACGACCCAAGGTCTTAATTGTCTCAACTTTATTTTGCTGGCAAACCAAAAATTCCGCCACAAACTTTTGAATATCATATTTAAGGCCATCCCGAAATAATCTTTCTTCACCCTGTGGTAAGTTTTTAAAAATGTCGAGTGTCCTCCTAAAGGAGAAGTGTGCAATTCCAAAAGAATATTTTGTTTTAGTTAGGAATTCTTGCAAATATATAAGCGATGTTCATAGCATAAGGAATCATTTCTCCAACTAAATGTATTATATTTACTAGGATCTTTCTGCAACTTTTAAATGAGTGTCCACACTTCTTGATCCTTCTTCCATTCATCCCTTGCTTCGATTAACCAATCTGGTTGGATAATAGAAATGGCACAAATCAATGTTTCCACCTATTCATTCTTTCTTGAGAATGCATCTGCAACAAAATCTAGCTTCCCTTTTTTGTAGATGATTTCAAAGTCATAACGCAACATATTTCTGACCCATTTTTGCTGTTCTTCTGAAGATAGTCTTTGTTCCAAAAAGTGTTTAAGACTATCATGATCAATTTTTACCTTGAAGTGTCTTCCCATTAGGCAAGGTCGCCATTTCTTTAGTGCATGTAGTATTGCCAACATTTCCTTCTCATAAATAGATTTCTGTAAATACTTTCCTTTGATAGGATGACTTTCAAAAGAAATGGATCTTCCTTCTTACATTAAAACAATGCCAATTCCATGTCTTGAGGCATCACATTCCACAATAAAGGCTTTTGTGAAGTCTATCATAGCTAGGACTCGTGCTAGGCACATTTCCTCTTTAAGAAGTTCAAAGGCCTTAGCTGCTTCAGGAGTCCATGAAAATGCATCTTTCTTCAATAATGTTGTTAGAGGTACTACTATTCTCCCATAATTCTTAACAAACTTGCGATAATACCCTGTTAACCTGATAAATCCTCGCAACTAATTTATGGTGGTGGGGACTTCCTATTCCTTAATGGATTTAATTTTGTTAGGGTCTACCTTAACACACTCGTGAGATACAATATGACCCAGATATTCCACCTCGTTTACTCCAAAGAAACATTTGGATGTTTTTGCATATAGTTGTTTCCCCTCCAATAGTTTGAGCATCATGTCAACATGTTGAACATGATCCTTCCAAGACCTATTGTAGATTAGTATATCATCAAAAAATACAGCACAAATCTTCTCAGGAAGGGTTTGAAAATGGAATTCATCAACCCTTGAAATGTAGAAGGTGCATTGGTAAGGGAAAAAGGCATGACCAAAAATTCATAATGACCCTCATGAGTTCAAAATGATGTTCTCGGAATATATTCAGTATTCATTCTAATTTGACGATATCCTGAATGAAGATCCAACTTGCTAAAATAAATTGCTCCATTAAATTCATCCAATAATTCATCAATCACAGGAATGGGAAATTTATCTTTAATAGTGATCTTATTGAACTCCCTATCTGGACACATGTGCCATGATCCATCATTCTTGTGCACCAATACTACTGAAGCAGAGAAAGAACTTTGACTAGGTTAAATTATACCAGCCTCTAACATTTTTGCAATCATACGTTCAATTTTACTCTTTTGTACATAAGGATATCTATAAGGCCTGATGTTTTCAGGAACACCTCCTGGAATTAAATGAATATCATGATCATGATCACGAATAGGTGGGAGTCCTTTGGGAGTTTCAAACACCTTGGAATGATTATCCAAGACTTTTTGCAGATCCGGAGAAATATTTTGATGTTGGAAATTTTAGTGAGAATAATTTTTCAATTACGCATCGTTGTTCTTTCTTCAGAAGCTTTTTCATGACATTATAGCTTGTTATATTTCCCGGCTTCCCTGCAGTACTCGTAATTCGACTTCCTTTCCTTATGATTTTTTTTTAAGAAGAGTTCCTAAAAATTAAAAGCTACCATTCCCAAATATTGTAATCATTTTACTCCTATCATAACATCAACACCTCCCATTGGAATGGAAATCATTGGAATATTCAATACATATTCCCCCATGTTTAGCTTGATATTATGGAATTTTCCAAAGTAATTTATATTCCCTCCATTAGCAACCATCACTTGAAATTTTGGTGTTGGGTATATGAATCAATTCAATTCCTTGGCTACCTTACAATGATTAAAATTATGGGTACTACCCAAATCAATCAACACTATTACCTTTTTCTTCTTGATATGTCCTTCGATCTTGAGAGTTTGAGGAGTGGTAATTCCTACCAATTCATTACATGATATGGTCGGACTCCTTTATTCTTCTTCTAGGGTCGTTTCCTAGTGTATATCCTCTTCTTTTGAAGTTTCTTGTTCATTTTCTTCCTCCTCTTCACAATCTATGTAAAATAATTTCTTCTCATCACACTTATGACCTTTAGTGTATTTTCTATCACAACTGTAGCAAAGCCCTTTTTCTCTTTTTTCTTCCAATTGTTGTGGTGTCAACCTTGTAGGTTGTGGAAGTCTAGGAGTAGCAGCACTTCTTTCTTTATAGATGTGAGTGGTAGGCTTCCTTGTCGCCATAATTTTACATTCAATTTTTCTTGCCAACCTGAAAGTCTTCTCTAGTGAATCAGGTTCCCAAATGCGAACCTCATGTTGTATGTTATCCTTTAAATTCCCTATGAAGACATCAATCCTGTGTCCTCTGGAATATTAGTTACCCTTACATTCAATTTTTGGAAGTCCTCAATGTGCTCCACCATTGAACCCTTTTTTTTAGATTTATCAATTGGCTAAAAAAGGTGTTTCTATTTGTATCCTCATAATGTGCTATCATTTCCTCTGTACAAATTAACCAAGAAACAATTTATTTACACGAGAAAAGCCAGTGATACCATACAAATGTATTTGTTCTAGATGTAAAGTTTCAATGTGTACCTTTTGTGTGTTTTGCACATTATTGAGATCAAAATATTTCTCCATATGTAGTATCCATGTTATGGGATCCTTGCCATAAAAATTCCTCATATCCATATTTGGAATATGGTGGTTCTTCCATCTAACATTAGATTTATGAAATCACAATTAACATTTATTTTGTTCTCATCATGAGTTTCGTCTACTATCTTTTTGCCATTAGGAAATATTTCTTGTATCAACTTTTCCAAACCTTCGATGTCTACTTTTAGATCATTCTTCATATTTTCCATGTTATCTTTCATTTTTTCATCGATATTAGCTTCCATGTTATCCATCTTAGCTTCCATGTCAACTTCCATGCCGTCCATCTTATCTTCCACTCCTTTCTTCAAAACTTCCATTTCATTTTTTGTTGCTCTTTACGATAGAGAAATTTCGTGCACTTCATCTTGTAATTTTGATATCTCATGTTTCATTTATTCATCTTCGTGATTCATAGTAGAGCCTTCTGAAGGCTTATTGGGTGTTGAAATATTTTTAGGGATAATTTTAGAACCCAGTACTAGTATCTATTCTTTAATATGCCCTCGTAATAAATTCAAACTAAATTTTCAAACAAGACTTATGTAATTCCAAAAAAATACACAACTTTTTCTTGCTTTTAAGGAGCTCGGTATTGAAATGAATTATCTATGTGATTTCAGATCTTTAATATTTGAAATTTGGTCCTGTACTATCCCTCTGAATATTATTTTGAATGCCACATATCAGACTTGATTTGTATTATTCAAGGAAAATTTATGCCAAATTTCCCACAGTGACCTAATTATGGACTATTTCAGTAGAGCGAAAATGTATGGCATGCCACATGTCACTTTTTCCTTATTTAGATATGAAATTGATACAAAAAAAGCTACAATCTGTTTACTTGTGACCATTTTTTACATAATTCAAATCTGATGCTCAGAGAGAGAGTTATGCCGATTTTCCCACGGTCACCTCTTTAAGATGAAATCCAGGAGACCTAAATTACACAGATCATATCTCCAAAAATGTTTCGAACCAAGATCTGGAATATTTATACAAGGTTCCTCAAAATTTTGGCTTTGCTCTGTAAAAATTTCAGCTTCTGAAAAATTCATAGAAAAAACGTTATAGAAAAAATTCCATGATGACCTGTTTAGGTGAAATTTGAGATCCTGAAAAACGCCCTAACTTCCAAAGATCATCTATCCAGAAATTTTGCAAACCAAGATCTAAAGTTTTTCCACAATTTTCCTTATGACTTCATATTTTCTCTGTAAAAATTTCATCTTCTAAAACTTCGTAAAACAAAATTTATATCGAAAATACCACGATGACCTGTTTGGAGTTGCGAAACCCTAGAATCCAAAGCTTGGATACCAAATGCTATGAAAGCAGCTCCAAAAATAGAATAAAAAAGAGATCAATGCTTTAGAAATAAGCCACTTCGAGGGGGAAACCTAAAATACATTACATAAATGAACAATTCTTGGATGATACAACTGACCAAAACCTTCTTCTATATATAGGGGTCCATGGGGTCACAATATAATCCTAGCCGACCTAACAATAATAATGTAAAGGAACAATAATAGCAATATTGGGGTTACAAGGGTAAAAAAATAACAATAAGGGGGTTACACTAACAACAATAAGGGACTATGCTACTAATATAGGGACCTGACAATATTGTTGCTCTCATGGTGTTTGATTTAGATTTTTACATTATTATATTCATGTGATGGTATAATATGTTGTTGGAAAGAAAATTTGGATTCATTTTGACCCAAGGTTCGGCCAAGGGTGCCCACACGTAGTCTAGCACTTTGCCATAATTTTCTCTCCTCCAGAACCAAAGGAGAGTCTCACCTGAGGTGAGCCAAAATCATAAATTATTACAAGGATTTTAGTAATGTAAAATCATGAGCTATGTAACAATTAATATTATTATTCTCGGTTAACAAACTTATAACATTTATTCATAGATTAGATGCATTCATAAAAATTTAAATAGGTGCACAAATTCTTTGATTACTTCCAGAGTTCTCATATTCTATTACTGATCAAAATGAGTCTACTACATCCAAAATGAAAGCATAGATCGCAACATTCACAAAATTATGTGTAGACTTAGAAATAGAAATAACATAATCACATATTACATACAGTTCAGAAAATACAGACTCATAACACTCAACTTGATTTTCACATGAATCCTTAGAACATTAAATAATCAACACAACTACAAAATTCCCAAAATATCACTAAAAATACCAAAAAATATCCAAACTCCTTATCTCGTTTTCCTTTTATCCTTGTGCTTGCTTTATCCGATACGTCACTTGCTTGATCTTGGTTTTAAATACCTTGATTCTTCCTTGACGATATCAAATTAAATCCCTGATTTCTCCCTATAGTCACTTGTTTTCTTCCGCACAAGTTCCAAAATGAAACTGCAACCATTTTTAATTTTCCAGTGCTCTGTTTCTGGAAGCTTCAACCGAAACATCCTTTGTGACTATTTTTCTTTAGAAAAACAAAGGACCCAACATGCCCCAACTAAATCCTATTGACTCACCCTCAAGTCAATGTGATGTTTTTGGTTCTGAATCTATTGTGGGGTGACTTAAACTCGCTTCAGTTGTAGTTCCTTCAAATGAATGACCCAAATTTGGAATATTTTGTAGAAAGGAGTCATTAAAGTTGGAAAATACAGACACAGATTAAGTACAAGAATCTAGCAGGGATGAGACCTTGACCAAAAAATATATAATAGTCTACTCGATAGGGTCACTAGGATGAGAATGAAAAAGCTCTTAGATTTGTTTATCAACAATAGTGGAAAAGGTATTGAGATTCATGAAGTTCTTCTGAGCTGCTGCCGAAGGTCATGAAGAAAAAACTTGGTATGCTGAGAAACATCTTCGAAATGAGTGATTTCTAGTTGCATTACATAAGCTTGATCTAAGAGCTACTACTTAGCTTCCATATTAGAAGTGACCATGGTCTACCGGTAAAGATTTTGGGAATTTTCATGCAAATTATTGATGGCCTAATTTCTCTTCGCAACCACTAGACTAGCATCAGAAATTTGATGACATACCTGCTGAGATTCCTGCATGACTTGTGGTAGAGTAGCATAGGGAGTGGAAGTAGTTTGCAACTTATCTTGAATATGTTATATCTAGGTGGAAGACACATATACTTTAGAGTGGTGTAGAGTATTAATATTACTTTGAAGTTCTGTATTATTGGAGACTAACTAGTGACAAGCTGCTTCAATGTCACTACAACATTCTACAGGGGAGCATGCGAAAAATATTTAGGTTATTGAATATCATGGGGGGAAATAGTAGGAAAAAATGTTTTCATTTGAGTATGGACCTCACTAATATTAGTCTCCAATCCTTTCTTCTCTAACTATATCTTGGATTGAATGGCAGTTGAAATATTCAACTGATGTTGTTACTCTTCATAAGAAACCTGGAGGTCACTGCATTTACTCTCGGTTTGGACTAATCGATGCTCCAATTTGGACATAGAGGCATGGATAAATTGAAATAACTATGGGGGTGACTAATTACAAATAATGACAGTGGAAATAACATCAGATGGGGGAAGACACGATTCAAGTGTTTTCACACTAGAAACCAACCTTTTAGGTTGCTACCGTGGAGAGGGTTCACGTTGAATTACAAATATTTAGTTATGAATAGTCCATTGGATAATAGGGTTGGGGATGAAAGTGATGAGGTCGTGCTCTTGTGTAGTAAGATAAGTAACTTTACGATATTGGTAAGGGTGTTTCATTAACTCAACAACTAGCTCGGTGGAGATAGGTGAGGGGACAGATGAAGATGACTGCGAAATAATGGGAATGGTGGATGGACCGGTAGATGGTGGGGAATAAAAAATGGTGGTCACAGGAACATATTATGTGACTATAGATTAAACTTCCATTTCTATGGGATATTGAGGAGTAAGAGCTGAGTTTTGGTTGTTCAATAGACTAGATGCGGATGGGTGAGGCATAACATTAGGCGTTAGACACGAAGGTGGGGGTGTTTCTTTGTGAACAGGGAAAAAAGTATTAGTAATAGGGATCTCATCATCGAGATAAATAAATTTTGAGGAAAAATGCATATGATGAATCTGGAAGGGCGAAAAAGAGCTAAAATCTATAGTATGTGGAATTGTAGAAGAAATAAGAGGTGGTACGGTAGAAATGGGGGTAAGTTGCTATACCTAGAGGGTTTGCCGAACATACGAGCCAAATTTAGACTAGATGGAATGGGAAGAACCTAGAAAATACTTAGATTTATACAATAGGGGTTGGAGCCCTTCCAAAACATCTTTAGAGTTATTCCGAGAAGTAGATAGACATTCATTGACTGGTTTCATGCGATCAAAATCATAATATACTTTCCCTTCTTGCTTCCATGCAACAACTCTAGGCTAGGAATGAGCTTCTGAATGAAATAATTCTCACTAATATAAAATGATAAGGGGTGTATGGAGAAAACAACGTTAGGGACATGCATCGACTAAATGTAACAATGCTCATGAGTAATACCAAATCAAAATAAAGGAGAATATCGTTCAAGGATAGGAAGTGGAACCCTTAAAATAGAATGTGCCACCATAACCATATTAGTATACCATTTCTCGAAATCAAGGTTGTTGAATTATTTGTTCACGGTGTCCTCGGTGTCGCGCCAAGGAGAATACATAAAGGAAAGTGGCTCATCCCGTGAAATGGGAGAAAGATCACGACCCTCCAGCGGGAACCATTTCACCATAGCCAGAGGGATAAGAAAATAACCATAGAAAAATTAAGTGGAGAAGCTATATAAATCATTGGAAGATTCAAACATTTCTCTGAGGAGGTAGCTAGACCAATTGATTGATTCATGACAAATATAGGCCTCAACGACACATATGGCATCCAAAATACATTCTCCTTGGGTAAGCAAGCTTGGTTTAAATGTGAGTAGCAAAAATGCTAATTGTAATATCATTAATAAAGTCAAGAACAAATCCTTTTCCCTTTCTGCTGGTACCATAGTTCTTATACAAATTGTTCTCATTAGTTTTCTTCTCCCGCTTTCGAGTTATCTGAAAGGCTGACTTGACATCGACACTATATCCAACTAGTTTTGTAATCATGTGAATGTCACTAGAGTGGATGGGGTATTCTCAGTATACCCAGAGTGAACCCCCATGGAGTCGAATGACAAGAAATTTTGTGCAATAGATAATTTCATTAGTGGTCCCAAACATAGGCTAATCATGCAGAAGAATAAGGGTATATTTTTTATCGAACGAAATTTAGAGAAGAATTTTAGAGTGGAGAGAACAATGGGGTGGGTGTTTGGCTCCATGAAGACATCTGTGCAAAGTGAAGGGAAGAAAACATGGTCGGAATAATTTATATCAGCAAGCAGGGTTTTATCATACTTACCAATCAAATCATCCCGCCAATGAATTATGGAATTAATGGGGTACATAGTGAAAACGGGTTTAGCTAGATGAAATATGGTGGTAGAAAGATAAGTATATACAAAACATATGGGAGGATGAGAATAATAGGACGATGTAGGGGCAGGTGATTGAGGAGCCAGAGTGAGAATTGTGAACGCATAGAGAATGAAAGTGAAGAATGAGGAAAATTGGCTAGGAAAATATAGGGTGATGAAGGGTATTTATCCATTAAACTCAGGAAATGCATTCTAAAATTCAAATTAATGGCAAGTGATCCGGATACGTACTAACAGATAAGGTGACATCGAGAAATATAAAAGTATAATAAATATTCTTTGGATTTGAAATATGGACGGGGTAACTAAATTTTCCATTATTGGGAAAAATAATAGATAAGACATGAAATGATGAATTTGACACAACAGGATATGATAAAATCTCCCCGAACACAATAGGTTGTGGCGGGTTGCAACAAAAATAAAAAATACACTTGCAGGAAACTAAAAGACTACAACAAAGTAAATAAACCATGAAAACTTATTGATACAACTAACCTAACTCCTACTAACTACTCTCCCTTCCGAGAGAGATAAACTCAACCAACAGTAGAATCAAAAAAATATGGCTTCAGGCGAGCCCCATTCACCCATACATGCAAAAGAGTACCATCAAGTTGAGCAATCTAAACAATTCCAGAATGCTTAATATATGCAACATAAAAAGGACCAAGCCAATGCATTTGTAGCTTACCAGGGTGTTTGTAGTACTTACTGTCATAAATTAGTACTCAAATCCAACTGAAAAGGAATTATTTTTGATGTGTCGATCATTCTAGTCCTTTTTCCTCTTCTTTTAACCTGTATGATGAAAGTATGAAAGTAACCATGATTCCTCTAGTTGTATTAGCTCATCAACTATTTCTAGAATGGATTGATCCTCGACCATGTGAGTGTGATGTTCAATGAAAATATTTGGGGAAACTAACTTTGTAGAAACAATGACCTACTTTACATGCACCAAATCAAACGTGGTATACATATTCAATTTTTTTAGAGTTGCTCTATAAGCCCACATGGTAGCAGGAACCCTTTCATCCAAATCATCTTTATTTGTAGTAAAGAATTTCGTAATCCCCCATTATAGAATTTTGTTAAACGCCTCGATAGTCCCATTAGTTTGCAGATGGTAAGGAGTGCTATTATTATGCTGGATCATAAAATTTTGTAACAAAACCCAATTCATTTCATTAATAAAATGAGAACCCTGATGACTTGTGAGACTGCGAGGACAACCAAACCTGGTAATAATGTTCTCAAAGATATATCTAGCAGCCATGTCCATAGTGCAATCCTTGACTGGAAGTGCTTCTTTCGAATGGATAAGATGATTTGTTTCGGTGATGATATAGCAGGCATGTGAGTGGCAAGTAGGTGGAATGATAGGCCCAATAAAGTCAACTACCCATTTTTCAAATACAGTAAGTGTGTGTACTGAATGGAGAGGCATATCACCCCATCGAAAGAGTCGACGAACCCATTGGAAAAAATTTCATGCCTTCACATAAGCCTTCATGTCTTAAAAAATAGTTATCCTCCACAAACCAACATATATGAACTTCCTAGCAGTATCTTTACCTCCAACATGCCCTGTTGTGACTCCAACATGGCACTCTCACAGTATGCCATCATGCTCATGATCATGGATACATCTCCGAAATAATTGATCAAGCCTAATATTATATAACTAGACTGCAGTCAATTGATAGTCAGCTGCACAAACAACCAAATGCTTCTTCTGGGTTGTAGTATAATAAGATGGACATTGCCTTGTTGCAAGAAAGGTAGCAATTTACTGTAAGTATTATTTAACAACTTCAATACGGAACAAGTGGGCATTGGGTAATGCATCATCAATAGGTCCTCATGATTCCCCTGATTCCAACCTAGATAGGTGTTCAGGCCCAACATTTGACCTCCCTTTCTTAAAAATGGCTTCAAAAGTAAATTCTTGAAAGAGCAGTAACAAATGAAAAATATTGCCCTCCAAAAAGTGTTTGTTGAATAAATACTTTAAAGTTTAATGATCGGTGAGAAAAATTAAATGGTCCACCCAAAAAATAATGTCTTAACTTCTGAAGAGAAAATAATATTGCCAAAGATTCCCACTACGTGGTAGTATTATTATTTTTTGCATTAGAAATATTTCTGATTGAAAAATAGATGGGATGGTTCAAGTTACCCTCTCTGGTTGCATCAATATAGCATCCAAGGCAATCCCTGATGCATCCACATGAACATGGAATTTCTTGTTCCAATTAGGATAGACTAATATTGGTGCACTTGCAAGTTTTTCTTTCAAAGTATCGAATGCAAAATTACATTCATCAGACCACACAAATCATTCGTATTTCTTGAGAAGCTTCTCTAGTGGGGCCATAATAGAAGCATAATTGTGAATGAATCTATGATAATAACCTATATGGCCAAATGCGGAACACGACTGTCAAATAGATGTTGGGGGTGGCATATTCAGAATAACCACAACCTTAGATGGATCCAAACAAACTCCCTCCTTACAAAAAATATGGCCAAATAAAGTTCCAAACTACATGGAGAAAATACATTTATTTAAATTCAATGATATTTGGAGTTACTGACATCGATAAAAAATAACCCTCAACAATGTAGGGTGATTCTTAAGAAGACTATAAATAGTTCAATCATTTGTATAAGCTTCCAAACACTTGTGGATGTACTCACACAAAGTAGAAATAACAATACGAGAGAAAACAACTGGATAATTATTCAAACCAAAGGGCATCAGATTATATGCATATGAACTCCACTCCCTAGTGAATGTGGTATTTTTCTTATCTTCTTCTGCAATGCAGACTTCATGGTAGCCTGAAAATCCATCCATAAAGAAATATGTCTCATTTCCTCCAACATTGTCTAGAACTTCGTTACTGAAGGGGGTTGGGAATAGATCATGAATGCATGCATTATTCAGACTATGATAAACAATGAAAACTCAAATTCCTTCTTGTCTTGATTGATGATAGGGTTTATCCATTAAGATTCATCAATAGGGAATACTAAGCCAACAATCAACATTTTATCAATCTCCTTCCTGAATTTATCCTTAACATGAGGGCTCAATATATAAGGTCGGTGCTTCGTAAGCTTTGCATATGGATTTAATGTGATTTTATTTCTCCCAGATTGACTTTAATCCCTTTTAGCTTTGATATATAAAAAGTAAATAAATCTTCATATTCTTTGAGCAAGTCAAAACTTTCCCACGTGGTATGACGATCCCAATAGTACCCAATAATGCCAAGCTTTCGTTTATCCTCAGTCCCAGTATTCATATTCTTTATTTTGAGAAGCTTCATATGTGGAGCATAAAAAATAGGATATTTTTTAATTTTCCCTTCTCTTTTCGATTCCCTAAAATTAAGGTTCCTTACTCTTCCAATTCATCATTGGGATCCTTGTTAACCTTGTCGCAAACAACGACTTCATGAAACCCTAAATAATAATGGCGAATTTTTTTTGCATATTTGCTACATTCTTCCAATGCATCTTCTCTGAGAAACAAGACTCTTATAATATCTTTAAGAACTTGTGTCATCTTCTCATCAACATATGAAAAAGAAAAATATTTGAAAAACTTAGTCAGTACATCCCAGTCTGCAGATTGGTGATGTAGTTCCTCCTGCAAATAAAAATCTTGTGGAATATTTCCTAGAGAATTAATAAATAGACGCAAACACAATGTGGCAGCCACACTTTGATATTTCCATACAAAAGAGGAATGGGCCACATGGTCTTGTGGAGATGTTTGGCCAATATAAATAGGAATATTTTTTAAGAGCTCAACTGGTGGAGAAAACCAATGTAACAAAGTACTTCTAATAGAATTCCACTCATGCAACTAATCACGATGTGCTGACCACCATCACGCTGGCGTGGATTTCAAAGAAACATTCAGTAAAGGAACTTTCTGAGTTTCTTCTATATAATAATTAATTTCTTTAACAAAATAAAAAACATAATTCGTACCATTGAAAATAGGATACTTGCGTACCTCACTGCTAATCCATCGAAAATATCGAATAGTAGCACAGTGGCTAGAATGTAGTTCATGAGCACCATGTTGCGAGTTCTCCATTGAATCTTTACAACTAAGTTATGCTCTTTGGATACTCCTACATCTAATCAAGCCATGTATGGTGGGTTTGATGTAATATTATCTATTTCTAGTTATCAACTGACACAACGGACCCACTAGATTAGGGGACTCAACATCATCAACAGGTTGAATGAACTATGAACCCTGATACAGATCAAGGGGTTGTAGAACATGCATCCTGTCTACCTCAAAAGTCATAGTATACTGCATAAGATATATTACTGCATATTTCTCAAAATCCCAATCAATCCCCAATAAATCCAGGTATGGATCCTTGTGCACCATTATATTGATAACTTTGAAATCGACGTAGGTCTTAACTCCGGCTATATCAACTTCCACTTTTTCTAGCCTACCAACTGGAAGAATAAAATATTGGTTTTCCATCTACAACTGAATCATAGAGTATTGTAATTTAGGTTTTCCAAGAGCTTCCCATGCTTTTCGAGGGATACTATTAACATCTGATCCTAAATACAGCATAGATTCTTTAATATGGAACCCTAAAATTCTAACATCCACCCTGAAATCCCTTCTATTCCTCTTATTATTCCTCTAAACCCTTATGTAATGCCTCTCAAGTATATTTACAAAGATAGGTTGCTCAGAAAATACATCATCTTTAACAATAGTCTTTAGCCTCCTCTGTAATTGACTAGTGAGTTGCTCATCATTCATAATATGTAAAAGAAACCTGAACCACTCCATTCTAGGTTTAGGGGGATTTGTACTAAATTTTTCTTGAATTCTCCTTTTCTACCCCTACAACTAACTATGACACCCTTAAGAGGACATTATTTGATAAAAGATTTCAGTTGCATCCTTGTAATACCCATTTTTCCGATTGGGTTCATACGATATCCTTGGTGATACATGATTTATAATAGCTGGCTGATCAGTGATTCCAGCATCAGATCCCATTAATCTCCCCCCTATTGTAACAATTTTGATATTGGGCTGTATTGAAGAATTAATATATCTAGGTTCTGCACAGACTAAATTGACTCCCTTGCCATGATTTCTCTCCTCCCATTGGGGAATGAGCTTAGGATAGTCCTCAGTTGCATGCATATTTACACAGAAATAAAAACACCAAGGTCATCCTGGATGAGGAAATTATATTTCCACATGAACCTCTTGATCATAGCTATAATATCTAATTGGACATCTCCCCCCTGTCCTTCCACCCCTTGGAGCTCTGTCTCCTTGACCTCAAGGAGTTTCATTTACCCGAAAAGTAGTCTGATCCAACAAATTCGCTAGTGCTTCCAAGGATCAATATTGGTACATATGGTGATTTGGGGATCCACAGAAATCAAAAAACAGGTTATTCATAACATTTAAATAATTCTAGAAACTACGACATGACTGAGGTTGATGCCCAAATTTATGACATATTCCACAATAATATGTTGTAGTCATACCTAATGGACTGAGGAAAGAATGGAACTAAGTATTACAATGATAAGGAAAGGTGGAAGATACCTATGCAACTCCTACAGGTGTTGGTGGTGGAGGTCACATGGGTGTACTACATGTTCCTATGCCCTGCAATTGTGGGAATTCTGTGACATGTTGTCGTTCGACCTGGAAATAGGTAAACCATACGTGAGGTCTTACCAATCAAGTTGGTGCTAAACCCTTAAATATTTCAGTTAAAGTATAAATTTGAGTTTGGAGCCCCATAATTATAATATTTGATGATGAACTCCTCGCTCTGTATTCCTATGGATATCTTTCCATATCTTCAATTTTCATAACCTTCTGTAGATAATATTGGATCGTATTAATATTCTATTGCAAAAGAGGAATCCTGGTCGTGGGCAACAAATATTTGATAAAAAAGTCCCTCTGATGATGAGTATCAATAGGATATGATAATTTAATCATTGCATCCTTGAATCATTGCATACACTTCCAAACTGATTCACACTCCCTTTGGAGGTTGTCGAGTAACTCTACTAGTTCTTATTGATTGAACTGTGGAAATTTAAACTCCTAAATAAATTTTGTTTTAAGAAAATTCATACCATAGTTTTGATTAACATCATTCCACTTTATAAACGATCTAAATGCTCTATTCCTCAATGTGGTTTGAAACTCAATCAGTTTATTAGCATCAAGCATCTGGATGGATCACTAAATAGCCTCACAAAAGTACCAATGTTTCTCAATGCCTTCATCCCCCCTTCCTGCAAGCTCAGGGTAACTTGTAGGAGACCCAATTGAAACTCCAGCCATGGTCAACTGTGATGTGGAAACAAGTAAAAAATATCTATAAATAGGTTGCAATAAACTAACTGAACTCAGTTGGGTAAGACTATAGGAACTACTTTCACCTTGAAGTAATGATTGGACCTTAAGAAATCTACGTACCTTTGAAAGGAGAAAATATGGGGTTTGATAGAGTGCTAAGGGAAGGTCAAAGGGAGGAGTAGTAGGTATGCTTCCATGTTGTGTGGTGTTATTTTATGGTATCGAATAATCTTCAAAGAAAATTCATCTCATCATGAAATGCAGATCATTGTTCGCTGGTTCATATTCATATGATATTTTAGCTACCCAAATATCTATCTCAGGTGTCTGAAATCCTTCTCCTGCTTCATGCATCAGAGTGACTGTTTCTAAACCCTCTGTCCAAGTTTCACTTTGACTTCCAGTGGAATTCCTTACTGTACCGTAGAAAGAACTTCCTCCTTCACCTCCTCTCTAAAACTCTGGTGTATCTATTTACTTTGTACGCTTTGCTGAACTCCTGGCAGCATAACCTGAACTATAAATCTATTCTTCTGACCCTAATTTCCCACAAATTCTTCTTACACTACTCTTCAACTATCCTTTCTCTCCCCAATTCCCATAAATCTCTTTCTTGCTGCAACTATTCTTGATTCATTATGATAATTAATTCATCCTCTTGCATCAATGCAACATTCCTCCCCCCAGTCCATTCCCCCATCAAAAGTGGTTTATGGTACCATTTTACCTACTTGAAATTCTAAGAGGTGGTTTTATACTAGTAGTACCTTAATCCAAAGAAAAATTTCCTTCAATAGCTGTCCTCACATGCCAAATTTAAATACCGCTTATTCACAGGAGAACTAATCATGCTTTTCATATGGAAATTTGATAATGTAGTCTTCAAGAGTCGTGTTAACCCATGAATCAACGACTCCTATCAGCTGTGTATCTAGCTGATGAAGATACATTAAATTAGTTTTAGCCTAAGTCTTCGGCAATCTCTATTGTTGTGAACCTGCTTTATGACTGAACCAGGTATGCAAATTCTCTACCTTCTCGAGAAACTCACAACAAAATATCTTATACTGATCGCAAGTGGGTTCTGCATATAATATTTCTTCTATGATCCAGTCTAAATTATTTTCCTTGAGTTGTTATTGTTTTAAGACAAAGCGATCTACCTCATTATGCCACCAATTTTGTAGATTGTGACAGCTATACCATAGTTGCATGATCTAAACCCCATGTGGTAAAACTATAGGTGCCAACAACGAAACCATTTTTTGGCAAGAATATTTGGATTCAGTTTGACCCAAGGTTGGTCCAAGGGTGCAAACAAAGAGCCCACATATTTTAGCACTTCACCAACATTTTCACTCCTCCGGAACTGAAAGAGAGTCTCAATCGAGGCGAGCCAGAATCATAACTGATTATAGGGAGTTTAGATATGAAATATCATGAGTTTCAAAACCATTAATATTTTCATTCTAAGTTAACAAACTTAGAACATTTATTCATAAATTAGATGCATTCATAAAAAATTAAAGCAGTGCATAAATTATTAGATTACTGCCAGAATTACCATCTTCTATTACTGATCAAAATGAGTCTATTACATCCAACATGAAAACTTAGCTCACATCATTTATAGACTTATGTGCGGCTTTAGAAATAGAAACAACATAATAAAAAATTACATGTCGTTTAGAAAATATAGACTCAGAAAATTCAACTTGATTTTCTCATGAATACTCAAAACATTACAACATCAACACAAATACAACATTCCCAAAATCTCAAAAAATTCCAAAAAAAGAGCTCAGAAGTCATTGCCTCCTTTTCCTTTTATCCTTATGCTCACTTGATCTGATACCTCACTCGCTTGATCTTGTTTTTCAATACCTCGGGTCAATACCTTGGTTCTTCCCTAACGATATCAAACTTGATCCTAAATTTCTAAGTACACTCTATTGTTTCTGCTATGCGAGTTCCAAAATGCAACTATTGTGGTTTTTACTTTTCCGACACTCTATTTCTCATAGCTTCAACAAAAACATCCTTCACGACTTTTTTTCTTTACAGAAATGAATGACCCAACATATGCTTGACTCAATAAGTGAAATTTAAATTGGTAAAAATTGTATATAAGTCACACTATTGATTCACCATCCCTATCAGTAGTGCTCAAATGTTTCCATCATACAAATGTTTCACTTTACAAGCTTTTCAAACAAAATGAAAGAGTGGCCAGAGCCCAAGTTGCATTGCAAGGAGATACAAAAGTGTTGGTTGTGTTCCATAAAACCATCTATAGAGTGCCAAAAATGAAAGAGAGTATCCATATATGATTAAAACATAATGGGAAACCATATTAGGACCTGGGACCTTGAATAATGAGTTTTGGTCATCGCAATGCCTACGGCCAACATTATAGAGCCACATCGTAAACCATTATAGCATAACATATAGATTTTATTGACACCATGAGCCTAAGCCCACCCCCTGATCCTGTGCCTCAGCCTACCTTCAAGCGTTTCACAACTAAAATAAGATGATGAAAACTATGGTAAGCTTTGATGACACCTAGAGCCACAACTAACATGGAGGGGCACCTCAAGGTCGGTGAAATGAGCTAAAGATAACAAATCCAGGAAGCACGTTGAGAAAAAATTATTATAACCTTCAAACTGTAACAAAAAAATTAACCTAGTGAGAATGCCACACCATAATAGTGGAACTGGGAGGCCATTGGATATTCTAGAGCCACCCTACAAGCAAGGGATGCTGAGGGAGGACGAGCTTAAATCAAATTTTAAGAATTTCCCTCCAGTTTTGAAAGTGCCAAAATATGCCTAGAAGAGGGAAAATTAAAGAGTGAGAAGAGAGCATGAGCCTTTGCAACATGAATACAAGTGGCTTCCCCTGACATTTAGCCTTGAGTACCCAACAAAAAATGTCAAATTTAAACACCCTTCATGGTGGATTAAACATTCGTATTTTACTTAAACTTTAATGCACATTCATACACAAATCATCATCATTGAAACATCATCATTAATACTTATAAAATAATATTCACCATAAATGCACCCTAGTGGCCAAGATTCTTCATAATGTGGCAAAAATTTAAACTATGCATCTTCAAAAGTGAAATTGATTTAATAATTATAGGTTGGGATGGTTCTGATGCTCATGGGTGTGTCAAAACTTTTCCTCACAATGGAACTAGATCATTGATATGTTTCTTTAGATCGAATGGTTGACCTAAAATGAAGCCATGGGGTATTGATAGTTTTCTCACTACAAGGAAAAGACCTTCTAGTGGAGGTTTTTGTGAAGGCCCCTATAAAAATAGCCCAAAAATATGTTTGTAGTGGAGGTGGGTGGGGAGATGTTTTAGTGGAGGTCTTTTGGACGATGCATCTCAAATATACAAACGAACCAATGCTTTACTATACATACAAGAATCAATGCTTCATATAACATGGTGCACCATGGAAAATTTAATTTTATAAAATAAAAAAAAACCTCGTGCACAAAATAATAAAATGCACCGATGCTTGAATAGTCAATAGCACTAATGTCATTCATGTAGTAAAATGACCTGGTGCACACCACTAAGGATCAACGCTATAGTTTTAAATTTTAGAAAAATACAATGATATTTTCCAATGGTGCTCCAGTGCGTTAAATGTACTAAAACACCCGGGGCTTCTTCTAAAGAGAAGCGATAGGAAATTTTTAATTTATAAAAGTAGAGTGGCACTATAGTAAAACAAATCATTGATGTGGTAAACGTATATAAATTCCCCAAGGAAAATCAATAAAATCAACACGATAATTTTTTTAATTTAAAAAAACATGGTTCTTTTAGATCTATTCTCCATAGGTGCGGCTAGTGAAACATGCCCTAGGATGGTTAAATTTAAAAAACATCTCAGCCGTATATTTCATTTTTACCATCTACAATGTCAGAGACCTCTGAAGCACTAGTTCCACTCTTGCCTGATGCAAGCACCTTGTCGTCAGTGCTTCTCTTTCTCACCATGTTTCTGTACCACGGTCACTATTTCAATTTCCATTTTTTTCAAATTGCGCTAAAATTTGTTTTTATCCATTATGTTTCCACAAAGCCTCCCAGACAATCAAATGTCTAAGTAATGTATATGTTTCTTTGTAATTTTAGTTTTTAGCAGCTTATAATTGCAAATTACTTTAAATTTCTAGCATTTTTGAAATTAAAATATTTCCACATGAGGTGTGCATGATATGTTCATCTTGCACTGATAGTGGTGTGCCATGTAGATTTACATGGTGCACTGCATTTTGGTGCATGACCATAATTCATTGTGGTTGTTGTAGTATATTTTTTTAAATTAAAACACACTGGGAAAGAAATAAATTGTACGTTGGTGCATCACATACACTGCATTTATATTTACCAAACACACCAAAAGAATATTATTTAAAAACATAGTTATATATTGGAGCATTCGATAACCTAAACGTTCTGTACCTGTGTGAAAAGGTTACACATGCACCTCAGTGAAAAAGTGTACTACACCAATACCAAAATTTAAATTTGTGAACCAACAACATTGTGTCATATTTATGTGCACATCAATATTGGTATGGTTAAATTTGTAAGTGTACCAGAGCCGGTGGATGACCGTGTTTTGAGTGCAACAATTTTTTTTTTAATTGAAAGCTATGTTCCCACATTTTTAAATAATGTCTCATTTAATAATAAATTTTAATGTAATTTATGTATTAGGCTAATGTATTTGATATGGAAATCATGTAGTAGAGACGTTAGTGGAGGAAGTAGAAATAGGAGAAGGAGTAACAAGTGGACCCATACAATATGGTCTGACCATGGGAGGCTTGTAGGTTTTAATATTGTATAGAAATTATCTACAAATGAATTATTATAACAAAAAATAAACAATGGCAACAACATAAAACATAAAACAAACATAAAAAGGTATTTTCTCCTAGATCCCAAAATGGAGACTACAAGATTGATTTTTCATTATGTTCCTTTCAATGTTACAAGACATATATATACATGTCGAAGCATTCATAAAGCCCAATCCATTAACCTTGGATTAGAACATAACCGTAGTTCCCTTCATCGAATATACAAAATACAATGGGCAGAAAACCAGCATGCCCAAAACCATGTACAAAATCCATGAAAAAAACCATAGGCAGGTCTGCCCACCTAATATAGGGTCTAAATTTGTTTTCCCGGGGCACTACGCCTAGTGCAGCGAAAAAATGTACCTTGTGCCCCCCCTGTCATGCCCTCGTGCATGCGACTAGTAATGTAAAAAAATTAACACACACCCAACAACACCAAAGATAGGGAGATGGATTTACACCCTCACCCTATTACTATATAAAACTAAGTTTTCTTAAGGAATGTAGCCTCCTCAATTAGTATGAGGAGGGTACATACATAAAGGCACACTCTATCTTATTGGCGCATGTAATCCTTCGATGGAATGCCTAGGAGCATGTTTTCCTTGTCGGTCCTCCGGCGTGGTATAGGCCCATTAAGGAGGAAATATAATTTATCACTGTACTATCTAGGAGGGGAGGATCTTACACTGTTCCTTGATGTCCCCCATGGGGCTATAGCTGAGTCTCATCTTGCACAAACTCAGAGATATGTTGAGCCTCATGGGGTCCGTCCATCATATTTTCAGGGCCGTGGTGGACAACTACAAATTTATTATTTTTTTCACATTAGGTTAAGGCCCTCTAATTTTTAGTCACCACCATTGCACACTCTAGTAGTGATGGAAACCAAATTATGTGTCCCCTTTTCTATTATGTTTATTCTTTTATTAAGGTTCCACCTTACATCAAATGGTTTGCCATTTTTTGAGGAAATGTTTCATGGCTTTAGCTAGATGCTATGCATTGAGACATGTGAGGGTAGCCTTTCCTTTCTCTTCCGAGTTTTTTTTTTCATAGGTTTCTAGGGAGGAGGCCTACATTTGACCATCACCCTCCTAGGAAGATCAATGAGGTCCATATCTATGTGTTGGAGCAGATGGTTATTAAGAGGGGCCTGCTGGAGTATCCCACTAGGATTTCTACAGAGGCATTGGTGTTACTGATGAAGGAGGATGACCATGCATTTGTTGCATTGATGTTTCCAGCATTGAATGGAGAAAATGTCCCAATATTATTTTCCCAATGACTAGGCCTCCATATGATGGAGGTAATATTAGTGTTTTCTTTAAATTAATCTAGTTTCATTTTATTATTTTATCAAATTAGAATAAAATTTATTCTAGAACTTCTGCTTTCGTATTCTCGCTCTCCTCTTCTTCTAACAAACTCTAAAGTTCGTTCTCCATCATCCCGTGATGTATGTACAATCATACGAAAATAATTAGTAAGACCTTTTAGTCTTGTTTGATGCTTCAAGCACCAGTCTTTCACAATGTACTTTTTTGTTTTCAGAAGATCCTTTTTGTTGTGACTAAATTCCTTTGAGTCTCTCCTTCTCGAACAAGTCAATATGTATCTTCTCAAGTTCTCTAAACTCATTTATCAGTTTGAAATTCAATATTTTTTGCAATAGGTTCCATCTAACCCGTTTCCTCATTCTCCATCCATGTATTTGTATTAATTCTCTTTCTCTTGTAGCCATCCCTGTAGTACTTCCAACTTTACTCTCATCACTGCAAGTTTTCTCTCTCGATCCTCATTACTCTTCTTACCTTTATGGCATTCTCTAGAACCCCTTCTATGACCCTCCATGGCCATCTTCCTCATGAGCTCATCCATGCTTTATTGGTGATCTACAACATAGCCTTCTCTTGTAGTAATATCCCCTTGCTACTCAATGCCTTATCAAGCTTCCTCTCTGATCTTGATCTCTCCCTAGGTATTCTCTCTCTTGGTTCACTCTCTTGAACCTTCTAGAGATTCACTTCTCCTCTAGCTTTTGCACTTAGTCAGATCTCTCCTGTATTCCAACCTCTAGCTGGATAGGTTCATTTCCATCATCATCAAAAACTCTGCTTGTTCTTGGCTACAATCATCAAACATCTTCATAATATTTATTTCAATCAATAATTCATCATTAGTTAACTGAAAACATGGAGACCATACCTCACTTTCAAATTTTTTGAACACATGTTGTTGTTGCAGTTTCTATTTTCTGTCTACTGAATTTTCCTTTACTATTTGCAATTCACTATCCCTTCATAAATCATTTTCTCAAATTTTCCTTCAATCTGATCTACTTTCTCCCAAAAGTAGATTTTTTTCTATTTCCTTACTCAATCAGATTCAGATCTGATTCTTCACATAGTTTCTACTGTGCTACTCTGATTTCTGAAAACCCTTCTAGTTCTCTTCTCTTAAAATAAATCTTGTTGTCCTTATTTCATCAAAACTCGTTCTCTGTTCACAAATATTTTATGCTAATTATGAAACAAAATAATTCCATAAGTTCTGAATTATCTTCAAAGGAAAAACCCACTTTGATTTCTATTCCATAGAGTATACCTACTCTAACTTTCTCCCAAAAGAGCTTTTACTTGTCGTGATACCAAATGATGCAACCTTAATGTCACAATTAACCAAAGATGCAAGGTTAACAGAATTAAACCCACACTTACCCACCTTAACCTTTGAGGTTCATCTTTTTTTATCAATTTCCCATGGAAGATTTAAGCCTCAATGGCTCTCGGGTTTTAACTCAATATAATAAACCTTACCTTTATGCATTTCTGACACTTCACCTTACCTTATCATGTGCACAACTTCAAATTTTAAAAAACCCACAGACCTGTGGTTCTGGGTCCCACAAGCCAATGAACAATCATATTACATCACAATCGCTTGCGTGCAAGTTTACCACTTTAACGATAATGATAAATCATAAACTATGGGAAGTGCATTGTTGCGTAGTGATGACACGTGGCTCCTCTGCATCACATAACATCCTTGCATCATTACCGCATCACATCGCAAACAAATTACCTTGCGAGGTCTTAATTCTATCCACTAAATTTTGTGACGTGCAAAATCACGATCCACTGTCCGACGTTGATCTGCTACACGATCCAATGGTCCTCATGTTCTCCCTCCATCTCATCGCATATTATATTGTTTTACTTGCGGAGTCATCTCATTCGTTCATCTCTCACCTTTGGATTTGTGATCTAATCATGACCGTCTGCTTGCCTTCACGTGGCTCTTCTTCTCCTCTTCTTCTTGAATTGATCTCTTTGGTCAATTCTTAACCCTCGATTCTGCGATCTGATCATTGCCGTCGATTCCTCCTTAAGAATTCTTCTAATTGTTCTATCTTTATTCGATTTCAGTTCTTTATACTATTACTGCTTTGTAACATCGATTCCTCCATGCTACTCCTCCTGAGCTTGTTACTGGCTGTTATTCATATAACCATTACACCATCTTGAGCCTGAATATAGAGCACCCTTTGTATTACTTCTTCGAATCAGAATTACTCGACCTATACATAATTTATCTGCACAAATTCATTCCCATTAAGTTCATTCACAACTAATTAAACCCCATATTGGAATCATACTGATTCTACCCAGCCATTAAGTCTTTTATCACTCAGAAAGACTTATACATTCAATCTATAATTTGTTACAGGGAATTATTACACTGCCATCGAATTATTTCTATTATGGATTACTCAATACATAACAGAAATGAAACACAGTCAATATGAAATTCGATTTCTCAATAAATAAATAAATGTAGAAATACAAACAAATCTGTTTACAATATAGCTTTGGCTTGATACGCCCTTTTACATGGCCTTTTTCTCTTCCTCCCTCTCTGTGCTCGTAGGCTTACAATTAAGCTCCCTCTCTAAGAATCTATATCTCTTTTTTTCACTATTTTTGCCTTTGAGGCTTTACAAATTTATACAAAAGGTTCTATAACCAATTTTGGTTTAGATCCATAGGTTACTCAACAAAATCCTAAGAATCCTCTAAGTCCTCAATTAATTCCTAAAATATCTTCTTTATCCCTTGAGGATCTGAACATTCAACTAAATCCTAAGGATTCTCCATAAATCATGAACTACTTTCTAATCTAATATTTACAATATTTTAGAATATCTCAATCCACACTAATCACTCATCAATCACACATGTTCTCCTACATTCGAGAAAATTTACAAATATGCCTCTCAATATTTAATTAAATCATATTCTAAATGTCTCACATAAATCACTCAAAACATTGAAAATTACATTAATTAAAAACTTAGGAAACCCAATCTTTTGGAAAACACAAGACCCCCTAGATTCTACTAAATGTACAAATTTTTGGAACCAATGTAGTGGTTTATTTGATGCACGGATGTATGAAATCGCACCAGTTTAAGGGGTGTGGTCTACCCCTATAAACTATTGGTAAAAGGTAGAAAGTGGTGGAGGTCGAAAGCATATAATCTAGAGGAAAAAATATGCGAATGTATGCTCAAAGTAAACTAAAAAAACTAAAACAAAAATATACAGAAGCCATTGAAGAGATTCAAAATGATAAAAATGCAAAATATGGCTCAAGGCCTCTTCTTATTAAATGTTTGATATGGAGAAGAAAATTTACCCACTTGCCAAATGGCCCCTAGACAATGGTTCTAGGTCCTGATGCAAGGATGTTGTTTTTCCAAGTTCTGCCTCTAATGTAGTCTCCCCCTCTCTCCACTGTGATGGACTAGCATTTTTGGGTGGCCAACATTCAATTCCCCTCTATCTCCAGCTCTGGGTCACACACTGCTGGTATTGCATGGGAAATTCTAGCCAACATAACAATGTGATCACCCATTCTTCATCTCTTGGTGGCTTTATATAGGGGATTTCAAATCCTCCTTCCCTCCCTTGGTACATGGTGTATGGTGACCCAAGGGAGAGGTATGATTCCATTGTGTGCTCCAAATATTCCTTTGTGTGCTCACATAGTGTCTAAGGAGGTGCTAGTGGCTGTCCTTAGGTGACTCTATATAAGGAGTAACTATCCTTTGCTTTTTGCGGTCCTAGAAAGCGACATTTTTCCACTTTCAGGAATGCGTGCTTATCGGGAAAAATGGCGCATAGAAGGCGCTCTACTCGAAGGCTTAAGTGTGAAATTCAACATTTAAGACTAGTTCAAATATGATTTTCTCAAAACCCTAGAGATTTTAAATACTTTCTTGAATCCATAATGCTTTCTTGCCCTGTAAATCCTTTGGCTTGACATTAACTAATCTCAACTTTTGCTGTACGATTTTCTAGTGTTAACAGCTGCCCCCTAATGTGTGAGGTCTAGGAAGGACTGTATAGCTGAAATACATTAAAGTTTATTTTCTGTATTGTACGCAGAGAGAGAGAGAGATCTGCGTGAATCTTGGAATTGACAACACCTTGCTATGCTTCCAATATAACCATGGCCTAAGGGACCCCTGCAAGAAAATTAAATATACAACATACATACAAATTTCAACAAGTTGGGCATGTCCCATGCTCATGATGTTATGTCTAGTTAAAAAAAATTGACAGATACATGTGTTGTCTGCGTCACTACTATGTTGGTGATGTTGGTGGTGTCTAATGATGAATGATGACACCCTCAGGGGCATTTTTTCTTCGATGATAGGTGGAATGTGGTACCCATATGCATAAAATTACTATGGCATATAGTTGCACAATGTAAACATATGTACTGCCTGGGACCTTCCCGTGTAAGCATTGTTGTTAGAGACGCTTATGGAGGCATGGGTCCTCGACGGATCTTAATCAAAGTGCAAATTTTTTAAGGTATGATACCATCGTGACATGAAAGATTTTACTGTAGTTGAATGTTAGGAGGATCGATGACATCAGTGGACAATGGTGTCTCCCACAGTGCCACCCGAGGATACCCCTTTGCATGGGGAGAGGTAATCCAAGGTACCACTTCCTTTTTGGAAAAGAGGTTTCAAAGTCGAGAAAAATGAAGCCTTAACTGAACCATGGGTCACTGACCTGAGGGGTAGGGGACCTGTATGTGATGGGTTTGACATAGGCATGTTGGTGAGAGATGACTAAAACAGGAGGATGGGGATTCAGTTGCCCAAGGTCAGAGTATACTTTAGTAGATTGGAAAAAGTCATAGTTATTTCTAAAGGGAAAATCCCTGGAGTCGGTAGGACATCTAGGGCAGGTGTGAACCGGCTATGAATGTCGTGATGGTGTGTGCGTGGGGGTGAAATACTCTGACCGAGGGAATGAGGGACTTCTGCCATGGGGAAAAAGATGAAATATGAGGGTGAAGGGGTGAAGTGCATCATTTTCGGCCTTGGTACACTTACCAAAACAATAAAATAATGAGGTTTGGTTTGTACGAAACACAGAGACGGGTACCCCAAAACATGAAAGGGTTCGCTCACTGAAGGTGTGAGAATGGTTTTTTGCTGGGGGTGGGAGTCCAATTGGTTGGTCTCATGTCTAGGGTTGATGAAGAAGATGAAGAAATGTCGCAGATGGGATTATGATGATGGAGGTATGGTGGGCCAAATGTGATGCGTGGAGGTGCGCTTTCAATATTCTTGTAAAAATTGGTCCTCCGAGAAGAGGGTGTCATCTTATATGGTGAACTTGGCCTTGTGCATGATGAATGGATGGGAACGAGGGGCTTCCTAGACTGAATTGGTATGGCCATGGCATTACTTGCTATGATTTATGGTCTAATTTGGGTGACTAGTGCCATGGAGGGGAGGCTCTACTGACCAACGCAGATGTTTATCATATGCAGGGTGCGGTGATGATAAACATAGTCGGGTATGATGACCCTATGGTTTATTTCTGATGGAGAAATGATGTCAGGATATGCAAAGTTTTTTAGGACTCTATCATGGTGGGAGTAGAATGATACCTGCTCTGGAACCTTCAGTGAATGGTGTTGTAAGTGGTTTGTGGGTTCGTCATGCAAAAAAAACTACCTCAAGTGAAAGCATCTTCTTTTTATCAAATATTATTGAAAGGCACAAGCTTTTAAAAAGGAATATAGGAGAGGGCATATCCGCCAACGCTGAAAAATTATTTTTCCTGGAAAGAGAATGTGTGGCATCGCTTTCATACATCATGGCTTACTGATGATGGTGCTATTTATGGTTTTCATAATGGACCTTCTAATCTCTTGTTATGGACCTCTTAAGTTATTGAAAAGGGCGATAAATATGGGATTATGGCCCTAATCCTATTCATTTGTACTTGCTAAGTTTTGGGGGATCAAAGGTGCTTGCAGAGCTTTTCTTTCCATTGTGGCCAGCCCGTGTACCAGGGACTAGCGATATTATGCTGACGTAACTTTCATGATATCCTACATTGTAATTTTCTCAGTTTGATGGTGCCGGGGACCGTACAAATTTCATTTTTACAGCCTCTAAATGACTTTTTCCCTAGATTGCGCGGGCGATATAGGAAAAAGAGCACCTTCTTTGCATGAAATTATGAGGTAAAGGCGTGCGAGGGCGCGCTGTTTCCTTCCTTTTGCGCACAAAGGCACGCCTGTGAAGAATACAGGTGCGCGAGGGCACGCCTATCTGAGGGACAGGCACGCAAAGGCCATGATGACAGAAAATTTTAATTTTTGTCTATTTTTTGATGTTTTTCTCTGTATTGATGGGTGCCTGTGTTGCTGGCAGGTTGGTGTGGAGAGAGCAAGATTGGCCCGAGATCCAAACCACTCTAGCTGTTGATGCTGGGGCGCGTCATCAGTTGGCCGCATGTGGCCTTCTGAAATTTGTTGAGAATGAGGTCCTGCGGTTGTAGGACCATTTATTACATTACATTATACAACATTGGCGTAGGAGGCGCAACATGTTTTTGCTGCGGGGGACGAACCTGGTGATCTATCCTGAGACAGATATCTATTTCGTGACTGGGTTACTACCTCAGGGGGAGGCTTTGAGATACCCACTCTCCTCTGGGAGAGTGAATCTGGATAGGTTCTGGAGGCACCATTGTGGAGGGGCGCCTCTTACTGAGGGATGCATCAGCACTGCATCAGTGACATATGTGGCAGAGCGGTGTGCTTTGGCAGTGATCATGCGATTGGCGGGGTCATTTTCTCCACATCAGGCATCTAGCCCGGAGGTTGGAGTTTTGCATTGGTTGAGGTCCGGGAATTTCTTTGAATTTACCCAATTCTTCTTTGATGGTATGGTGTCACAATTGAACAAGGTCCAATGTGGATCGAAGTATTTTGCATACGCCAATATCTTATGCAGCATCATGTATGAGCGGGTGGTGCTGCTAAGGCCGCTGGTGGCGATGCCCATTGGGGGGCCACGGGAGCCACATATGAGGAGGTGGGCTCCGGTGATGTCGTGGGGTGGTGGTGGCATGTTGGGGCGTTACTGGAACGCCATGACTGAGGCTTGGTTTGAGGCCAATCCACAGATTTTCTTGCCATACTCATATAAAGGGATGGACTTCTAGGGTGATCCAGACATGGGTCTCCATTTTGGTTATGTTTGGGGACCTACAGGTATGCGTTATATTGTTTCTATATTTTCTTGAGTATTTATGTACTTATGTGTTTTGTTACCGACACTAACATTATTTTGGTTACTCATGCAGATGTTGGCGAGGTAGGTCACCCTGTGGCCCGACTGGTGGGTCACAATCCTCCACTACGACCTCGAGGTGGTCAAGGAGGAGGTGGTGTAGGTGGACCGGGTGGTGGTGCAGGTGGACCGGGTGGTGGTGCTGGTGGACCTAGCGGAGATGGTTCTAGCCCTTCTAGTGAGGGCAACAGCAGAGATTGCGGCCGAGAGAGCTTGTGCTGATGCGACTGAGGTGCATAATGCAATACTAACAGCTCAGGTGGCCACTCTTGAGGATTTCCGAGGTCAAGTGGACCACTTGACCCAAGGTATGCCTGCTCGAGGTTTCATGGACGACCTTGAGGAGGTTTGGTTAGAGACAGTGATGGCTTGTGAGAGGGATTATCAGCCCACTCTACATCGGGTGGCGATTGCTGTGGCGACAGTAGCTCCAGTGGTGGTACCAGGAGCAGTGGTGGGTCCAGGTTCCCCTCTTGAGGGGGCACCCCCCTAGAGTATTTTTGTACACAGGGAAAGCACCCATTATGAGGGTGTTTCCCTTATTTTTGATGACTTTTGTATCTTTGGGCTGGCCAATGGGCCAACAACACTATTTTTGTACTTAGATACACATATTTTTGATATATATATGAGAGATGTTTTTGTGGCTCTACATGATGTATCACCTCTTTCGGTTTAAGTGTTATGTTATGCTGATGAATGCCCATATTTTTGGTTTTATGTATGATGGTTTATTCGATACGCATTCCAGTTTAGGATATTGTTAGCTATATGATTAGTTGTTTGGTTTTGATTCCTTGGTACATGTGAAAATGTAATGTAATCAAATTGTCTACTTAATCTTTTGGCACGCAAATATTTTCTAAAAAATGCATGTGTGTCTCTAGTCTCAAAATGTTTGGTTTAGTTGTAATACCGTTTAACCTGGGAATCGAGGTATATATGCATACCAAGGAATTTCCCCCGATGGAGGGCATCACACATAAGTCCAATGATGACGTCATACCGTGCCTCGATTGTTTGTTGTCGAACCGATACACATGCCGTTTGAACATAGTGGTGATCGGTCGTGGCGGTAAATGACCTGTGCAATGGAAGCTAAATTTTGGGACCATATTGATGCTCAATCATTAAAATCCGAAATAGGGTTTGTTTTGGTGATCCATGGTGATACTTTGAACACTTTTTAACTAAGTCTTTGGGTAAATTTTTTTGAGTGGGTGTGTTTTTTGTGTACTCTCACTCTAGGGGAAGGGCCGTCGGGGCCCTTATGGGTATAAATTATTGAGGTAAACGCCGTTCATGGGATTAGTGAGGCAAGTCCCTTCCAGTTCCGTCAAGATGTATGCCCCCTATCGGAGGTAGTGTTTGATGATGTAGGGTCCCTTCCACAAGGTTTTGAAATTTCCTAGCCCTAAGGCCTATTTTGGGACATCATAGCAGAGGACTAATTCTCCCTCAGTGAACGAGCGAGGGGTGATGTGGCGGTCGAATGACGCTTTAACCCTTTTCTTGTGGGTCTCGTTGTGCTACAGCGACTGTCTTCGATTTTCGTCGACAAGCTCTAGTTGTATTAGGCGTTGCTCTAGAGGCTGGGTATAGTTGAGGAGTTCGATGACAACATGTACATTCAGGTTTTTTCGGAAATCAATGCAAAATAGTGAGGTACGTTGGTTTTTTGTGATAGGAATATGGTGGAAATCCTGGGACAGGGGTGAGGCAATCATCCTACTGCCAATATGGTAGGATACAAACTGTATATTTTGGATTGTGTCATCGGCATTTGGAGGGGGCAGAATCTCTGTAATGGAATTCTGTATGGGCTTAAGGTTGGATTCCCCGCAAGGATGGTCAATTTCCAGTAGGTGGAATTTGTGCCTACCGCAGAGGTGCCTAAATGTTTCCATTAGTGGGCATGACTCTAGTCTGTGATTTTAGCCAGTAAAGATGGTGCATGGTGTCAATGCGCCAACGAAGTAGATGTTGTGGGATTCTATGCTACTCATTGTTCCTGACGTGGATGCTTGGAAAGGGTCGGTTGTAGAAGAGGTTGTCTTCTATCTCCATTTCCGTGTCGTTGGCTCAAACATGTGTTCCTCTTTGGTGGAGTGTAGATGTAACATAGCTCGTGCCACTCTTAGCTTGGGGAGATGAACACACTTAAACATATGATGAAGGTGTGAGAAAATTCGGCAATAAGTGCGTGTTATATTCTCTTGATTGGAGAGAATTTTTTGAGGGAGAGAAGAGACTATGCGGAGACTGTTTTCAAGGGGCTTGAGTTCTCTTCATTGGTTGACTTGGTGATTGTTCCGATCACAAAGGCTGCATGTTATCCTAGGCTTGGCTGAGGCTATGCTTTGGTGGTGTGTTGTCTTATCAGGCTTGATACACCATTGCGGAGGTGGGGACATTGACCCAGCGATGTAATTTTTATGCCATTCTCGGAGGTCATCCTATCTCTTCTCTATGGCATTAATCATGTCGACAGTGGGAATAATTTGCGAGGCATAAGTACAATGTCACTCATAATGATTACCCTGACATATCAGGAAAAATATCCTTGATATGAAAGTTCTATCGAGTTTAGTTTGAGTTCTGATGGGGAACCAGCACCGAAAGGCTGCTAAATCAAGGCAATGGACAACTGCATGGTCTATCTTTTTCATAACGTACATGCTGGTTGTCGCTACGAAGTGTGGTTGGGGGTAACTAGGGGTTCCCTGGGGGGCCGTTCTTCGACTGTCAAGAAAATTATGGATCCACTCATCTCAGTTGCTTCGGTCATGGAGCTTCCTGTAGACTCGACATCCACATCATCTTCTTGGGAAAGGTGAACTATGGCTGAGCGGAAGCTAGCAAGAGCTAGTCGGAAGCGAGGTATGTAGTGAAAATACTCCAAAAGGTGATTGTCGGTGCATAACAAGCATGTGAATTGTGCTGCCTGTAGCCCTACATATTAAACCCTTTCAATTGGATACCATCTGTGAATGAGCTCCAAGGTTGTGCATTCTTTGAGATATTGGCCACGTTTTTCGCATAGCGTAAAAAGTATAATGGGAATTACTAGGGTTTTTTCTACAATCCTATGCTCCTCTTGTAAGTATAGGATGGTACGAGGTTCGTCGTTGACAGACTGGATGGAGGGGTCCTCTTGATAGGATCGCTCAATCGCGTGTAAGGTGTCCCTATACCATGGTATCTCTGGACAATGTGGGTATAGTGCCCATAGTTGCCACAGAGATTGCATGCGTGATTGGTTCATAGCAGTTTTCCTTTACCTTTGGTGGTAGGTTCCTTTTTATGAGAACGTGGCGTCAAGATGTCTGCTTCAAAGTCGAGGAGTGGTTTTAACTCGTCCAAATCCGGACATATATGTGTAGGATGGCCTATAACGTCGCATATGGCGTAGACTGGTGATTCCCTTTGAATAGCAAGGGTCACTATCTTCTCTCCTCTATTTGCGGTTTTCCTGGCTGTGATTATCGATTTCGCAATGGGAACTTCCTTTGCAGGGGTGGTTTTGACCATTTCTTGGGTAGGTGGGGGCTCCTCGGAACTGAGGGGATTTAACCCTGTGGTAGTAATGTTGGTGGCTCCTATTCTAGAAGGAAAAATGAGGTACCAAACTAGGAATTCCAAAAATATGTTGCGTAACACCAGTGTTGCCAAAACCTGCTGGGAGACGAATCTAGCTGATGACTACAAAAAAGGGGTTTGGGAGGTGGTGTAGGATAGAGAGGATGTCGTGGTTGATTCCTCTGTGTCATTACTACTTGAGTTCGTATCCTGACTAACTTCAGTGCTTGATGTGGACATCATGCACACTGGGGCCCCTATGGCATCGAACAATGCCTCAGGGATGATAGGAGGATCTCCTAGGAATGACCCTAGAACGAACAACAGTTTGAACTGGCCAGGGCCATATTCTTGGTACCATGAAAGTCCATCTGAGGCTGTATCTACATAGCATAGAATTACATCCGTGTTGGTTAGGGGACACTTCTTGTTGTGTGTCAGCTGGTATACAGTAATGATGCGATCCTTATGGGGGAACATCATAATGCAGAAAACAAAGGATGTTATGGCTGACCTGTCGTACATGTAACTCCACCGGAGGAGTATATTTTAATCCAAGTGAGTGTCCAAGACTTCAATGTCTATGTGCACCATCTTTCCAGCTAAGCAGGTTGGGACATTCTGGTAGAGGCCGACGAGGGTCGAGGGATGACCATCATATGCTCGAAGCATTATGACCGAGGGTTTTAGTTTGGGAGAACCCAACTTCTGCCAATTTTTTTTAACATGATGCATGTCGATGCATCCTCATCTATGACACATCGGTGAATAGTGATATTCTGGACCGATACTAGTATCTGGAAGGAGACCATAGAAGGAAGCCTAGGGGTGGATTTGCCTAAGTCAGAAGTCGTCATGCGCGTATCGGCAGGGTCAATAATACCTAACGCGAAAAGTAGGGCTTTCCGTTGCTTTGGGCATGGCTACAATAATTCTAGTGCAGACATAGCAGTGGGTGATTGATCTAAATCGTCCACGATGCTATAATTATGGGCTGCTTTAGAGTGGTTACCCACTCTCCTATTAGGTCCCTTTTCCATCTTTGGAAATGGTTCTATAGGCATCTTTGAAATGGTCAAAGGTGCAGTTGGCACACTAGTACTAGCCCCTGACGTAGTGGTGTCTGGTGGAGTGTCATAACTGCAGTTCCATGTTTGGAAAATCATTTCTTCCTGAATCATGTAAATTTGATGGCTGATTTTCCTAGAATCGTCTCGATTTTGTTGCTGAGTGCTTACCATCCCTTGATGGGGGAAAGGTTCTTGCATAACAACGAGTTGCTTGGAAGATCCTCCTTGTCCTCGGTTACTTTACAACTTTTTTAGGTAAGGGAGATCGGGACAGTGGTGAGTATAGTGCCCGTACTCACCACATATTGAACAAGAGTGGTTTGTTCGTAGAGGTGGCATTTTTCCTTGCCGCTGGGCATTGCTTCGCTTTTGGTTCTAATTCCTGTTGGAGTTGCCTCCAGCCTGGGATCGCGGTGGGCACTGTTGGTTGCTGCCCCCCTACCTAGGGTTCCCTTTGGGCTTGTTTTTTGACTTTTTCTTAACCACGTTAGGAGGGTAGTTCTCTTGGTTATACTGTTGTGGTTGATTTTGGGATGGCTGCACAAAGCTCACTTGTGCATTTTTTTGTGTATGTGGTTCATGTGCTTGGGACAAAGCATAACGTTGTCCCTTTTTTGCACCTAGCCATTGGAGGCGAGCTCTTCTGTCAATGTTTATTTCTACATATTGTGTCCCTTCATCCGGAGGATAGGGTCCTCCTTGGTGATACGCTTGCACCTTATTAGTCAAATATTTTTGAGGCATATGATGACTTGGAAATTTGGGTTGAGGCATGTTCTGAGTAGAATTATATGCATAACCAGGATTTTGAGTACTGCTACCTAGGTAACCTTAGGTCATTGACCCTATTAATCTATCTGCAGAGTTTGACACGCCTGGAAATTCTTGATAAGTTTGTACATGAGGCGCAAAGTGTGATGTTGTAAATGTATCCCGACTACAATACAAATCGCTCAAGATTATGGGGGCATGTGATTGCATCCCTTTTCGAGGTGGGGTATCAATATCCACATTCTTTGAAAAACGCGCCATCGCAGTTTTTGAAAAAACTAAGAGGACCTGGTCGTCGAGTTTAGCTTTACATAAACTGCGACGCTGCCTCCATTCATGAAGATGGTCAAAGATATCAATGGAGTGGCTTTTTCTAAAATGAGTCAGTAACTCCATTCCCGAATCATGGTGAATGGGTAACTAAGAATATGTGAGGAACGCAGTAGCGAGGGTGCTAAAGGTTCCAAGTGAAGCAGGAGGTGGCTCCATGTACCACTTTGCGGCTACTCCCATATGAGTGCGTTGAAATAGCCTCAATTGAATAGTGTTGTCAATGATACTATTCGATGAGCACCACAAGTGAAAGGTCATTACATGATTACCTGGGTCTTTCGCTTGCTTTCCTTCAAACCTTGATATATCTGAAGGGAGCTTCATGGGCATGGGAGGCCATGAAGGATCATGTGCAATGGGGTCGTTTGTGAGCTTGGTTAAATTGGGTAGATTCAACATAGCTAAGAAAGGTGACTGGGAGGTTGATGCCTTTGCAATGTGCAAAGACACGAAGTTATGGTTACAATGAGGGTTAGTCTATGACATACCTTGATGTGTGTTCAGTTGGATTCCTAAATGGGACACACTCCTCTGCCCCCTAGGGGTTGAGCGAGGAGTGGTGCGCGGTGTGGTATTGGGGGAATGACTAGGGTTCCCAACTAAGGTTGCTCCAATGAAGGATGAACCAATGACGACGGCGGCATTCCGTCTTTGACGCCTGAATGGTGAAAGACCTGGAACCCCTCCCTGTAATGGGGGGAGGTCCAAAAGACGCCTGGATCGACGAGGTTTCATTGGGACCATTTGGGTGTCGACCAGGTTCTATTTTGGAAAATTCTTGAGAGGATAGAGTTTATGATCAAAGAAAATTTATGGCCACATACATAAAACAAAGAGAAAAATAGATTTTCCCTTTAACTTAATCTATGTGGTCAATCAAGAAAAAAAAATTTTTTGTTTGTTTGCGCATGATACTCAAAATCCTAGAAGACCTATGCATCCTCACCCACTCAAAATTAACTGTGCCTTGAAAATATTTCTTGCAAGTGCTGGCACAACGTCCTGTAAGAGCTAGCAACTCCCCTAGTCAGCTGAAGAGAATACACCAAGGTAAGGGTAGAGGCTCTGGCGCTTGCCTACACCGTCACCTATAGGGTAAAGGATGCCCTAGTTTCTAGACACTAAGAATCATTGTCCCACATGAGCGTTTGAGTCTTGGGATTCTTGGTAGTCAGCTAATAATACCGAGTATCAGTCGGGCCAGGTAGGCCCAACTGATACCGCACGCACTGCACCTAAGCCTAACCCCCTCTAAATCAGGTCTCTGTCGCACTCGGGTTTTCTTTGTCGTGGGATGATAGGTGGATTTGAAGCTCCCTAAATACACAAATTCTATGTTTCAATATGAATTATGATCAAGGTGGCTTATTGGATGCCTACCCCCTTGATCCTAACTTAAACTATAAATTATTTGGTGGCCCCTATGGGGAGAATTTAATGAGTTTGGTTAATTTAGTTTTAGGTGTCTTCCTTTTCTTAGTGGGTGAGTGTTTGTGAGCATATGGTGAAAAATTTCATAGTTTCAACATATGTATATCAATGATCCTTTAAAAAATTCCCCTAGTTAAACTACGTTATCTCGTTCCTGGCTCAAATGGAAAACATTTGCGGATAAAGGGTTGCTTTCAAATTTTTCTAGTTAATCTATGTGACTAACTAAAGGGAGATGTCAAATTTTAAATATAGAGCATTCATATGCTCACCTAGGATCATCGGAGGGTGTAAAGAAATTATATATTACTTGCTCTAATCGACAATTCAATCCTAGTCCTGCAACTTCTAATGCAAAAATTTAACTAAACTAAACAATTTCTACACTAGAAGAATAAAACTAGTTATGCATGCATGGTATTGGGCCACTTACTTGGATTAGTTTTATCTACGTGTGAATACCATAATTTTCAAAACATAAATTGTTCGAAATGCAATGGTTGATTTGTCCCCTACTTAAACTATGTGAATATTTTTGCAAAAAAACAACTTAAAGGAAAACTAACTCTAAGCCTACATAATGTAGCTAAAAGTGAGTTCTCAGAAGCTGTGGGGTATCAACACAAGTGCTAGCAGATACATTAGGGGCTTCCCAGCACACTTACAAGCATAAAAAATCATAATATAGGGAGAAAAATCTCATTCTATAATTTGCGCAGAAAAGGCTCTAACAGGTGTGTTTTCCTTCATACAGGTCAGTCCTGAACACGTGCACTGCACGTCTGTGAGAAATAACTCCACACAAAAATCCTACAAGTAAACAAATTAGGAGTTTCCTTCTTCAATCTGTCACTCCAACTAAATCTAGCGACTGTAAGATGGATCAGAAGACTATCATCTCCACTCTCCACCATAGACAAAGGTCTCCTGCAAGAGATGGCACAACCACATAAACTTGTAAAACGTTAGTGGAGTCACCAATCCTGTAGTGGTTGATTTGACGCACGGGTGTATGAAATCGCAGTAGTTTAAGGGGTGTGGTATACCCTTATAAACTATTGGTAACAAGCAGAAAGTGGTGGAGCTTGAAAGCATATAATCTAGAGGAGAAAATATGTGAAAGTATGCTCAAAGTAAACTAAAAAAACTAAAACATAGATATACGGAAGCTATTGAAGAGAGTAAAAAAAAAATAATGAAAACAATGGCTCAAGGCCTCTTCTTATTATACTTTTGACACGGAGAATAAATTTTACCCACTTTCCAAAGGGCCCCTAGAAATTGGTTCTAGGTCCCGATGCAAGGATGTTCCTTTTGCAAGTTTTTCCTCTGATGCAGTCTCCCTCTCTCTCTGCTTTGATGGACTAGGATTGTTGGGTGGCCAAAAATCGAGGCCCCTCTATCTCCAGCTCTGGGTCACACACTGCTGGTATTGTTTAGGAAATTCTGGCTAGCATAACAATCTAATCACTCATTCTTCATCTCTTGGTGGCTTTATATAGGGGATTTAAAATCCTCCTTCCCTCCCTTGGTACATGGTGGATGGTGACCCAAGGGAGAGCTATGATTCCATTATGTGCTCCAAATATTCCTTTTTGTGCTCACATACTGTCTATGGAGGCACTGGTGGCTGTCCTTAGGCGACTTCAAATAAGGAGTAACTATCCTTTGCTTTGTGTGGTCCCAGAAAGGGACATTTTTCCACTTTCAGGAATGCGCACTTATCGAGCAGAAAGGTGCGCAGAAGGCACTCTTCTCGAAGGATTAAGCACGCAATTTAGTATTTAACACTATTTCAAATATGATTTTCTCAAAACCTTAGAGATTTTAAATACTTTCTTGATTCCATAATGTTTTCCTGCCCTTTAAATCCTTTGTCTTGACATTAATTAATGTCACCTTCTGCTGTATGATTTTCCAGTGTTAACAACCATGATGCTCTTGCATCAAACTTCCACGGTAGAAAATAAACACGATCTCCAGATCACGTGTCTTTAATAGTTGTTCTCCTGGATCCCATACTTTTTTCTTTAGTGATTTCCTTACTTATTTCAACTATTGTCTACGCATTTTGTTGTCTTTCCTTGCTTCTCCTGGTTTCCATATATTCGTTTGTAACACTCCGTTGTATTCTCCTTCAATGTTTGTTACAGTCTAGTCTTTCATCCAACTGATTATTTGTCTTCTATGTCTACAAATCCTTTCCTTATTTTCATTTCTCATAAGCTTCATAAAATTATCTATTTCTATATCCAAATTAATTTGCTATTGTACTCTTACCAACTGTTGAGTTCTTACTTTTGAAACTTTTGGTTACCTTCGCCTCTTAATTGCTGAATTCTTATTGCCACCCTTACATCCTTACCCTCTTCTTGATGATTGTCATTTATGACAATTTATCTGTCTTATTTCTTCAACAATTCATCCTGAGTATATATCCTCTGATTTTTCAAATTTTTTCTTTGAAGGTCTAACTTTATATATAACTCAATAATTTCAATTGGAGTAGAATTTGGAAACTTTACACATTTTTCAATACCTTCACTTGTTGTTAACCAATCATCAGATTGTCCTTCTCCCCTAGGTTTCCTTACATTTTCCATTTGTTGTCCTCCTTTACTTTCATAGCATTCATTAGCAAATGAATTAAAAATATAAGGCCTCTGTGCCTTTTCCTCCTCTGGCAATATCTTAGTATGTTTCTTCGAGCTTTCTTCAAACTCCACTGTCAGCACATCAGTATGCTGATCTGAGTTCTCTTCTGAAATCTTGAGGCTTTCACACAATTTCACCTCTTCCTCTTCCTAATTATAGAATGAAAGATAATCATTCCAATCTCCTTTAGGTTCACAAATAATTTCTCCTTGACCATAATCTCCTTTTGGATCTCTGCCATGGTCATCTATTGTCACAGTTTCCTTCTCTTCAAGATTTATGTTCACATATTCCTCACTAAAAACATTAAACATAGAATTCTATTCTCTTACCTGGAGATTTCTATCTTCATGTCTTCGCTCATATCTGAAATTCCAATCTTCATTTTTACCAGCTTCAATATTCTGCTACATATTTCCATGAGACCTATTTGTCTCCTTTCATTTATGAGATCTTGCTATCTCAGTATTAATCTAAACATATTTCAGATTATGCTCCTTCTTCATAACAAACTCTAAATTTTTTTCATCATCCTGTGATGTACCTGAAATCATACACAAATCATTAGTTTTAAAAATAAAATACCTTTCGGTCTCGTTTGATGCTTCAAGCACTAATATTTCACAATGTACTTTTTGGTTTTTAGTAGATTCTTTTTGTTGTGACTCAATTCCTTTGTATCTCCTTCTTGAACAAGCCAATATGTCGCTTCTCAAGTTCTATGAACTCGTTTATCAGTTTGACATTCCATATTTTTTGTAATAGGTTCCATCTAACCCATTTCCTCATTCTCCATCCATGTCTTTGGTGTTCATTCTCTTTCTCTTGTAGCCATCCCTATAGTACTTCCAACTATACTCTCATCACTGCAAGAATTATATCTCTCTCCTCAATACTCTTATTACATTTATGGAATTCTCTATAACCCCTTCTATGACCCTCCATGGCCATCTTCCACATGGGATCATCCATTCTCGATTGGTGATCTGAAACACAACCTTCTCTTGTAGTAATCTCCTCTTGCTACTGAATACCTTATCAAGCTTCCTCTCTGAGCTTCATCTCTCCCTAGGTATTCTCTCTCTTGGTTCACTCTCTTAAACCTTCTAGAGCTTCGCTTCTCCTCTAGCTTCTCCACTCAGTCACCTCTATCCCTTCTTCCAACCTCTAGTTGGATAAGTTCATTGCCATCATCATTAAAAAATATGCTTGTTCTTGGCTACAATCATAAAACATCTTAATATAATTTCTTTCAATCAATAATTCATCATTAATTAGCTAAAAACATGAATACCATACCTCACCGTCCAATTTTTTGAACACATGTTACTGTTGCAGTTTCTATTTTCTATTTGTTGAATTTACCTTTACTGTTTACAATTGTCACTATCCCTTCGTAAACAATTTCTTAATTTTTCCTTCAATCTAATACACTTTCTTCCTAAAGTAGTTTTTCTTATATTTCCATACTTAATCAAATTCAGATATGATTCTTCTCTTAGCTTCCACTATGCCACTCTGATTTATGAAAAATATTCTTATTCTGTTCTCTTCAAAGAACTCTTGTTGTACTGATTTCATCAAAACTTTTTCTCTGTTCACAAATCTATTATGCTAATTATGAAATAAAATAATTCCATAAGTTTTGAATTATCTTCAAATGACAAACCCACTCTGATTTCTCTTTTGTATAGTATACCTACTCTAACTTTCTCCCAAAAGATATTTTACTCACTCTGATACCAAATGATGCAACCGTAAGGTCACAATTAACCAAAGATGCAAGTTTAGTGTAATTAACCCCACACTGACGCACCTTAACCTTTGAGGTTCATCTTTTTTTAATCAATTTCCCCTCTAAGCTTTAACCCTAAGTGGCTCTCGAGTTTTAACTCAATATAATAAACCTTAAATTAATGCATTTCTGACCCTTCACCTTACCTTATCACGTGCATGGCTTCAACTTTAAACAAACCCACAGACCTGTGGTTCTGGGTCCCACAACCCGATGACAAATCATAGTACATCGCAATCGCTTGCCCGCAATTTTGCCACTTTAAAGATAATGATAAATCATAAAATATGCAAAGTGTGCTATTGTGTAGTGCTAACACGTGTTTCCTCCACTTCACATCACATTCTTTCATCCTTACCACATCGCATTGCAAACAACTTACCTTCTAACGTCTTAATTCTATCCAATAAATTTTGCGACATGTGAAATCGCGATCCACCGTTTGTCATTGATCTGCTACATGATCCAACGATCCTCACATTCTCCCTCCATCTCATCACATATTATATTATTTGACTTGTGAATTCATCCCTTCCATTCATTTGTAATATTCCCAAATTTTGTAGCTAATGGGAATATAACATTTTATTTCTAGTTTTCTTAAATCATGAATAAAAGTGTGAAGGAGGAACTCTAAAACTCCAGAGCAACAAAATAAATCAATGCCCAATGAGAACAGAGTCAAATCAGGGCTTACTTAATAAAATCCACTTGTATTTGAAACAGGTTCAAGCTATTTGACTGGGTCAATAGGACCAAATCATAAAGCAGTCCAGATACAATGAACCTCCTAGATGATCAGCGTAGTTGTATGAGGAGGTCCTCCATGTGAAAGGGGATAAATGAATGAAGCTGGTTTAGGGTTTTGCAAACCCTAATCTTATATAAGGAAGGGAAAGACTCAAGGAAAAGGTTGTTGATGATAATTCAATTTTGAGATTGCTTGAGAAATTCAAACTCTCTTGGCTATTTATCTAGAGAGAGGAATTTCTTGTTTAGGAATTCCTCCTCCTTCCTTGAGGGTCTCTTGGAGGCGATTGTGCTGCACTGGTCCACTATCTGGCATTGGCCAAGCTTCACCTCCCTTAACAATGTAAATCCTAATTAGGGTTTCACTGTTTAGAGATATACAACAAGTGGAATCATATCTATTCAGATCTGAAGAGTTCTATTGCATCTTCTCAGTGGGGAAGTCATCTAAATCATTGACAGGAGTGCAATAGCTGTTTTAGCTTCAGATTCTTATCTTGGCATGAGGCCAAAGTTTTTATCACTTCATCTGCATAGTTAGCTTAAGAAAATGCATCATTTTGCAGGAAGAGTGGCATTGTTTATTTGCTAGTATTTTGGAGGAGAGATCTCAAGTGAAAGGGCTCCTTTCCTTCACTAAGGTGATCCGTGGATTGGCCAACCAATCCATGTCCTACTTCAGATCTGATCTGCTGTGTGATTTATTCTTCAGAAATTTCTGAAGTTTATTGCAAATCCATGGTGTAGATCTTAGATCTATTCAATGTCCCTCATTATAAGCTGAGATCCCCAAGGGGAATGTGCTTAAAAGTAATTTTTTCATATATATCCCATTTAGATCTATCCTTTTCTACTCTGATATATTATATATTTGAAACTTAATGAAACAATGCTTCATATTTTTGAATATTACGCTGTCTGGTTCATCCTCTACTTCTTGTGTCATAAAGCTTGGTTTTGAGGCCTTTTCTTCAAGTATAGATCTGTATTTTCTAATGTAATATATTTGAATCATATTATCATATTTTCATACTATTATCTCTACATAAAATCACAAAAACATTCAGAAAATATGCTCCCTATGCCTCAGTAAATTTCTGCATACTCCAAGTCATGGGAAATCAACAATTTTAAGCCTAGTCGGGAATGGAGGATCTGTTTAACATAGAAAAATGCATTTTTTTTTCTGAAATTATTCATGTGAATCCCTCTTAACCTAATCTAACGTATCCCAGAGCCATGACCCTTATTTTTATGCATATTTCTAAATACAATCATTTAAGGGCATGAAAAACTTCTTTTCCTCACCTTTTTTAGAAAAAAAAATGAGAAAAGATTGATGTAGTACTTGGAATTGGTTTCTGAGTGTTTTTAAACACATTTCATGATATTTGAAGCACACATCCCTGAAAATTTCATTTTTCAGGCATGTCTTGTTGAGCAATCCCTTTTGGGAATATTATAGTGGTATCAAAGCATGATCTCTGGCACAAATTGTGAGATCAAGCTATCATAGAAGTGGAGATAAGAAAAAAATATCAAAATTATGGAGAGGATGAGATTACTCTCATCATTGTTCAGATCTAATAAGGGCCTCTCCAAAGAGGTAAATCAAAAGAGAGAAAGAAGATGCACCGAGACTCTTAGAGGGTTTCGAGAAGAATCAAGCTGCAGTAAAGTTTGCATGAGGTTTAAAGAAGAAGAAGGAATCCCCAGCACTTCCTATCAGCAAAGTAGAAGACTATAGATTCCTAGATATCCTCATAGATCCACTATGCCCACTTTCTTTAAAGAAGGTTAGACATATAGCAATGAATAAGAGAGATGCAAAGAAACTCCTAAAGGGTTTCAAGATGAAGAAGAAGAAATATACACTTCCTACCATCAGAAAGCGGGGATAGTGACTGAAGAAGAGATCTCATTTCTTCTTTTTCAAACATTAGAGAGTATTGAAGAAAATCTCAAAGAGTTTGATGAGGAGAGGAAAAATATGAGCTACAAAGAGACATCTCCCAAAGAAACAAAGAAGAACTTCAATCTTGTTACTTTGGGCACGAGATCTCCATTTTCACCATCTGCTGCTAAGGTGCTTGCATCTAGAGAAGAGGCACTTGCATCTTTTCAAGGTAGTCTTGAGCTCTTAACATACGGAGTCCCATGCATGAATCAGGAGATGCATGAGGAGGAGAAGGAAGATACTAGCGATGGTATGCTTGAAGAAAGGAGACCATCATTCTTTCCAGCAGTTGGAGGCATCATTGATCCAGGTGGAGGAACTCTTATGTTCGGTCAAGAGGTTCCCACATATCAGTTGATCCAAGGTATGCATGAAATTTCAGTACATATTGTTTCAAGATTAATGCATAGCCAAGGATTAAATCAAAATGCTGATTTGAAGCAAAGACATGTCACAACGTAGAGGACCCTTGATATAATCAAGGAGGAGATTGGAAACTATCCCTATGCATCATTTTTGAACTGCATTCAACCTCTTGAGTTGATATGTAGAGTTTCAAAAAGGGGGATAAGTACTATCCTATGTTCAATGGTTGATTGTGAGATCAGAAATGTGACTTGCTTTGAGATAGTGCATGCATCGCTTTGTAGATCTACATCACTGTCACTTAGTGACTGTGAAAAAGAGGCTTCAATGCTCTTGGAGCATTGTAGAGGCAGCTTCAACCTTGAAGCAATGGAGAAGAAGAATATAAAGTGTAGACATCTTGAGATGAGAAGCATATTCTCCCCTCTAGATGACACTCTCTCAATGAGCATGATACAGCTCAAAGAGAGACTTCTACTTACTGCAGATTCAAAGCCTCATTGGTTTTGGAAGGCCATAGATGGGAAAAATGTCTCACTAAGAGATATCAATAGAGATGCATTTCAGTATTTCATGATATGCAAGGTTCTTCATTGGTTCAAAGGATATGGTATTCTATAAAGGGAGGATGCCATGATTATGCAACACATCACTCATCTTCCATATTGGAGTGAGTGGATGAGGATGATGAGCAAGAGATCACATGATCACTTGCAGACATATATGGACTAGCAAGATTCGTTACGCTATTTTCCCTTGGGAGACTCCTATCACTCTCTAAAGGCACCTATTTCTCTGATCTATGCCTTGAATAATGGTCATGAAATGAATAAGGAGGCATGGCAACGATGGTTGCTTTGGGGTAAGCATGATCACTACCCAAATATTCTCACTCTCCCATCGCATGCTTTATGCATCATTAATAGAGTAAATGAAAAGGAAGCATGGTTGATGTGGTTGTTCAAAAGAGAATTTGAACATCACATGTTAAATCTCATGTCCATGTATTCATCCATGTTTGAAGTATGTCTCATATGTCTACCTGTATTTTTGTTTGAGGAATATTTCATGCATGTACTTTGGGTTGGGAGAAGGGATAACTCCCACATGATGTGGTATGAGGGAGATTTCTTGTACTATGCTGATGAGACATTTCACATGTCCATCATTTTGTTGTTGCTCCATGATCCACATGTTGATAAGGAAAGAAGGCTGCAACATTCCTTATTGCTATCGCTGCTCTTGGGTGAGTATGGTTACTACCCAATAGCTCATCATTTTGTGAATCATGCCTCGGATTTCAATGTTATGTTGCAGCAAGAGAAGGCATGTTCCATTTTGATTCACTTGAGAGAGTATGGCCACCACATGGCATCTCCTATGTCTATGTGTTTTGCATGGTGTAAAATTTGGCATAATTATCTCAAGATGTGCATTGATGATGATACTTTGTATTGGGTTGATGTGACATATTATATGTCCATTAGTATGGTTTGGTTTGATAATGCACATGAGGAGGAAATAAGGAAACAAGACCTCTTTTTTCTTTGGTTTCCTTTTGAGTATGGTCACCACCCCATAGCTCATAATTTTCTGATTCATGCCTTATGTATCAAAGATAAATTGCAGCAAAGAAAGGCATGTACATCATCTATTGGGAAGCTTGTCTTGTCCATCTTACATGGAGGAGATGGAGGATGGCAGCGAAGGGCCTTTCTTTGGTGGTTATTATTAGGAGAATATGGTTTTACATCTTTTTTTACCCATATTACTCCTTACCTTCTTCTTTTGCCTAACGCTGGAATGATAGAGTTTAGATCCAAGGAAGCCAACAGGGCTAACAATGAGAGCATAACAATGCTTAATCAAATCCATAAGACATGGGATAGAGGAATGTTTTGCATGATGAAGATTCACCTTTATGGAAGGAGCTACTATATTTTATGTCTCTCATGTGCTTATCATGGTGTTGGACATCATGTAATTGTCATCTTATACTTCATGGTAGGAAGAGGACCTCTAACCTTATAGTTGGAAGTCATCTCATGTATTTGCAGAAGATAAATATGAAACCAAACATACATAAACTATTGTAGCAAATGGAGGAAGCCTTCCATATGTGGATGCCATTTTGAGGGGAGTAGATGGTTTGCATCTACAATAAGAGTTGCTTGAGGGCAAGCAACATTTTTCCGGGGGAGAGTGTAATATTCCAAAATTTTGTAGCTAATGGGAATATAACATTTTATTTATAGTTTTCCTAACTCATGAAAAAAAGTGTGAAGGAGGAACTCTAAAACTCTAGAGAAACAAAATAAATCAATGCCCAATGTGAATAGAGTCAAATTGGGGCTTACTTAATAAAATCCACTTTTATGTGAAACAGGTTCAAGCTATTTGACTGGGTCAACAGGACCAAATCATAAAGTAGTCCAGATACAATGAACCTCCTAGATGATCAACGCAGTCCTATCTGGAGGTCCTCCATGTGAAAGGGGACAAATGAATGAAGATGGCTTAGGGTTTTGCAAACCCTAATACTATATAAGGAAGGGAAAGACTCAAGGAAAAGGTTGTTGATGATAATTCAATTTTGATATTGCTTGAGAAACTCAAACTCTCTTGGCTGTTTAGCTAGAGAGAGGAATTTCCTGTTTAGGAATTCCTCCTCCTTCCTTGAGGGCCTCTTGGAGGATATTGTGCTGCATTGGTCCACTATATGGCATTGGCCAAGCTTCACCTCCCTTGATAGCGTAAATCCTGATTAGGGTTTCAATGTTTAGAGAGCTGCAACAAGTGGAATAAGATCTATTTAGATATGAAGAGTTATGTTGCATCTTCTCAACGGGGAAGTCATACAAATCATTGGTAGGAGTGCAATAGCTGCTTTGAGCTTCATATTATTATCTTGGCATGAGGCCAAATTGTGCATCACTTCATCTACATAGTTAGCTTCAGAAACTGCGTCATTTTGCAAGCATAATGGTAGTGTTTATTTGCTAGCAGTTTGGAGGAGAGATCTCCATTGAAAGGGCTCCTTTCCTTCACTAAGGTGATCCATGGATTGGCTAACCAATCCATGTAATATATCAGATCTGATCTGCTATGTGATATATTCTTCAAAATTTTCTGAATTTTACTGCAGATCCATGGTGTAGATCTCAGATCTATTCAGTGTCCCTCATTATCAGCTGAGATCCCCAAGGGGAATGTGCTTAAAAGTCATATTTGCATATAGATCCCATTTAGATTTATCCTTTTGTACTCTTATCTATTATATATCTAAAACTTAGAGAAACACCGCTTCAGATTTTTTAATATTACGTTGTCTGGTTCATCCTCTACTTCTTGTGTCATAAAGCTTGGTTTTGTGGCCTTTTCTTCAAGAATTGATCTCTATTTTCTAATGTAATATCTTTGAATAATATTATAAAATTTTAATATTTTTATCTCTACATAAAATCACCAAACCCTTTAGAAAATACGCTCCCTATGATTCAGTAAATTTCTGCATACTCAAAGTCATGGGAAATCAACAATTTTAAGCCTAGTCGGGAATGGAGGATCTGTTTAACATAGAAAAATGCATTTTTTTTTTGTTTTAATTCTGCATGTGAATCCCTCTTGACCTAATATAATGTATCCCAGAGCCATGACCCTTATGTTTATGCATATTTATGAATATAGTCATTTTAAGGCATGAAAAGCTATTTTTCCTCACCTTTTTTAGAACAAAAGCTGAGTAAAGGTTGCTGCAGTATTGGAATTGGTTTCTGAGTGTTTTTAAACACATGTTATTATATCTAAAGCACACATCCCTGAAAAATGCATTTTTCATGCATATCTTGTTGAGCAATCCCTTTTGGGGATATTACATCATCTCTCACCTTCAGATCTGCAATCTAATCACGATTATCGGCTTGCCTTCACGTAGCTCTTCATCACCTATTCTGTCTACTTTGATCTCTACCATCAATTCTTAAGCCTCAATTCTACGATCCAATCCTCACCATCGATTCCTCCTTAATAATTCTTCTAAGTGTTCTGTCTTTATTCGATTTATGTTCTTTATACTGTCGCCACTCTGTAACACAGGTCCCTCCATGCTACTCCTCCTGAGCTTTTTATTGGTTGTTATTCATATAACCATTACACCTTCTCGATCCTAAATATAGAGCACCCTCTGTATTACTTCTCTGAATCAGAATTACTCGACCTGTACATAATTTAGCTGCACAAACTCACTCCCATTAACTTCATTCACAGCTAATTAAACCCCATACTAGAATCATACCAATTTTACCTAGCCATTAATTTCTTAATCACTCAAAAAGACTTATACATTCAATCTAGAATTTGTTACAAGGAATTATTACACTGCCATCAAATATTTCTATTATGGATTACTCAGCACACAACAGAAATGACACAGAGTCAATATGAAATTCAATTTCTCATTAAATAAATAAATGTACAAATACAGGAAAATCTATTTAGAATCTAGCTTTGGCCTAATACACCCTTTTACACGACCCTCTTCTCTTCTTCCCTCTTTTTTCTGGTAGGCTTAAAATTAAGCTCCCTCTCTAAGAATCTATATCTCCTTTTTTCACTATTTTTTCCTTTGAGGCTTTACAAATTTATACAAAAGGTTTTGTAACCAATTTTGGTTCAGATCCATAGGTTACTCAACAAATTCCTAAGAATCCTCTAAGTCCTCAATTAATTCCTAAATCTCTTCTTTATCCCTTGAGGATCGCAACATTCAACTAAATCCTAAGGATCCTCCATAAATCATGAACTACTTTCTAATCTAATATTTACAATATTTTAGAATATCTCAATCCACACAAATCAATCATCAATCATTCATGTTCTCCTACATTCAAGAACATTTATAAATATGCCTCTCAATATTTAGTTAAATCCTATTCTAAATGTCTCACATAAATCACTAAAAACATTGAAAATTACATTAATTAAATACTTAGGAAACCCACTCTTTTGTAAAACAAAAGAACCCCTAGATTCGACTAAATGTACAAATTTTTGGAACCATGCTTCTCCTGCATCACACCTTCTCATTCATATTAAACATATAAAAACTCACAAATATTCCTCATACATTGAATTCTAAAGAAACTATTAATGAAATCAAAATACTCTCAAGATTTCTCACTAAACTGAAAATATAAGAAAAATTTCAATTTAAATTACATTACTTTTCTCTATATAAAATATCTATAAAATTATTTTATTTAATATTGACATTGAAATATTTTACTTATTGTTTTCAATGAAATTTTCTTGTTATAAATATGTTTTTTTCTTAAGCTTTCTCACTAAAGTGAAAATATAAGAAAAATTTCAATTTAAATCACATTATTTTTCTGGATATAAAATGTCTATAAAATTATGTTCTTTAATATTGACATTGAAATATTTTATTTGTGGTTTTCAATAAAACATTTTTTGTTATAAATATTTTTTTTTTCTTCAATATCACATATAAATGGAGCATAGAATGAATTACACATAATGTAATATCAATAATAATATTTCTTGTCTTGTGAAAAAACTAGATTTCTTTCTTGTAGTAAAAAGTAATTTTTTTTTACTCATTACATTTCTTCCTCTCAATTAAAGATAAATTATTATTTTTACTTTCCGTTACTTTATATCTCTATATAAAGTTATATGAGATTCAGGTGTAAATTGAAGCATTGTAATTATAGATGATATTAATTTTTTTTATTATTACTATTTTTAATTTGTTAATTTAAATTATTAGTTTACTATTTTTAAATTTAACAACGTGACAACATCTCTCCGAGTTGTACAGTGCCTCCCGGTGAGATTAATTTAGATTTAATATAAGTTAAAAAATCCTATTTTTATAAAATTTAATTTATTACTAAAGTTATGCGATTTTCAAGAAATTCAAATTTAATATTTAGAGCAACTCTTACCAATTTACAATAGAAATTTATCTCTCTAAAGATGAGGATAAATAAATGTAAAATAAGGTGTGTGAAGTTACTTGTAGTTGGGGATTTTCTCTATTGGAAGTTCTCCCTTAAAATTTTTGTAGTAGTAAATATATAACATTTTGATGCTATTTTTGTTCTTTATTTTCTATTATACTGGTTTAAGTTTACCTCTTCTTAATAATAAATATGATTTAAATAATACGAAAATGATACTATATATTATATTTAAACTTTTGACAAATAATATATTTTATTGTTTATTAATGAAGAACTCAACAAATGTTTTTTTTTCCACATACTTATCTCTTGTTAGTCACTAAAATTCATGTTTTCACACTTGTCCTAGTTAATATTACATCATGTTCACAATGATAAAGATATGTATACTTTAGATAATTTAGTGATAAATACAAATAGGAAGCAAAAATGCATCACCAAGTTTACTTTAAATTCAAACAAATTCCTCTTAATCACCATGAAAAATGCGGCGTGTTTGATATCTTGTGATTGCATTAATGCGATGATATTTACCAAATTCACCACAAAAATAATATTTAAAAATATATCTACTTCGCAGTGTGTTTGATAACATGAGCATTCCGTGCCGGTGAGAAAATGTTATAAGTGTGCACCAGTGCATAAGTGTGACACACCACTATGGAAATTTAAATTTGTGAATAAACAATGGTGCGTCATAGGTATGCGCACACCGATTCCCTTGCAATTGTGTTTTACATTGCACCATAGCTGGTGCATGACTGTGTTTTTGGTTGATTGATGAATTTTATATTTAATTTAAATTTATGTTTCCATATTAATAAACACATTTTTCATTTAATAAGAAAATGTATTTTATAAATGAGGTTGATGTATTTTATATGTCAATCATGTAGCATAGACGTCAACAGAAGGAGAAACAATAGGTGCAGGAGAAAATGATTGAACCATTCAATATGGTTCAATCATGGGATGCTAAAGAGAGGAAGTATTCATAATAGTTGTCCTACAATAGACACTCCAAGTGTCTATCTTGGATCTCAGAGGTCCTTGTTACAAACCACCATGGCGTGATTGATTTCAGAAATGGAACTATGGAAATTTTATACTTTGTTAAACGGTTCTAGTTCAAATGGTAAAATAAGAGTGAACTTAGAAGGTAGTGTTTTAGAGAAAATATGTAATATTAGGGTTTCATGGGTCTTATCAGTAACACACCAAACACCATGAAAACTTACAGGCATATCTTTCACACCACTGCCGTATCGTACAATTTATGTCCTCCAAACCAACAACGTGATGTATATGGCTTAGGCTTGTGACTTTCAATGAAATGTTATTAATTTTTGAAGTAATCATTGAGTTATCACTATATGATGGTTTATATTGATTTTGAACTAAACAAGAAGAAAAAATATGTGAGTAAACTAATAAGTATCTAAATCGAGACTAAATCTTTAATGTTATTTCTAAATTCACACTTTTGATCTCATTTTCCTTTTTGAGAAGGGTTGTGACCTTGAATCCTTATTATCATATATGATGTACACAATTGGAAATACTTAGTTATAATTACTATAAAAATGTTTCCACTACAAAAACAATTGTGTAAAAAAGTTTGTGAATCTTACCAATTATATTATAAAATTCCAATAAGATGAATAAAAAACAATATAATTAGCAAAATAATGAAAACAAAACATCCACAAATAGTATAATATTACTCTCCAATGTCATCACCTTGATTATCTTCCTCACTTGGCATGATAACACTATTTTTCTCAAAAATATGTTTTGATCTAGGGGCATGTCTTAATACAAACCACCAATCCATATCCAACAAATTTGGGTAGAGAAACATTTGGTTTTTATGTTTTGGGAAAGAATAAGGCTCCCTACTTTCATTCCAAATATTTATATAGGTGATAGATATCATCCCACTATTGCGATATTCCTTTACAATATTCCAATCAAAGATGTCCCGCCACTTGCAACTAAAAATAACACATTGAAATGAGGAGAAGTCCACCTAAATCGTCTCTTGTATCATTCCTACGTAACCTAATCTCCCCTCCATTAGGTTTTGATCACAGTCACTAGCACAACTATATTTTTCAAACTAGACTTCCACTCCATAATTTTATTTTATTCATCCATCATCGAAATCCTATGTGCAAAAAATATGTCCATATGCTAGTATAGATGGGAATAAATGAAATTATAAAGAAGTGCGAAAGTCAGAGTGCCATGTGTCTAATAACCTGAACATAATTAAAAATATAAAATATATATAGATGTTACAATTCAAAGGTGAAGTATGAAGTTAAAAATATATAGATAGAGAATATAATTACTAAGTTGTTGCACCTAATCCCTACTTTCAGTGCATCCTCTTCAACACGTGGGTAATGACTAGATGCACCATATTTCTCACCGAATTACCCTATTTATTCCTTACACTATTTATTCCTCATGTCTAAGATATTTATTTCTCACATTTTTATCTTGATAATGAACCTTGGCAGATGGTTCAAAACGTAATTATAACTAATCACTTGATGCGATGGATCCAAAAGATACACCACAAAAAAATATTTCTCACAGAATTTTGAAATCTGAAAATAGGAACCCAAATGTTAGTGTTGTCATTGGAGTATTTTATTTTAAATGATTAGGATAAGGTACACTTCTACCATTCAACCATATAAATTATTTCCTATCACTGTCCCATGTACTCCTCTTCTCTGTGTACAATGAAACCCATGCTTGTGTCGCTTCCATATTGGAAATAATGAATTTCTTTATGGCTTCAATTTCAAAATTCATGGATTAAATAAAGCCAATATGTGTGTGTGTGTGTGTGTGTGTGCGCGCGCGTTTGTGCGTATGTATAGTACTCATGAGATCAAAATAAGCATTAATATGAAGTTCGGTGTGAATAGTTACTATGTAGTAATTTGACAAATGATAAGCTTTCACTTATGCTTTATCATGCGCCTCTTTCCATTCGTAATGAGAATCTCCCCTTCTCTTTTATATTCATCCCTTTCGTCATCCAAATTCATTGCACCTATTGTGTTGTCAATTTGCTTGATGTAATCACTGGAATAATAGAAAGTATCATATGATATGTACCCCTATGCCATAGACCCCTCAGGTGTTTCCCTTTGTCGAACACAACCTTTCAATTTATTCATGTACCTATCTAAGAAGAACATCCAATCACAAGGAATAACCCCAGCTAATTCAAGCTCATCCTCTAGGTGAATTAGAAGATGAACTTGCAAGTCCATGAAACTCATTGGGAGTTCCTTCTCAAACATATACAAAATATTACCTATCTCTAGATGCCTGTTAAATCTGCATTTTGCCCATTTTTTACACCCTTCCCAAGCCTTACTTCTCCTATTTTTGAACTCCTTCAGCCCTTAATTATGCTTAGTTCGACTATATTGTCTATTTTTGGCTAAAAGGGTATTATAGGCATAAGGTATGTCAAGTTAACATAATAAGTGTCATTTTGCCTTATACTTAACGTATTCTTTGATCTAGCTATAACTTTACTGAATTACTACTCCCACTGATATAGAACTTATGTGAAGATTTGCTTTGATTCGAAGTAACAAAATATTGAAGATAGCTCGTGCAACCACATTTCCTGTAGCCATTATGGATTTCCTGCAGGCGTTCCGGATTTCCTGCAGCAGATCCGGATTTTCCACAACATTTCCAGATTTCCTGCAGTTGTTGATTTCCTATAGCAACATCAATGGTTGACTATATTATACTTATTGCTAGATCTAGTGAAGGCATGGGTTTTGTAGGGAAATTTTTACACATGAAGACTATTTCATTGGCTGCTTCGAACCTATTTTTGGAGAAAATCAAAATTACAGATTTCCCCTCGGAACCATAATTCTTGCAACTTTCACTATGTAACAGAAACCATTTAATCCATGATTTCAGTCATGGATTAGACTCAACAAAAGATAAATTTGATAGCGCAGACCTGTATTGTGGGCCGATAGCTTAGATTGGTCATTCAACCCAAATATGGGCCTTAGAGATTGTATAAAAGGAGATGTATTTGACATTGTAAAGGGTTATTGGGTTGGGATTTCAACTCATAAGAAATATATCAGATTTTACTTGGCTATATATTTTAATATTGACCAAATCTTCTTTGATGTGATTTTCACCGAAAATTTTTAATTCAGAAATATTATGTTCTGTCTATTTTTCTGAGGAACCTCTTCAAGTTTTAAAGGGGTTGTGAGGGAGGGAGGGCCCCCTTCGCTCACAATTCCTGCAGTGCAATGTGTGTGTGTTTAATTCCTTTTATGGAGCAATAATTCTTTTACACAACTAATGCATTCTTTCTTAAGCTTCAATAGTAGATTGTTAATTGATGAAATGATTAAGTTTCTGATGTTAATGTGTTAATATCATTTGATCAAAGCTTTGATTTATGATTGTCTAAGTTGGTTTCTTGATTGTTGTAATCTAATATTTTCTCTTTTCGTGATTAGTATTAGCGATACCGAGAGCTATAGAGTGATGTTATATTCCACTCCATAGCCTTTGATGCTAAAGTATATATGCGGGAAAGAGGAATTAGTTTGTGTGTGTATGCATAATTAATTTATGAACACTTGCAGTAATCATCCTGCATATATTTTTCATAGTATCTCACAAGCTAACCTACCCTGGGTTGACAATTTATTATTGGAAAATTATAAATATATAATTTGACTCAACATTTTGGCATCGTTTCCAAGAGGTACTAAGGGATGTTATTGGAAGTGTTTTAGTTTGATTTTGTTGATTTTTTTTTTGCAGGACTAGGGGAGTCGAAGTGATAAGATGAAGGGAAAAGCCCTCGAACCCACAGAGGTCTGAAATTCGCCAAAGCCATGTCTTGGTTGTTGGTAAGTAGATTTTTTGAATTTTTTTGTATAATAGATGAATAGGGTCCAATAATTTAAAATGTTTTTCGTGGTCGTGTGAGCACCACTTCATTTACTAATACACTAGACATAGTAAGGAAGTTAGCAAGAAAGAAGGCAACAAAGAAAGAAGAATTTGAACAGAAGGTCTGTAGTCCAAAGCGGTTAATCATTCCATAGTACCATCCTCTGTTGGAAAGTCCTCTATTTCTCCCCATCTTGACTCTCCCCTTACATGAAATACATCATATCTACTTAGTGGTCATCTTGAAGAGGAATTCCTTGTGAACCCTGTCATAGAACCAGAAATCCATACCGTTGATTCTGAAGAATCTGTAGCCTTCCAAGGTCCCACTTTTTCTTGGACTGATATGGCCCATCTAGAAGGCACAGATGAGAATGAGGAGAAACTAGTCACATCAGAATTTGCTATTAAGGAGACTGTTGGAGCTACTCAGATGAAAAAAATTCCTCCCTCAGCTTTGCCTAACTTTTGTGGTGCGCCTAGTGAAGACTTTGATGCCTTCCTATTTGAATTTGATGTACTATGCAGGAGCTATGAATATTCTTCCAATTCTTAGAAGCTTAAGTTATTTCCTGCTACATTGAAGGATGCAAGTCTGAGGTGGTTTATGGGGTTGGCATAAAACTCCATTTCAGCTTGGATGAAATGAAGAAGATATTCCTGAAAAAGTACCAAGACTATTGTAAGACTAGGGATCTCAGGGAAGAAATATATGGTATGACTGAGAAGGAAGGGGAGAGCCTTGAATATTTGGTTGAAGGATTATAATATAACTTACAAAGATATAAGATGAATCAATTGGATCTAGAGACCAAGAGAACCATTTTTCTTAGGGAAATGAGATTAGAGTATCTGGAGGTCTTAAATTTAACGGGAGTAGGTGATGTATCAAAGATGAGCTATGATGATGTGTGTGAGCGTTGTAGAAGATATTCCAGAGGAAACTCCAAGGTTGGAGGGGGGTCAAGAGACACGTCTTCCAGTCTTGTTAAATCGTTTTCTGGAGCTGGAGTAACCCAAGCTGAAATGGGTAATTTATTTGAAAACCTTAAAACTGATATTATTAGCACTTTGTCTTCATAGTTGGATGTTTTGCAAGCTAAGAAGAAACAGGAAAAATAGGATGAACTAGAGAAAGCCTTGGCGGTGTTATGCTCCAAATGGAGGAAGAAACATGCTCTAAGGGAATGCCCTATTGACAGTATAGAGGTATGTCGAATTTTCGAAGCTAAGCATTCCACTGAAAAATGTCCTTCTTTGCCTAAAATAAAAGTAGAAAATATAGAAATCAAGAATCTTTCAATGCACTTTATGCAATGGCACCTCAAAAACTATGGCAGCCACCCTCTACATGTATGTCACAATTGCATTTTCAATTTCCTTATGCTCAAAATCAGATGTGGAATGTTCCAATTTTATGGCAGCCTTGTAACCCTCAACAACATTGGCAAGGGAACTATTATTACCCTACTACACAAAGTTCCTAAACTTAAAATCTTTATCCTCCTCAACCCACACCTTAACAAATTATACAACTCCAACAACAACTTCAATTTAATGCCCCACCAAATAAACCTCGTCCCATACAGCTACCTACTTAGCCAGTGTATAACCACAATAATAAAACCATCCAATCCACTCACAACATTGGATTGGTCACTTATCCTACTTTTCCTACCTATTGTATTGCACCGCAACTGCTGTAGGAAATTTCTATTCATGTGATGCAGGAATTCCCAGTGTCACTACAAGAAATATCTATTCCTCTGCTGCAGGAATTCTCTGTGGCACTACAATAATTCTTGTGCCACTGCAGGAAATTAAACATAGATTGGGAAAATTGGTTACCCAACCTAGAAGGATTGAAGAGATTGTAGAGGAAGATAGTGTAGAAATACCTAAAGATGAAACCACATCTAAACCAACAAAATCATCTAGGCCAAAAGAATCTTCCTCATCCCATAAATTCCAAACTCCTTTTCTAGAGAGGTTGGAAATGGAAACAAAAACTAAACAACCTGAGTTCAAATATTGTGTCTTAACTGAGAAATATGTGAATAAGATCCCATTGCTACAAGAAATCAAATATATACCAATATATGCCAAAAAAATGAAGGAACTATGTACTAAGAAACTACAAAGACAAAAGAAATAAACCTCCACAATTCAAGAAGTTCGAAAGCTTGCAATTTTAATGTCCAACAAATTCGTTACTAAAAAATATGTCGACCCAGGAATCCCCGTGGTTACCACCTTTATCAATGGATATCCCATAAAGAAAAATTTGATTGACTTATGTGCAACCATTAAAGTCATGAGTATGGAGACTTTATCTCATATAGGATCCTTTGAATTATTACCCACTCCTACCATGTTAGAATTAACAGATAGGTCTAAGGTTAAGCCAGAGGGGGTATTATAAGTATTGTCATATCATTACATTCTTGGGAGTACCCTGCAGAGTTTTATGTTATTTAGCCTAAAACCAACTTGGGAGGGAATCCATTGATCTTGGGGAGGTTATGGATAGCCACGGCTGATGCCCACATAGGGTGTAGATCTGGAAACATGACCATCACCGATGGGGCTAAAACAAATCACATAAATTTGTATCCCCCCACGAAGCCCCTGTCGAGATCAGAGAATACACATTCGGTTGAAGAAGAAGAACATGATTCTGAGTGTACACAACCAATCTTAATAATATCCAAAGCCATGAGTCTTAAGGAAAATTCTAAGGAAAATCTGATAAATTGTTGTATTTCTAATCCTAATTTTCTACAGCATTTAGAAGAACAATCTAGTCATAATTTAGATATCATTTCTGACCTGCAAGATTTTTATGAACATAGTAAATCTTATAAATTACATTCATCCCTCTTATCTTCATTTACTGCATATTCAATGAGTGAATGGGGGAGTAAGGTACTAGAAATTTTTCCTGAAAAATCTTTAAATATTAATTCTTTCTTAACTCCTGAATAAGAGAAACAATTAATTCAAACATTGAAAAAATTTTAAGATACATTTACATGGGAATATACCGATATGAAGGGAGTTCACTAAGAAAGATGGATTCATCATATTTATATAGAATAAAATTATAGGCCTGTGAGACAACCACAAAGGAGGATCAACACCGCTTTAAGAGAAATTGTAAAACATGAATTGCAAGAATTATTAAATGTAGGGTTCATGTATCCTATTAAGATAGCCAGTGGGTGTCCCCACAAGTTATTGTCCCAAAAATAATGGTAAATGGTGAGTGTGTGTATATTACAAGGAATTAAAGAAAGCTACATTAAAAGACCATTTTTCTTTACTGTTTATAGACCAAGTACTAGACACTCTAGCAGGGAAAAAGTACTTTTCCTTCCTAGATGGGTTCAGCGGATAAAATCAAATTAGGATAGATCCAAAGGATCAGGAGAAGACAACATTTACATGTCCCTGGGGTACCAATGAATATAAATTATTACAATTTGGTATATGCAACGCGCCTGCCACATTTCAATAGGCGGTGCTTGGTATTTTTTCTGATCTTTTGCATGATTGCGTAGAAGTTCATATGGATGATTTTACAATTATGGGTGATAACTTTTGATGAGACTTTAGATAATCTCGAAATTTTTTTGTAGAGATGGAGAGAAACTAATATTTCATTAAGTAATGAAAAGTGTTTTATGATTATGACTGAAGGTAATGTTTTGGGTCATCATGTTTCTGCTACACAAATTAAAGTTGATCCAGAAAAAAATGAAGTTATTGTAAAGCTACCCCCACCAATCAATCAAAAGGGAGTGCGTATTTTTCTTGGAAATGTAGGCTACTATAGAAGTTTTGTTGAAAATTTTACAAATACAACCTCTTTATTGTTTAAATTATTGACTAAAGAATCTGAATTTCATTGGAATGATGAGTGCCAAGATGCACTTGATAAACTCAAGGAAACGCTTTCTTCAACACCTATCTTGAGAGGCCCGGATTGAAATTTTCCCTTCATATTTCCACTAATGCCTATGATTCAGCCATAGGAGTGGTATTGGGTCAAAAGGAGGATCCTGTAACCCATGCTATTTATTTTGGTAGTAAAAATTTAACTCCTGCAGAACTGAATTGCACAGTAACTAAAAAAGAATTCCTTGCTGTGATATATGCTATTAACAAGTTTAGACTCTACATCACGGGTTATGAAGGTTTTGTACACACAAATCATTTTTCTATTGGTTATCTCATGAATAAAATAGTCACTAATGGCAGAACCACTAGGTGGCTATTGCTGCTGCAGGAATTTGACATCACGATATTGGATAGGTCGGGAAAATAAAATCAGGTAGCTGATTTCTTGTCTAGGCTCAACCATGTAGGTGAGGATGTGCCTGTTAACGATAACTTGCAGAATGAAAATTTTTTTGCCATATTTTTTAAAACACCTTGTTTCAAAGACATGGAAAATTATTTTTCTACAAGAATTTTTCCACCTTACTTTTCATCTAATCAGAAAAAGAGAATTACTAGAAAAAGTTATGATTACTCTTGGATTAGGGGAGATATATTTTTCACTGGAACTAATTTGATTATTCATAGGTGTGTCAGGGAAGATGAAATCTATGACATATTGAGAGCCTTTCATGATGAAACTTGTGGAGGACACTTTGCAGACAAATAGAAAACTTATAAGATCCTTCACACAAGTTATTATTGGCCTAGTCTTCTCAAAGATGCAAAGGAGTATGTTTGAAAGTGTGATAGTTGCCAAAGAATGGGGTGGCCTATTGTTGGGTTGTATTAAACATGATTACATGAATAAATAGTACACATAAATTAACAATCCAGGGATGTGTTTTATTTCAATGACAGTTGCATTGTTTGTGTCGATACATCCAACCAGAAGCAAATCCAAATAAAGGAAATAGTTGTTGAAGTAAATGTTGGAAGGAAATCAGTCATGCAGAAATAAAATGGTCTACAAGATTGTAATAACACCTCAATTAATCTGTCCTAGCACCCCACACAACAATTACCCCGCTCGTATCTCTAATCTCATATGTGTAAATACATATAAAACATTGGAATTGAAGTAGATATTATTCACATCTAAAACAACAACAACAATACTTCCAATGATACATAAAAAAAATAGAAATACATTTAAACAGCTACCTTAACCACTGTAATCCCTGCTAAATAGGAGAGCACTTCCTCCCTAGCAGGGCATAGGTAGAGAAATAACTTTAACAGAACTAAATCAAATGATGCATGTAACAATAACACCAGGATAACTTGTATTAATATGAAAAAAAATTACAGAGCCAAAGTAATGATGTTCTCCACTAACCTTTCGACCTCAAAGGCCGAGAAATATATAGTGGTTATATCTTAGAAAAAAAATGGATGGATCATTCATGAGAATCTTATGATTCCCATGTTGTTCAAAATAGATTACATATGGTTACAACCACTTCTTAATAAAAGTTTGATTGCAAAATTATAGATTACAATCAAAATCGCCTAACGGTTGTTATCCAAAAATACAATACTTAATAACTTCTACAGCTATCACGATAAGTCAAAAATATAGCATAACAACTAGAGGACAGGTTAGCATCAGGAATTGATGAGATCCAGTCAGTGGTAAAGTTGTAACAACAGTTCATCAGCGGGTATGTAACAACATGGTGTAACAACGTCATGGTGTAAAAGGTCACTGTAACAACACACCTTTAACTGATCCTGTATGCCTCATGCTCGAGATATTTTGTGCTACAAATGGCATCTGGAAAGACAAAAAAAGACCATATATCTTCTCCAAACATTTACCCTTAGTTAGTTATAAAAAATAGCATGATACATCATAATAATTGATGAAATGGCAGAGTAATGAAAATAATGTGAAACAACACAAGTTAAGATAGAATGGTAAGAAAAAGAGGCAAACATAGTCCTAATGGTTATATTAATGAGTAAAATATGGGAAACAAATGTAGCAAATAAGTGCAAAACTGGCACTTGACATCTCCCCCTAGCTTAAGCACTTGCATGTCCTCATGCAGAATCTCATCTCTCATGGGAATATCTCTGGTGCAGGTCAGTGAGATCATAAGCGCCATATGTATCTTCATCCACAGACCTCTAACCTTGATTAGCTATTAGCTTCCATATCCAAGACACCGATTCATACTTGTTCAATTCCTAATTTCTCTCATAATCCTCAATTTCCAGCCAGATCAAAGGGAACTTGAATCTTAACCCAAGCCAGGAAGTACCAAGGGTTTTCACTATCTATGCATATGCTGGTACATGTGTAATAACCACCACAAAATTATGGAATGAAAATGGGTCCCCCTTCAGGAGCTTAACACTGCTGGTTTCCATGCGTTTCAAGCACTCATTCAAGGCTTGACACTTCATCACTGAGAATTGATTGAGACAGAAGTTCACAATCCTTCTTCCGTAAGTGGCAACAGGTTCCCTTATCCCATGAGTACTGAAAATTCTTATGAATTCCCACCTTAACTCAGTGGCCCATCCTAGTTCTACATAGATTTATAATGACTTCTTCTCTTCATTAACATCCATATATTTGGTGGAAAAATTCCACTCAATCTGATTCTTCCTGAAGGACACATAATCTCGCAACTACAGATCCCCCATATAAGAGAATATTTTCACCACCATTTGCATACTCACATGCTCGCAAATGATATTGTGTCAGAATAACTCACACAACAGACTTTGCTCATCAAAATTGGAGGCACAAAAGACATTTAAGAATGTGTTAGTGGAAGAACATAGATAGGGTCTGTCCTCCATAACAACTTTCATCTGGAATAGGAAGTAAGATTCCCATAAAAAATGGGGTAGGATGGGAAAGTTCGCTTGCACCCCAATATATTGAGGGAAAGGTCATGAAGCTTTTGCTTTTCCATGGCAAGATCCTGAACCTGCTATTGTAACAACAAAAACTATTCCTCTTGCTTCTTCAAAGCTTCCTTCGTCTTATAATTCTCCCATCCTTTCTTCAACTCTTTTTTCATCCAACTTTCATGTAGGGCGTCCATCTCCCTCCGATGTTCTTTCAGCGAAATTATCCCCTCCGGAAGGGAGATTTCTTCCTGTTTCCACTTCTGTAATTCAAATATTAACAATATTTTCTAAGAACTCCATCCCGAGATGGGACCCGACATTCTTCAGCATTCAACATCAACATGAATAATGGGTGCAACAACCTTTGCTGAATGGGTCTGATCCACCTCAGCTACTGGTTCTTCTGTAAAAACAACTTCATCAATGGGTTCTTGTCTATCAGCCCCTTAATTTCCGCCTAAGGTAGCCTATGTGTCCATTTTTGTTTCTTCTATTACAGCAGTGGCCTCCATAGGTTCTTGTGTGCCTCTAGGTCAATTACTACAGGAGGCTGCTTTGACTATAGGTTCTTGTGTAACAACCTAATGTGGTTACTGTTTTCATTTCAATTGAGGTGAGTGTTACTTCATAGACATATACCATGTTGTTGTTAGTTCTTGAAAACATGTTGTGCATACAAATACCAATATTTCCTTCCCCTCAGATAATATTTGTTTCAATTCTTAATTTTCTTTTATTAGTTTTTCATGTTCTAAAAGTATGGCATGAATTTCATCCTTACCTGATGAGGAAGTTTCTATTTCTTCTTCTGGTACTTCTACTTTTGTCTTCTTTCAAGCTGTCTGCGAAGGTTCTATGGGCAAGTTAAATTTTACCCTCTGTTTTTTCCGTCTATCCCCAATTGGTTCATCAGTGGGTTCCTTCCCAATTCTGACCTTGGCGGGGTGAGTCTGGGTTTGAGATTCTGCTTGACTTCTTCCCAAACTCAGAGCTTGCTTTCCCCAGCTTTTCCTTAGCCTCTTTCTCTTGAATTCTTCCCAGTTCCTTCCTTGCTAGCTTAGGGCACCCGACACGATGAATTTGATGATTTCGTGATTCATCACACATGCTTCTGGATGTCCTGTTTTTTTTACTGCCACCGCCATATGCTTAATATTCCCTAATAATTAGAATTTATGGTTAATATTTTGCTAGTGCCAAAGGTGATTGAGTAGAGGGAAGTGATAATTAAAAAAAATGGTGGATCTTCCCTCATAGGTAATGTATTTAATTAAACCCACTCCTTCTAGGAAGTCTTATTTCAAGGAGGGGTTATTGATTTTTCTGTTAAACCACCTCTGTCCCTCTACTGGAAATGTAGTTACTTGGGAAATTGCCTCTTCAATCACCTCAATTTGCAGGCCCCTAACTCGGGTCTGGTTGCTATTCAAATTTTGGGCGAATTCGATTGCAACTGCCTCATCTGAGCATTACAACTTCTGGAAGTACTCAATCCACCTAATGTCTCTGAATATCTGGTAGGCTTCTGGACAGTTCTGCAAGGCATCCATAGAATTTGGCTCATGCCTAACCACTACTACATCCATCTTTCTATTGTTTCTAAATTTTCTTCTTACGGCTCAACCTATTGTAATGTTACTGCACTGCTTACTTCTTCTCGGCGTCTCTACTTATTCCTAGATGACGAGTTTGAAATGAGGATATAAGGCTTCAGCCAAGGAGGTCAATGGGAGGTGACAGGATTTAGGGATTACCGAATCGTACATCACACAACTATTCATAAATGTCCCGTTATGGAAAATAATTGGTTCTAAGTACACATGATCTTTCCAACTAGATTTAGTCATCATTCGCAATTGTGCTATCAATTGGGTGCATGCGGATTTGATAGAGGTTTATGACTACATATTTTTTCAATGATTTCAAGATATATCCCCCCTACTTTAATGGTGACGACCTCCCACATCCGTCATCGGAATATCATTACTTTTGCGAATAATCACTAAATCATAAATGATTACATTACCTTTTGAATGACATACCTGAGGCGATGTGGAGGAAGATTTCGAATTGACAACTTATTGCTTGCAGTGCTTGTGCTGGTCGCATTTGGCTGGCACAATTATTGTTGTTATACGATGAAACATGAGAAACAATGTTCGTGGCTGTTGGCTATTACATGTGTAACAACCAAGACAACCTTTAGACTATTCTTCAAAAAAGCATAATGATTAGAAGAAATCAGTACAGAAATAAAATGAAGTGAATAAGATCATCTTATAAAATGTATCAGGAAGGAAGGATAATGTTTTAGGAAGAGAAAAAAATGGGCATAACAACCACCACAAGAGTGGTTTTCAGCTATTACAAACTTTCTGACTATGCCCCGGAAAGAGGCTTTCACACTTATACTTCTATATATAATTATATATACATATACATATACATATATTTTAAACATGTGTAACAACTGCTACAAGGGTGGTTTTCAACTACTACACTTATTGGAATTTCAAATTTCAGGCTGCATAGGGGAATGTTCCTTTGTTGTTGTAACATGAAGATTGAAGTCCGCGACAATGTTAACAAATGATTCCTTCAAATTCAATTGATGATATAACCTTAAAAATTGCCCATTAACAGGTAACGGTGTCTTATCTTTCTCGATGGTGACCAATTGTATAGTCCCATTGTCAAAGACCGTGTCTACTTTCTAAGGACCTATACATTGGTGCAGAGCTTTCCTTTGAAATAATTGAACCTTGAATAATACAAAAGATCCCAATCTCCTTTCTGAAACTTATTATTCTTAATAAAACCATCATGCCATCTAGCTCTTTGTTGTTGAATGATCTCTGTCTATTGAATACCATCCAGCCATTTCTCTTCCAATTCATTGAGCTGATTCAATACTTGTGTCTCTGTTGTGCTTAGTTCTAGATTAACTTAGAATGTTGTTCTTAGAGCCTTTATATTTAATTATATGGGGAATAAAGGATTCTTAGCATACATCAGTTCATATGGTGAGAAGCCTGTAGTGTTTCTCCATGTTGTTCGGTAAGCCCACAGTACCTCTGGAAGTTTCTCGGCCTAGTTTCTTGGGTGGCTGGCTACTTCCTTTGTTAAGTTTCCCTCAATGAATTTATTGGTGCTTTCTACTTGACCATTTTCTTGTGGGTGATAAGGTGATGTGATTCTGTGATGAATTTTATACCTTTCAAATAGCTTCTTGATCAAATGAGATGTGAATTGAGGCCCTCTATCTGTCACTATCTCTCTGGTTATCCCGAAGCGAACAAAAATATCTTCAAACAAAAAGTCTAAAACACCCTACTTTGTTGCTCTAATTAGTGCCTTTGCTTCAACCCATTTTGTGACATAGTCGGTGCAGACCAATATGTATGATTTTTTCTATGATGAAGGATTAATTGGCTCCACAAAGTCGAGGGCCCATTTCTGAAATGGTTCTATCACTATCTGAGGCTTTAAAAACATCTCATCTTATTTTAGAGGTTGGCCCATCCTTTTGCAGCTATCACATCCCTTCACAAACTTATTGGCATCCTGGAACATGGTTGGCCAGTAGTACCCTGTTGAGACTTCATATCACGTCCTTTTGTTAGTGAAGTGCCCCCCAAAGGGTTCCAAATTGCAAGCCTTCAAGATCTCAAATACGTCATATTCTCTAACACATCACCTAATCTGAAAGTATGCCCCAGTGTGATAGAGATTTCCTTCTATCCAGGAGTAGGTACTACTCTGTTGTATAATCTTCCTATTTTCTTTGGAAGATAAATGGTGTGGGAATTTCCCTACAGTAAGGTAATTGGCTATGTCTGCATACTGTGGTGAGTGAGTAGAGATGGAAAAAATATATTCATCTGGAAAATAATCCTAAGTGGAAGTGCAGTCATCACTTATAGTTAATATAGAAATAAAATCAGAAAATACATTACCATTTCTGGGTTTATCTAAAATAGTAATATTGAATTCTTGTATAAAAAATAACTATCGTGTATCTCTACCATTAGTAATAGGTTTTTTCATCGAAAATTGAATTGTAGCATGGTTAGTGTGTACAAATACTTGATACCCGGTGATGTAGTGCCGAAGCTTGTTGATAGCATGCACTACTGCTAGGAATTCCTTCTCAGTCACATTGTAGTTGAGTTATACCGGAGTTAAATTCTTGTTGATGTAATAAATGGCGTAAGGTTTATTCTCCTCCAGTTGCCCCAAAACTATGTCTGATGCATCCGTAGCGATATGGAATGGAAATCTCCAGTTTGGTCTTCGTAAAACAGGTGATGTTGTTACACAGTTATTTAAATTTAGAAAGGTCGACTCACACTTTTGTGTCCACACAAATTCCGCATCTTTCATGAGCAACGAAAATAGAGGAGATGCAATATTTAAAAAAAAATCTATAAATCTCCTATAGTATCCTACATGTCCCAAAAAAGTACGTACCTGGAGCCTTAGGTGTTGGGATTTACGAGATTACCTCATTTTTTGTAGAATCTACCTTGATTCCATCTGCCGAAATGAAATGTCCTAGCACAATTCCCTCAGTCATCATCACGTGGCATTTATCCGTGCTCAGAGAAACATTACTTTGTTCACAACGTTCCAACACTTTTTCCAAACAAGCTAATTCTATCTCAAAGGAATCCTTGTAGGGTGTAAAATCATGCATAAATATTTCAAGGCAGTCATTCAAGAGATCGAAAAAAATACCCAATATTTCCCTCTGAAGATTTTTTGGTGCATTACAGATGCCAAAATGAAGGAATCTGTATGCAAAATTATCCCACGGGAAAGTCACGGTTGTATTGTCTTGGTCTTTTGGGGAAATCTGTATTTGATTATAGCCACTAAACCCATCTAGGAATGAAAAAAATATTTCCCAGAGAGAGTATCCAGGACCTGATCAATGAATGGTAAAGGGAAATGGTCCTTTTGAGTAGCCTTGTTAAGCTCTCTATAGTCTACAAAACCTCTCCACTTTTCATTCTTTTTCAAAACTATGACAAGCAGAGACACCCATTGGTTGTCAAAAATAGGGTAGATGAAATTAACATTAAGGATTTTTTGCAATTCTTCTTTCACTATCCTTAAATGTGGGGTTCATTTGGCGCTGCAGTTTTATAACTAGTTTTAAATCCTCTTTAAGATAAATACGGTGAGTGCATAGGGTAGGATGGATTCCTTACATATCAGTATATTCCCATGAAAATTCCTTTTTATATTTTTTGTAACAGCTGTATCAACAATTTTTTTTGTTCAGCATTCAGGTTAGGATTGATGTTTAAACATTTCCGAGGTTCAATTTCAATGGGACTATTGATAGTATGCAGAGTGGTTTTGAAATGTTCAATAATTGCATTATCTACCTCATCTTCTTCCCCCAGGTCTCTAACGGAGGCATCAGGGAGTGAATTACTAATAAAACCATTAATGATATCATCCTCTGTCTCATCCTTAAATTATTGTGCTTTTCCAAGCGTGAGGAGAGGTAAGGAAAGATGAGATTCAAGTTCAAATTTGTCCCACCAAGGACTACTCAAATCCATGTGAGGTTTTTTTGGGGGATAAAGATTCAGGTTCTAAATGGCCTTCCCATCAAAGATCACCATATATCCAGACCCACATTCGATATATGCCTATGTAGTGGCTAGCCACAGTCCTCCCAAGATTAAAGGATGACCCCCCAGGTTGGATTTGGTTTGAAAAATGATAAAATTAGCCGAATAATTCCAAGAAGCCACAATGATAACCACATATTATATCATTCCCTCAGGCTTGACAGAGGACCTATCTGCTAATTCAAGCACTGTGGGTGTAGGTATAAGTCCATGAAGTCCTAGGGAGATAAAGAGGTCTTTAGTCATGACATTAATGGTTACCCCTAAATCAATCAAAGTGTTGGTTATGGATTGATCGTCAATATCGAAAGTCACTGTATGGTTCCTTGGGTCCTTATATTTAGTCAAAAACAGCTGATCAATCATGAGATCGAACAATTTCTCCATGACATGGATAGTAGCAGGGTCTTTAGGTTTTCTTCTAGGATTTTTGATGCATAGATCCCTCACTATTTTAACATAGATAGGTACTTCCTTGAGAGCCTGTAACAAAGGAATCTACACATACAAATTTTGTAGTTCCTTGAGGAATTTGGATTTATGTTGTGAGGCTGGCCCAGTTACAATTAATCGTTTAGGGTATGGAGGATCCTAAATGTTAGCAACTGAGTCAACTATCACGGATGCACCATCCTTTCTCGGGTTGGATGTTGTAGAAAAAACAGACCCTCCTGAGCTGGCTGCTATAGGTGTAACAACAGGTGTTATATCAGCTATTACATGTGCAACAACTACCTTAGAACCACCCATATCCTTTCTAGGTGACTCACATTCTTCGATAATAATGGGAGTATGTTCAGGTCCAATTAATTTTACCGATTGAATCTGAACCTCGTCGAGTCGAATAGGAGTAATAATATAAGTCTGGAAGGTAACAAAAGCATCTATGCTCTAGGCTGCCTTATTATTCATATTGGGGCTAGGTTGCACAGGTAATTGGGGTTGGACAGAAGGTGTAGGATTCTCAACAGATGACAGTTGTAACTACTTTTGTATTGGTAGTGTAGGGGGTATTAGAAATTGGCCATTACCTCTCTAATTATGGCCCCAAGGATTGGGTTGCAATGGGGGATATTTCATTAGTGGAGGAGACGGCCACTAGTTCCATGGTGAAGGAAATTGTGTTGAGGAAGGAGTAGGATACTATCATTGATATTGTTGACTATTATAAACATTATTCCAAGGATATGAAAAAATTTGAAGGCATACCTGTAGATAATGGCTTCCATGGTATTTTTGATTTAATTAAATAATAATATGTCTAGACATCCTCGCTTGATTCTTGAAGTACAACCTTCAATATTTGCAATTCAGGACATTGATTCGTAGAATGTGCCAATTCGCAGATATTGCATAGGTTGATGCTATTGAGTCCACATTCTCTTTCCAAATGTTTCTTTTTGCATTGGAGGCAAAATATTGCTAAGGCTGCTTCAGCTTGTACTTGTGATTTTTTAACTGATACTGTAGCGATATGGACAGAGAGAGTAATAAGGAGGTCGATTTTAAAGTCCTCAAATATGTTTCCAATCTCTGCTCTGGTTACTCCTCCACTTGTGGAATTTTGAATCCAGAATGAAGGGTCCCATACTAAACTTCTCCCCTTGACCAATCCTCTTGACTTACACAGGAAAAGCTTCATTATTTGTTCAAGCGGCAAGCAACTCTTGCGATATGTCTCCTTTTCCCAACAGATTCGAATGCTCCATACAATCATATCTTATACCTGTCAAGAATATTGGATTCATAATTTCTGGGGCTAAGTTACTGAACGTAGACCTTTCTAAATTATAATGGAATCGCTCCATATATTCTTCCAATATCTCCTTCTCCTTCTGTGTAATTATGAAGATCTCTTACTTCAAATCCCTAGTTCAACAGTAATCCTGATACTTAAAGAGAAAGGCCTCACTCATGTCATTCCAGGTTTGAATCGTGCCAACACCCAGTCTCCTAAACCATCTTAATGCTTTTCCTTTCAAAGTAGCAGGGAATAATTTTAGGTTCTGGGCATCTGAAGTGTAGTCATAACCTTTACACTGCACATCAAATTCGAATAAAACAGTATCAGGATCTTCAACAACCATCCCTTGAAAGGATGGTAGGGATGACAAAGGAATATTTTTCATAAGAGCCTCATTTTGTGTCACTACTATCAGGAATTCAAAAGTAATAGAACTATATCTCTTGACATTCTCGTCCCCCATGTCTAATTCTTCTTGATGGGATGAACTAACCTCAGAGTATACAGGAGACTGATAAATAAAAGGATTAGGCTATTCCATGACCAACTGTTTGACTGCACTACCAACGTCCAAATGATAATCAATTAAATTTTGTTCCATAGGTCGCTGATGCTCCCCACTGGTCTCCCCTTGTCCTTCGATTCTCAGATCCTGATCAATGATTTTCCACTACTGTTTCAGGTCTGGAGTCTTGATATCAAGAGTGGATATGTGGTTCGAAGCGTGGTGAGGTCAAGACATAGAAGGCATCGGTGCCTCAGGCCTTGATATAGTAGCTACATTTTTTGGTCCTGTATTTCTATTGTCTCTATATGAAGTAGATTGTTCCTTTTATGTTCTTGAGATAAAATATCCAAAGAATGTCTTTCTTCCCAATTTTTCACTCTTCTTTTCCTTCTTACCACCTATCTTTCTTGTAGTTAGTAGAGTGGGGGGAGTTTGTTGATGTTGCTATCGCCCTACTAGCACATAAGGGCACTATGTGTATCAATTCATCCTACAGGTGCTTCAGTTTCTATAGTGGTGAGCCCGCTCAAGTTCATTAAAGCGATGCACAGGTTCTTACCTCTTGTCTTACCACTGAACGACTATATAGCTGAAGACATCCTAAAAGAACACCAAAAAATTCACACTTCTAAGTGTCCCAACAAGACATTGGTGAGCCCGCTCAGGTATGTTAGAGCAATGCGTAGGTTCTTACCTCTTGCCTTACCACCCGACAATTGTGTCACTGTAGACATGCTAAAAAACACACGAAAATTGCACCTCTAAGTGCCCAAGTGTATCATTAGTGAGCCCGCTCAGGTATGTTAGAGCACTATGCATGGTTCTTACCTCTCATCTTACTGCCCGAAAATGGTAGACTGTGTACACTCTACCCTCTAACAAAACACTCTGGTCAATTGGATTGTCACTACCATTCCTGGCACCGGCACCAAAATGTTGGGCTCTATTAATCATGGTTAACTTACTAAACAATACACATAAATTATCAATCCAAGGACGTCTTTTATTTTAATGATAGTTGCACTAACTGTGACGATACATCCAACCATAAGCAAATCCAAGTAAAGGAAATCGTTGCTGAAGTAAATGCTGAAAGGAAATCACTCATGTAGAAAAAAAATGATCTACAAAACTGTAATCACACCTCAATTAATATGTCTTATCACACCACACAAAAATTACACAATTGGTATCTCTAATCTCATATGTGTAACAACATATAAAGCATTGGAATTGAAGAAAATCTTATTCACAGCTAAAATAATAGCAACAAAAAGTCCAGTAATACATCAAAAAAATAAAATTACGTATACACAGCTACCTTACCCACTACAATCCATGCTAAAGAGTAGGGCCCTTCCTCCCTAGCAAGGCGCAGGTAGAGAAAGAACTTTAATGGAACTAAATCAGATGATGCATGTAACAACAACAACAAGATAACTTGTATTAATATGAGAAAAAATTACAGAGCCGAGGTAATGATGTTCTCCGCTAACCTTTCGACCTCAAAGGCAATGAACTATATAGTGGTTACATCACAGAAAAATGAGGGATGGATCAGTCATGCGAATCTTATGATTCTCATACTGATCAAAATATAATACATATGGTTACAACCACATCTTAATAAAAGTCTACCTAGAAAATTATAGATTACAATCAAAACTACCTAGGGGTTGTTATCCAAAAATAAAATACCTAATAAATTCTAAAGCTATTATGATAAATCAAAACTCTATCATAACAACTAGAGGATATGTTAGCATCAAGAGTTGATGAGATCTAGTCAGTGGTATAGCTGTAACAATAGTTCATCAGTGGGTCTGTAATAGCATAGTGTAACAACATCATGGTGTAAAATCTCACTGTAACAACACACCTTTAGATGCTCTTTTACGCCTCGTGCTCAAGATATTTTGTGCTACAAATGGCATCTGGAAAGAAAACAAAAGACTATAGATCTTCTCCAACATTCATCCTTATTTAGTCATAAAAAAAGGCACGATACATCATAATAATTGATGAAATGGAAGAGTAATGAAAATAAGGTGAAAAAACACAAGTTAAGATAGAATGGTAGGAGAAAGAGGCAAAGATAGTCCCAATGGTTATAGTCATGAGGTAAAATAGGGGAAAAAATGTAGGAAATAAGTGCAAAAGTGGCACCCAACACCTGTATAATCAGACACGATGCCTTTTCAACCACATGTTCTCATAGAACCCTTCGAGAAGCAGGCTATTGATTTTTTAGGTCCCATCAATCCTACATCCAAAAGTAAGAAGTATATTTTGGTTTGTATTGATTATGTTACAAAGTGGGTGGAGGCAAGAGAATTACCTAGAGCAATGTAAAAATCAGCATATTTTTGTGATATTTGGAGTACCTAGAGAAATAGTTACTAATTAGTGTGCTCAGTTTGTGTCTAAGATTATGCAGGGAATTGTGAAAAAATATCCACTGGAAATCCACCCCTTATCATCCATAGGCCAATGGGCAGGTGGGATCAACCAATAAGGTGCTGGAGAAAATCCCTACCAAAACAGTGTAATTACAAAAAAAGGATTGGTTTGACTTGCTTCTTGAGGCATTGTGGGCTTATATGATCACATAGAGGAGTACCACTGGATTTTCTCCATATTAATTAGTGTATGGAAAACAATTTTTGTTGCCCATTGAATTTTAGACAATAACTTTCAAGATGGCGACATATTTGGGTATAGACCTTGATGAAGCACAAAAAAAGAGAATCTTGAAGCTCAATGAGTTGGATGAGATTATACAAGATGATTTTCAACATACTAACTTAATCCAGCAAAAAAGTGCTAAATTGAACAAAAAATACATACAAAAAAAGGAATTCAAAGAAGGAAACTGGGCATTGTTGTACGATTCAAAATTTAAGAAATTTAAAGGGAAATTCAATACAAATTGGCTAGGCCCCTATGAGATTGAGAAATACTTTGACAATGGATCTGTTTGACTTAAAACTATTGATGATGGGAATATTACCTTCTTGGTAAATGGGCACAAAATCAAGCTATATCAAAAACCCCAATCAAAGGAGGAATTCATGGAAGAAATTGTGAAGAAGAAAGACCTGGATATGGTAAGGGAAGGGATCATTCCTTCCATAATCTCTTCTTTACTTTCCTGTTGATACAATGAGCTTACTCTGTTCCACCCTGTTCTTAGTAAACCATGATAGGAATGTATATTGGGTGTAGGTTTATTCCTTTTTCTGGGCCCAATGGACTAATTATGGAAAAGGAGATCCCTGGATTCTTCTTTTTTAGTATTTCAAACTCTCTAAAATTGAAATCTAGCGAGCATGGAATACCACTAGGATCGTTAAAAACACAGGTCAGCAGATCCTTCGGGATCCTCTCAATAAATTTTGTTTATTATAGTTAATATATGGATTACTCGTGTTGGATTGTTGTGGGATTTCTCAAGGCCCTCCTTCCAACAATCCTGGCCCATCGACATCAGCAACTTATCTGGGTGCAAGATTAGAGCCTTGTGATGCCTTGAAGCCTGTATACCCTAATAACAGGTTATCTCACCAGTGGAAATGGAGAAATATTATGGCTCCTTTACTACTGGATCCTACAGGGGGTTCGACAAAATCTCATAATTCACACCTGATAGGATGCATCATGGTACCTTGGTCCTCACTCTCATTAATGGTGATGTGCCTAACATTGGTTAACAATTGACCTTGATTTATGGTAATCCAATGAGATCATTGCCCATTCAATGTCAACACATTCATTCATGTGAAATGGACTATACATAGATGGTGGGGAAGATAAGTTTTAACTCTCACAGAAGGATCAACAATTATTTCAATTCCTTTAGACACAATCTCAATTCCTGCAAAAGGGTAAAAAAACATAGTTTAAAATCCTATAGAATGTTCAACAGTCACATTGTAATTTTTACAAAACATTTGATAGGCACAGTTCCATTTCCTGCAGCAACACCTTGGGTTCCTGAAAGAGAAAAAGTATAGACAGAACACTAGTTTTAATTATTTTATATATTACTATCATTACGGATCGAAGTCATGAATTATGTAATCTAATGTCTGATGTAATGTTAGTAAGTTATCATTGGAAGGACAAGCAACGTCATCAAGGACTAGACCATTGGAGTTAAGTTTGGTAAGGTGTAGCTGGTGATAATATTCTTGAGGTAAGGTATAATGACGCTTTAAATTTTAATAATTTGCATGACTTAGGCTATGGTAACCCTTGTAGAAAAATGCATTCGTAAGTCATTGCAACATAAATCCCATGACCTATCATCATGTTTCTGACATCACAGTCATTGTAATTCTGATGCCTATCATGCAGGTCAGATCATGATGATCATGATGATCATGATCTACCTTTTGAAATTGTCGTTCTTTGTGATCTTTTCCATTTAAAACCCTCTCTTTGTCAAGAAATATATTGCAAAGGTATCAGTATGCATTCCATAAACTATGTGAATTATTCTCTCCCGGCTGCATTCTTGTGAGCCACATTTTCTTTAACCCTTCAATCCTCATCTACTTTGTCCATTACTCCTTGACCATGTCTAGACGACAACCCCCTATCCGATTTTAGCCAGAGAGCCTCACGCTGCTAGATGCCGACCCTCATAGTAAAGCAATGATATAAAAATTGGGATGGATGCCCTTACTTCATAATTTTGATGGCCATAACTTTGAAGTAACGAAGTCATTCGCATTGAACCTAAACGGTGATAAATCACAGGTCGGAAATGTTCAATTTCAGCTAATAGAGGAAGTGGTGGCGATGGCATGTGGAATTTCACATGATGGAAAATGATGGTTTAGGAACTGACGCTTCAACAAGGGAATGTGTGAGTCTTTCCTTCGGAAGGATCATTCAAACCCTGATTGGGGCAAGGGGATTCCGCAAGATTTTTTTAGAAGTAACATCAACTATTTTTTTTCTTGTAGAAGTATATAACTTGTGATGGTCTCTATGGCCTCACATTTCTATTTCATATTTGGTTTCTTGGGAAATTTTGATATCAGCCCCTAAATTTCCCATATTATTTGAAGATGTCTTTGGAAAAAATGTCCTCAACCATGAAAGAAAGAGTCTCCCACATAGAGTAAAACCTCTATCACCAGGGGTTGGTGAAAATTATCCTAATGGAGGTCTTGGAGAAAAATAAAAATACATGGGAGGACTTTCCAGCCGAGAACCATTTTATGGAATATGGAGATTTTGGCTCCCCAGTGCTCGAGGAGGAACATTTAGCAGAGAAGCCTCAAACGAAGTTGCAGACTCATGAACCACAAGCATAATAGGATGACGAGGATGAAAAAGTAATGGTGACCGGTGAAACCATTGTAAAAGGTTCCCAGTAGAAGGGTACTACTACCCTGGCTAAAAGGGTTACGAGGAGCCAGGCTGCTAAGTTGGCTATTAAGGATGACATAAAAGGGGGGGAACTACCCTAAAATTCTAACAAAAATAAAGGAAAATCACATGTTCTGGCCCTGGGAAATGAGAAGGTGGAACTGTCCACATTCACTGACAAGGACACTATGTCCTTCCAGATCCCTTCACTGCAAGAAAGAAGAAATGAAACTATGGAAGAGTAGCAATGGCAAGGGGACCTTATCGTGCCCCAATCTTCCCAGGGGCATCATGAGGGGGAAGTTACTCCCCAGATGAAACGTTCTCGCGAGGAGTTGGAAGATTCCATTAAAGAGCTCACCATTTCGGAGCAGGCCTTAAGAAAATAAAACGCGGCCCTGAAGGAGAACAGTCTCAAAATGAAAAAAGAGCATGAGGAGTGGCATGAGAAAGTAAATTTCATTATGAAAAAGAAGCAGGCTCAGATAGATCATTTGAAGAAGAAGAACGAAATGTACAGGGGACATATTCAGGTGGATTCTAGTCAGGCCTAGTTGGATGATCTGGCCACAGTAGTTGCGGCCCAGGTGAAAAACTGATTCTCTATTTTTGGAAGGCTACTAAAGTTTTTATTGCATAGATACATGCATGATTTTTCGTGTGGGGGAGATGTTAAGTCTCCATTTTTCCATTTTTTCACACCCTTCCCAAGCCTTAGTTCTCCTATTTTTGAAATCCTTTCGCCCTTAATTATGTTTAGTTCATCTATATTGTCTAGTTTTCGCTAAAAGGGTACTATAAGCATAAGGTATGTCAAATTAACATAATAGGTGTCATTTTTCCTAAGAATTAATGTATTCTTTTATCTAGCTGTAACTTTACTGAATTACTACTCCCACTGATCTAGAACTTATGTGAAATTTTTCTTTGATTCAAAGTAGCTCCAAAAAATTTTGAAGATAGCTCGTGCAACCACATTTCTTGTAGCCATTCCGAATTTCCTGTAGGAATTCTGGATTTCCTACAGTAGATCTAGATTTTCCGCAGAAGTTCGAGATTTCCTGCAGCTGTTTATTTTCTGCAGCGACATCAACAGTTGATTGTATTATACTTATTGCTAGATCTAGCAAAGACATGGGTTTTGTAGGGAATTGGTTGCACATGAAGACTATTCCATTGGATGTTTCGAACATCTTTTTGGAACAACCCAAACTTACAAATTTCTCCTCGGCACCATATTTCTATCATCTTCCGCTATGTAATAGAAACCATCTAATCCATGCTTTCAATAATGGATTAGACTCAATAAAACCTAGATTTGATAGCCTAGACCTGTATTGTCGGCTGATAAATTAGATTAGTCATTCAAGCAAAATATGGGCTTTAGATATTCTATAAAAGGATATTTATTTCACATTGTAAAGGGTTGTTGGGTTGGAATTTCACCTGATAAGAAATATATCAGATTTTACTTGGCTATATATTTTCATATCAATGCAAATCTTATGTTCTGTCTATTTTTTTGAATAACCTCTTCGATTTTTAAAGGGGTTGTGAGTGAGGGAGGGTCGCCTTCACTCGCAACTCCTACAGTGCAGTGTGTGTGTGTGTTTAATTATTTTTATGCAATAATAACTATTCTACACATCTAATGAATTCTTTCTTATGTTTTAGCAGCAGATTGTTAATTGATAAAATGATTATGTTTTTTATGTTAATGTGTAAATTTAATTTCATCAAAGCTTGGATTTATGATTGTCTAAGTTGGTTTCTTGATTTTTGTAATTTGATATTTTATCTTTTCATGGTTAATATCAGCAATACCAAGAGCTGTAGAGGGATGTTATATTCCACTCCATAGCCTTTGCTGCTAAAGTATTGATGCAGGAAAGAGGCATTAGTTTGTGTGTGTATGAATAATTAATTTATGAACACTTGCAGTAATAAGCCTGCATATATTTTGCATAGTATCTCACAAGCTTACCTACCTTGGGTTGAAAAATTATGATTGGAAAATTATAAGTGTATAATTTAACTCAACAACGCCATTGTGGAATGTTATCCATATGAATCTCCTTTTATGTGATCCAACATACAAATGAAAACAATTTAGATATTGCATATCATAGGTCTTGGGGGAAGTCATGGTTCAAACACCCATGCATGAGCAGAGGATAATGACACTGCATATTAAATAGTACATTATACAAAAGTTAATTATAAAATACCCCATTACATAAAAATTAAAAAAAAAAGAATAAAACTATGTATTTGACATACATACTCTTAAAAGGTTCAAATGGTCATGCAATTTCAACCTCGATAAACATTCTTTCACAATGAAGAAGCATCACAGTGAATACCCATATAAAGAAGGAACACTCACACTCATTATAATTTCCTTTTCCAAAGAAAGATCATATTTCTTTAAAATCCATGGGACATCAACTTCTTTGAAAGGCCAAGAGGGACCAGTCTCTCCTCTAGTTTCTTGTCTTGGCCAATGTTTCTTTTTAGTTTTTAAAGAAACAAGATCTCTCCTAATACCTAATGTGTCACCTTCTTTCAATAATATGTGCCTCCATAAAGAATATGAAACATTTTTAAATATATGCATGGGATATAGTAAGTGGGAAATATTAAGATGCTCCCAATATGAGAGCTCATAAAATATAACTTTCCTTTTCATCCTAATGCCAAATTTCTCAACATAGTTGTTGAATAATTTTGGATCATCGAACATAGGCTCCCCATTTGAATCGAACATTTTTGCAAACCACTTCTCTTTCTCTCTCATTTTCTCTAATACATTTAGTTAGTGTCATTATTGTATGCCTTTGGGTTCTCTTTGGTTTACCATTGAAAGAGGATGTTGCTCTTCTATAAGGGCGCTATTTTGGGAGGAATAACCTACAGTGGTCATACATTGGATTTTGTAGGTGGTTGGACCACCTGGACTTCAGACAAGGTACACAATTTTTACATACATGATACTGTTTTGTTACAAAATCTATGAAACTATTGTATAAAGGTCGTCATGTTAGCAACCATGAAGATCTGAACAATTGCAATGGATTAAATTAATGTGTGAAACAATATTGTTACTAAATAAATCAATAAGAATGTAATTTATTAAAGAAAAATCCTAAGCCTAGATAATCATGTGTGGTGTAAGAAGATATGCCATACAACATAAAACTCCTCTTTGTTGTGATGGGTCTTGATACAACGTACACATGTATCCCTCCCCATAACTCCTTCAATTCATCTACCAATGGTTGTAAGTACACATCCATATTCTTCACTTGTCTTCCTCCAGGAACTATGAGAGCCAACATAATATGTTCATTCTTCACGGAAAACCATGGGGGATATTGTCATTTATCACTACTACATGACAAATAGAGTAGTTGGTGTTCTAGAGGGAATATGGGTTGATGACATCCATGGTTGTGCTAAGTCATAGAATTTGTACTTAATTTTCCAGGCCATGTATCCTCTATATACTTCATGACTATTGAATCTATTGGGATTCACATAAATCCCGACTCAGTTTTGTGTGAGGCATGCCATCCCTGCAACATAACTATTCTTTGTAATCAAAGAGACTTTGAATCCTTGGGATTATAGGCATGTGCCTCAATATATTATGAGGAGGACCATGTGATTTTCTTTTTCTTTTAATTACAATACCTTTCATGCCAACATTTTGGAGATATCTCTTTGTATATATATTACAATCTATATAGAATACAAACATTCAGACATGCATGATATGATATGTACTCAACACCTAACATTTTCAACAACTATTGTGCCTCTTCAAAGATACCTGACAAGAAATTATTACTCAGAAGAACCTTATCTTTGAATGCACTATAGTTGGTGGGGAATATAATTGTATAATGTCAATATTTAACATTCATAGAATTGATAATTTTTAATTTTGGTTGTGTCACAAAATATAAGGGACTTGATCAATCATGCACGCTAATTACCTTAATATTGTTGAGAAACATGCATTCAACATGCAAAAAGTTTCTTCCATTTTGTACATCAACATCATTGTCCCCAAGTGAGTATAATTTGACTTTCCGCCAGGTCCAAACATAGGGGTAGTGGAAGTATATTTTAAGTTTTCGAATAAAGTATCAGTTATATTAGCATCATCCCATAGCTCATTGTTCTAGAATGTATCTAGCAACATTGCCTTCATGGCAGTCGTATCCCATAAGTAATCAGCCATACCAACCTCTATTTGGTTGCTTCCATTTCCAACTTGTGATGAAGAACTAATATTGTTTAGTAATTCCTAATTGGTGAATTTGGGCATAGTCAGAGTTGAATAGGCGGTTGATTCAACAATTCTTTGTATGCTTCCTCTCTGAGTATTTCTCTTAATGTAAACTTATGTCGAGTTAAAATTGTAGTGGGATGCACCAGAAGATGATAGGTGGGTAGCTCATTATCATGAGAATCATAATTTAAAAAAATATTGAACGCCATTCGTTCAATATAAATGATATTTGTTAGTTGCATGTCAATGCAATTGGTTTGTTGAAACTAGATTATATCAGGTAATTATTACCATCGTTGATCTAGGATTTTGTCTCGAAGATGTGATGTTCCAATTGGTAGGGTGAAGAGGCTACACATTTTCATATATGAACTGCTTGTGATATAATGATCTTGATAAGAGGTTCCAAAGTTTTTGAATCAATATCCTGCAAATATGGATACATTTGTATTAAAATTGACATGGATTAAAAAAAATAAAATGAAATATATAATCAAAATATAAATAAAATCTGAACTTACTGGAGATGCAATGGGAGAAATCCATGAAGGAATTTGATCAATAATATGGAACAAGCCGAAATTTAAAGAATTGTACATTTGATATTATTGAGGTTTTGTCCCTCCATTTGAGAAAAAATAGAAATAAAATTTTGTGTGCATATCTAAAATAAATCTCGACAACCATATAACCAAAATTTTAATTTCAATATATTTTTCAAACCATTTTTCAAGAGTAAGGATAATTTAAGAAAAAAAGATATAATATGAACTACTACAATTCATGTCGATGAATCCTAAAGGATAATTTGAGATTACTATGCCATTTTATGTGGAATTAAATTTAATATGGCTTTTAAATAAAAATGGTGCACTTATCCGAACAAAGTGCACTAACACATTGAAAAAAATAGTAGCACTAGGGAGTTCAAATAATACATTCACCAGTTTCTGACATTCTGGTAAAAAAAATATGTTATCATATTAGTGCTCTTCTACAAAGATGGACCAATGCATTAAAAAATAAAAAAAATAAACAACACTGCTATGCACCTACTTCCAATTTTTATAAAATAAAAATGAATTTACCCAACTTGACGCTCTTATAACAATTTATTTTAGTGAGCACTGTGGAGTTGCAACATATTTTGGATCTGTCAAAGGATTAAAAGTTGAAAGTTTTGGTGATTCACTCAGAACCCTAGACAGTAAAAAACTTAAATTTTTCTATTAAAATATTTTACCATTTACATTAGATTTATTCATAATTCATAAGAAGATTAAAAACCCTGTATAATAAAAAAAGTACTATAGATTTTACTAGTAATAGTTTTTACGGTCTTCTTTGCTATTTAAATTTAATTAAAATTTAAAAAAAAAATCAAAACTTACCTTAAAACCTTGCCTCTTACTACAAAATTTCACCTTATGATTTAAATTCCTCTACCACTTCACAATTAGGGTATTTCAATCTAGGCATTTCATATTTAATGGGCTTTTGTACTTACTATATATAGTGCATTTGACATGTACAGTATGATAATCATTTATTCAATTAGATCCAAACCTTGTCGACCCTCTCAGTTTAAAGAAAAAAATTATATGTTCCATGGTGTACCCTATATAATATAATGCACCAGTGTTCCCTATGTAATACAACACAGTGGTATATTATAACACTTTGAATTTTGTGCAGTCTGTTCATCATTTCTCCTGGTATAATATAACGCATTTACACACCTCTTCCAAATAGCATTGTTAAATCATTTTGGTGTGTTTATCCTTACAAATAACACCATCATAATTTAATTTATTTTTTTTTAATTAATTTTCCATGACGACGATGAACAATTAAATGCTTAGTGTGTTTATTTTTATAAACAAACTTGCTACGAAAGCTTTTTTAGGATGAAAATTGTTTGATTTATTTGTAAAATATTTTTAATGGCTTATGTATTGAATGGTACAAGTTGTGTAATAATAAAAAATTTATCAAAAGGTCTCAAGTAACAAAAAAACTGATCGACACAATGATAGCACATTAAAAAAAACAAAGATTCAGGAAATTTATTTGTAAATTCTTTACAAAATTAGTATTTTTGAACTATATGTAAGTTTAACTAATATGAATTGGTTGGAGTGTGTCATGCATACCCAAAAAATGAACAATTTTGATAAGGTTATTTCTAATCAAAGTGTAGAAGGGCATACAATCCTGATAAAAAAATAGGAGAATGATGAATTAGGTGAATGAAAAAATACTATTCAATATGAGTTTTTCAATTTATTTTTTGAATTTTCATTAATAATATACTTAAGAATATTAGATAAATTGTTTCAAGCAATATATTAATTCATATATGTTTAATTTTTTACAGGGAGCAACAAAAAAGGAAAATATCAATGTCGTTCGAAGAAAAGAAAAATCATAAAACATGTAAATGATGATGAATTGGACATTAACTCATCTAGAATGGTGTTGGAGGTTAATAAAGGGGGTAAATTGTTGTACAAAACTATGAGGGATCTAGTGGAGTGAATGTATAGGCGTACTTTCCACTTACAATACAAAAATAAATCCAATGATTCTAAGAACCAGATGATATCTAAACTACAAGAAGTATTTCCAGAGAAATGGTCAATGAGACATGTTAGACTTGCAATAGAAAAAACATACAAAAAAAAAAGAATCATTGAAAAGGTTATATTCCTAATTATATAAAATTATTTTATAGAATTATATGTATATATTACTACAAACCATTCATTTATTAATATCAATTTTGTTGTATTTAGTTTTCATATTGTTGAACCTGAGAATTGTACTTTCTCTAACATCATTTCTCGTCACTTTTCCTTACCTTTTCATAAGTCCATACACTCTAATAAATGATAAATGTCATGTTTTATCTCAGGGAATGCATTTGATTTATTTTTATGTTATATTCTGATGTTCTTGTTATTTGAATGGGTTTTTGTAACTCATCTACATAACACAACCTATTTTGCAGCTAATTATTGTTTCCGTAGGTACTTTTATGGTTTCATAGGTTCTGAGGAGAAAATAAAGGAACAAGCCACATGGGCATCTACAGAATGATCCACATATGGATTTCATCCTATCCACTTGGTTGAAATCGATAGAAAAGGGTGCCTGTGATCGTGGTCAAATTCCGATCAAAGGACATAAGCTGAGAGTGAAGAACTCTTGATTTGATCTGAGGTAGAAAATCACGAGTTAAATAGTTAGAATTTAATTCTATGTCTTAGTTATAATTTCCATTTGCAGGCATAATTAGCCCCTACACAAGAGGAGGTTTTTAATCAGTTATTGTAGTTTAATTATTTGCTATTTTTTTCAATTCACAAGTAGATTAATATTGTCTTGTAGCTTTTAGATCAATATCATAGATTCAAACTATGGATGTTTTCTTAGCATCAATGTTAGAATGACTGTGTAATATTTGCTTTCTAAGAACATCTAAAGAAGTTAGATTCATCTATTTTCCAATTGGATTATGTTTGAGGCAATAGAGCTCACAGTTGCTTAGCTTCCTTTCATGGTCTTACACTGCTTTCTTAGATCAGATCCTCAGTTAATTGTATAATTGGATGCTCCTAAAGATGATGCCAAGAAGGTGACTTGTCATACTTCCAAATTGGGTGCTCGAGTGTTTAACCTATGTAATAGTTGAGTTTTCCTTTACATTCTTTTAAACTACTTTCCTAGATCAAATCATCAGTTAATTGTATAATTGGATTCTCCTAAAGATCAGGCCAAGAAGGTGACTTTCCAAAATTCCAAATTGGGTTCTCGAGCGTTCAATCTATGCAATAATTGAGTTTTCATTTACATACTTTTAAACTGCTTTCCTAGATTGAGATCCTGAGTTAAATGTATAATTGAATGCTTGTAAATCATACCAAGAAGAACTATGTTATACTTCCAAATTGGATGCTTCAGTGTTTAACCTATATAGTAATTGAGTTTTTCCTTACATATTATTTAAATTCTTTCCTATATTTAATTTTCAAAACTAAAGTGTAATTGATTGCTTGTACATCATGTCAAGAGGGTGACTATGTCATACTTCCATATTGAATGCTGAGGTAATTGATCATACATTAGTTTCTTTTTCCTCTGAATCTGATTTCATCTAGAAAGGCATTGCAGTTTCAATTTTCTGTCATAAGATTCATATTTCAATCCATGGAGTAGGATTAACTTTAATTTCCAAAGTCATTAGAGTAGGTACTCTTTTTTTAGATCAGATTCTAACCATTTAAATTTTTTATTCACTTTAATGCAAATTAGAATAGTTCATTGACACTTCATTTTCTTCCTTCTTTTAAAGTTAGTTTTACACATTTAAATTTCACCAGATTCAGTTAATTCATTTCATAGTTTTAATTTCTTAAAATTAACATTTAGACACAAAGAAAAAAATCCACAAAAAAAACATATAAATACATACAATGAAGTAAGAACAAGGTTAACTAAGCAAATATAGTGAACCACACTTCATCATATTACAATCCTCAGTTGATAGTTTATGTTGAAAAATTTAAGACATTAAATTGGCTAAACATTTTGGTGCAGTTCTCAAGGAACTATAATTAGGTAACCTCATTTATTACATCTAAAAAAAATGTTATGTGTAGAGAAAGAGATTCTATGGGTATATTCATAGCTAGAGGCAAAAATTTAATTCCAACAACACCACTCAGTCCACCTAGACCACGTAGTGATACACCACCATCTCAAACTCATATTACATACCTCAATGGACATAAACTTCCTCAAGTCTTAAGGTCGGAAATCCAATTAGGAGGATCTCCTACTTCATCCACTGAGGCAGTCATAGAGGAAGAAGATCCTAGATCTCCAACAGAAGGAGTAACCTTTTTCACCTCTACATGGGAACACATTTTAGCTGAAGTGTTAGAAATTCCCAGTTTAGAAGAAGAAGAAGAAACTTTATTCAACATTCCATTGATAGAAGAACCAGAGGAAGAGAAATTAACTTTATAGATAGAACCTTATATTAGCTCTAAGAAATCTATAATGGCAGGAAGATGAGATGGAGCAGAAGGAGAAGGAGAAGTTCTAAATGCAGAAAATTTACTGTTTGGAGGAAGAGGTGGAGGATGAGGTAGAGGGAATGGAGGATGAGGTAGAGGGAACGAAGGAGGAGGTAGAGGAGGTGAAAAAAATAGAAGAAATAGGGGAAATGATAATTCTTTTAGATTTCCTATAATTTATGGGGATACAAATGCCACAATGAAAAATATCTCACCCTCTTTTCTTCCAAATTTCCATGGATTAGAGACTGAAGATCATGAAACCTTTTTGTTTGAGTTTGAATTTTTGTGTAGATCTTATGATTACTTACAAGACTCTCAAAAACTTAATCTATTTCCTTCAACACTGAAAGGATAAGCTTTAAAACTTTTCATGGGTTTAGTCACACAGTCTATTAGGACATGGAATGAGATGAAAAGAGCATTTTTAGAAAGATATTTGGATTATTTCATAACCATTAATCATAAGGATGAAGTATTCAAAATGATGCAAAGAGAGGATGATAATTTGGAGGATCTAATTGAAATATTCAATTATAACATAAAAAGAGCTAAAATGGATAATTTAGATCGAGATACTTTAAAATCTCTTTTGTTAAGATCCATTAGAGATGAGTGGATAGATATTCTCAACATGATGGGGAAGGGAGATATCTCTCAACTCCCATTACCTGAAATTTCTCAATTATGTATTCATATCTCAAGGGGGAAATGAAAAACTGGGAAAAATCCAAGAGATCCTTCTCTTGCTAGAGTGAATAAAGTTGCAACTGGAATAGTAAGTAGGGTAGAAATTGGAAATATGCTTGATGAATTTAAAATAGATATTTTAGGGAGTCTTAATGAACACATAGACCCTTAAATTACAAAACAAGTAGAAATATGGGACTTATTCCTTAGCTATTTTTTTTCCTAAAAGAAAAAAGAAGCATTCTTTAAGAGAATGTCCTATTGATGAAAAAGTCATAGAGACCTGTGTGATTTTCTCAGAAAATCATGAAACTGAAAGTTTCCTTTCAATTCCAAGTCTTAAGGTTGTTTTTCAAGAAGAAGCAACTTGAAATCCAATGGAATATCTTTGCTTCGTCTCTAGAAGACTAAGGTAGGGGCCACAAAATCAAGGTTTTAACAACCAAATGTATACTTAGCCCCCATCAAATAATTGGAATTCTTGGCAACAACCTTGGTCCCAACCTCAATCTCAGGCACAAGGAATGAAAAATCCCTATGGTAGATACTGTCAATATTACCAATATCCTCCATATTATCCAAACTTTCCTACCCAACAAATTAATCAAAAAAATCAACAACCCCGACTCCAAAACCAAAATCCACAACTTTCATTACCATTTCCAAAAAGACCACATCAATTATGTGCCCAACCATTGCCAAACCCCAATAACAAAAATACTCAAAATTCCTACGTTATAGAAGCACAAAAATTTCCAAATTACATGATTACTCAACTAGATCTTAATGATTTTCAACTTATATCTGGTAAAATACTAGAGAGGAAAAATCCTTTTGTAGTTATTCAAGAAAAATAAAATTTTGTAGTAAGATTCTCTACAACAAAATAAAAGTTTTGAAGAAGGAACATCTCTTCAAAACCAGAATTATGAAAATGAAAAAGAAAAAGAACCAATAAACTCAACTCCTATCATAAAGCAACCATCATTATGTATTTCTAACCCTCCTTTTCCTGAAATATTACAAGTTGATAGAGGGGTAGAAAAACATATCATGATGCCCAGTTATGATTTTCTAGATGAATTGAAAAATTTCTGTATCAAAATTCCTTTGTTGAAGGCCATGAAAGAGATTTTGATTCTAGCCAAAACAATAAAAGAGTTGAGCATGAAGAAACCACGAGGAAAAATAAAAGAAATAAAAATAAATCAACTAGTAGGAAAAATTGCAGAAATAATTATGGGAAAAATTTCCATAGAAAAATATTTAGATCCCGGAAGTCCAGTTGTAAAAACACATATCAATGGTGTTAAAATTCCAAATACATTGATTGATTTAGAAGAAACTATAAACGTCATGAGCAAACAAACCATGGAAAAACTGAAGCTTCCTAATATTCAGTATACACCTACATTACTGCAATTAGCAGACAGATCTGTAATCAAGCCAGATGGTGTATTAGAAGATATCTCAGTATCCTTAAATTCTTGGGAGTATCCTATTGATTTTATGATTTTAACTCCGAAGAACAATTCAGGAGGCAATCCACTAATATTAGGAAGACCTTGGTTAGCTATAGCCGATGCTTTCATTAGCTATATATCTGGTGACATGTATATCTCCGATGGTAAGTCAACAAAGAAATTCACTCTATATCCTCCAGCAAAAAAAATCACAGAATTAGAAGATGAAGAATGGATTGATAATGACAATGATATACAACTTCTTTTTACTATTTCAAGCAATAGTGAATATAGACAAATCTTAAATTCAATAGAAAAATTTGAATCATCTTCAGAATATGAACATGATCAATTTCAAGAACAATGCAATATTGAATATTTTTCATCCATGCATATGTCTCTATACTCTATGGAAGAGTTTGGTAACTTTACAGTTGAAATCTTCCCAGGAAAATATTTGAACATAAACGAAAACTTGGAAAGACTACAACAGGAAAAGTTAATCAAAACATTACAACGACATTCTTTTGCATATGCATGGGAATACATTGACATGAAAGGAGTTAGTCCCAAGACTTGTATACACCATAGCTAAATTGAGGATAATTGTAAACCTATCAGACAACCTCAAAGAAGGATGAATCTGAATCTTAGGGAAATTTTGAAAGAAGAACTGCAAAAATTGTTGAATGTAAACTTCATTTACGCAATTTTAGACAGTCAGTGGGTTTCTCCCTTAGTGATTGTCCCCAAAAGTAATGGTAAGTGGAGGGTATACATTCACTATTGAGAATTGAATAAAGCTACCCTAAAATATCATTTCCTTTACCTTTTATAGATCAAATATTGGATACATTAGCATGTAAGAAGTATTTCTCATTATTGGATGGTTTTAGTGGTTACAATCAGATCCAGGTAGCACCTGAAGACCAAGATAAAACCACAATCACCTATCCATGGGGAAATTATGCCTACCGAGTACTTCCTTTTGGTTTGTGCAATGCACCTGCAACATTCCAAAGGGAAGTACTAGGAATATTTTCAAATATAATACATGATTGTGTATAGGTATATATGGATGATTTTACAGTTTATGGGAATTGATTTGAAGAATATTTAGATAATTTGGAAAAGGTTCTTAAAATATGTAAAGAATCAAATATTTCATTAATTCATGAAAAAAAATTTATGATATTTAGCAAAGGAATTTTTTAAGACATCATATTTTAGGAGATCGAATTAAAGTTGACACATCTAAAGTTGATGTCATATCCAAACTATCAATTCCAAGTTTTCAAAAGGATGTTATAAGTTTTGTAGGATTCACAGGGTATTATAGAATATGTATAGAAATTTTCACTAAAATAGCATCCCCACCCTTCAAGTTACTTACCAAAGATTATGAATTCAGTTGGAATCTTGATTGCCAATTGGCATTTGAAACTTTAAAAACAAAAATTTCTGAAGAACCCATCTGAAGAGTTCCAAATTGGAGAGTAACTTTTCATATTTCAACAAATGCTTCAGATACAGCTCTGGGAGTTGTATTAGAAAAAAAATATTTGGTCCCCTACGCCATCTATTACACAAGAAAAAAATTGACACATAATGAGTCAAATTACACTGTAACTGAAAAATAATTCTTAGTTGTTGTCCATGCCATCAAAAAATTTAGACATAATATCACCGGATATGAAACCTTTATTCATATAGATCACTCTGCAACAAGATACTTAATGAATTTTTGGGTATGTGGGACAAGCTAGGGACTTTGTACCAATCTAAGTCTCTGGTGAATAAATTTTTCCTACGGAAAAAAACTATATAACCTGAGGATGAAGGATGGAGACTCAGCGACAGAACATTTGAACGCCTTCAATACTGTAATAAGTCAACTGTCATCTGTTGATATTAAAATGTCAGATGAAGATAAGTGCATCAGTTTTTTGTGTTCTCTACCAGACTCATGGGACAGTCTTGTTATGGCAATAGGTATCAATACAACTACCTTGAATTTTGATGAAATTTTCTCAGCCTTGCTGTCGGAGGAAATGAGATGGAGAAATATGAAGGGTCAGAATGGAGATGCCTTATCTGTACGAGGAATTTCCCAGAACAAAAACAAGAATAAGGTTTCGAGTGGGAGATCTAAATATAGAGGGACATCTAAATCTCCTGGAAAGTTTGTAAAGGTGTGCTGGAAATGCAGAAAGGAAGGGCACTACAGAAAGGACTATAGATCTAAAGCTCCTAAGAAAGGAAATGGATCTGATGATGCTCCTTTTGTAGAGGCAAAAACCACCTCAGATGGAGGTGGGAATGTATATTTGGCTTCTTCTTCAAATACACATGTAGATCATGATTCATGGTTGATTGATTAAGGTGCATCCTTTCACTTCACTCCCCATAGGGATTGGTTCTGTGAGTATGAGAACTATGATGGCGATGATGTCTTCTTAGGTGATGATAGGAAGGCCAGAATCATCGAACGTGGAAAAGTCAAGCTGAAGCTGAAAGGTGAAAGGAGTAGAACACTTCTTGGTGTTCTACACATTCCTGCATTGGCTAGAAATCTGATTTTTGTAAGAAAGATGGATGATGCAGGTGTAAAAATAGTGTTCGATAAATATACTTGTAAGACGGTTCGGGGAGCACTAGTATTAATGTGGGGAGTTCGTATTGGAACTCTGTACAAGCTTCAAGGCAACACTGTTATTGTTGGGTGCAATAGTTATGTGGTCCCCAAAAGTGGAGCGGAAAGCCTATCGGTCTCTAGAGAAAAGACCATGCTATGGTATCAAAGGCTTGGACATATTAGAGAGAAGGGCCTTCGGATAGTGCATGGAAATGGTATGGTAGAAGGTATGTATAATAGCTCTTTGGATTTCAATTTCTGTGAACATTGTGTATATGGGAAGCAGAATCGGGTGAGTTTTCCTTCTGGTGCTAAGAGGGCAAACAAGATATTAGAGCTTGTGTAAAGTGATGTTTTTGGACCTGTGTCGGTTCCATCACTAGGTAAGTCTTTGTACTATGTTTCATTCGTAGATGACTTCTCAAGGAATACATGGAGATATTTCTTGAGGAATAAATCTGAATTCTTTGACAGATTTAAAGAATTTAAGGATCTTGTGGAAAACCAGACAAAGAAGAAGATAAAGGTGCTGAGGACAGATAAGGGTGGGGAGTTCTGCAAGAAGGAATTTGAAGAGTTACATAAGAAGTGTGGTATAGTACGACAGAAGACTACTCCATACACACCTCAACAAAACGGAGTTGCAAAAATAATGAATAGAACGTTGATGGAAAATGCAAGAGGCATGATCAGTGGTACTGATTTAGGAAAAGAATTCTGGGCAGAGGCAGTGGAGACTACATGTTACTTGGTTAACAGATCACCTTCATCAGCGTTGGAGGATAAGACTCCACATGAGGTATGGACCAGTAAGAAGCCCTCTCTTTCACATCTGAGGGTATTTGGATGTGATGCATATGTACATGTTCCAAAGGAGAAAAGGACCAAGTTGGATAATAAATCTGAAAGATGCATCTTTATTGGGTATAAGGATGGTTTAAAGGGTTAGAAGCTTTGGAACCCAGAAACAAGGAAGGTTGTGTACAACTGAGCTATGGTGTTTAGAGAGGTGAAAGATGTTGTTAAACATGAATTCCTACCAAAGGAACTTGAGAATATAGAGTTTGAGCTAAAGGCAGGGATAATTTTAAGGATGGAAAACTATCTTGAAGTTTAAAAAATTGGTGAATCTCACTAGTCCCTAATATGCAAACTATAAAATGTGTATTGATGTATTTGTAAAATTATTCAAATTTATAATGATATTATATATATTTTCTATATAATTTTGGATATTTTTAAAGTAAAATAATTTTATATTGTAAAATTTGGGCGAATCATTTTTATAAAAAAATGGAAATTGGCGAATCTTTTTTTTGGAAAAACCATGGAAAATTAGCCCACCTACGAATATTAGCCCCTAAAATTTTCCATGGCTAAAGGAGGATGAATCATCCTCTACAACAGAAGAAGACTTAGAAGAGGAAGAGCCACAAACTCCAGCTGTGAGAAGATCAGCTCGGGAAAGAAGACAACCAGAAAGGTATAGTCCATCTGCTTTTTGTTCAAATTTTTCTTTAACTATAACTGATGATGATCCCAGAACTATCAGGGAAGTAGTAGATTCAGAGGATGGAAAACTTTGGAAGGAGGCCATGGTTGATGAAATGGCATCCATGCATAAAAATGAAGCATGGGATCTGGTGGAGTTTCCGGCTGGAAGGAAGCCCATCGAGAGAAAATGGGTGTTTAAAAAGAATATGAATGTAAACGGAAAGGTGGAGAAATACAAAGCTCGATTGGTAGAAAAAGGTTATTCCCAGGTGTCGGGAATTGATTTTGGTGATATTTGTTCTCACGTTGCCAAAGTTACTTCTATTAGATTACTTTTATCTATTTCTCCTGCATTTGATTTTGAGGTAGAACAGATGGATGTGAAGACAATATTTCTTCACGGGGATCTGGAAGAGGATATCTACATGAAACAACCTGAAGGCTTTATGGTGAAGGAGAAGAAAGAACTGTTATGTAGGTTAAATAATTCTCTGTATGGGTTAAAACAATCACCAAGGATGTGGTATCAAAAATTTGATACCTACATACGAGGACTTGGCTTCACCAGAAGAAAGGAGGATCACTTTGTTTTTTTTAAATTAATTGGTGATCGTGTTATTTAATTGGTATTGTATGTGGATGATATTTTGTTGATTGGAAAAGACAAAAAAATTATCCAATATTTGAAGACCTAACTGTTTTCCAAATTTGACATGAAGGATCTTGGTGTTGCAAACTATATTTTGGGCATGGTAATTAAGAGAGATCGGGAAAGGAGGAAGCTATGGTTAAACCAAAGGACGTATGTCGAGACTATATTGGAGAGGTTAAATATGCAGGATAGTAAACTGGTGAATGTTTCGATTCCTGTGTTCCATATGCAAGCGCAGTGGGTAGCCTGATGTATGCAATGGTCTGTACTAGACCAGACATTGCACATGGAGTGGGAGTATTGAGCAGGTTTATGTCAAACCCAGGGAAGGAGCATTGACAATATTGAAGCAAGTTTTCAGATATTTATGTGGCACTAGTGATTATGGATTTTGCTACCAGGGAAGACCAGGATTGGAAAGAGTGTTGGACATTCGTGGTTTTGGTGATGCAGACTAGGTTGGAGATCTGTACCAAAGAAGATCTACAAGTGGGTATGTGTTTAGCCTATTTGGAGGTGCAGTCAGTTGGATGAGTAAAATATAGTCTGTAGTGTCTCTTTCAACTACAAATGTTGAATACATAGCAGCCACTCATGCAAGCAAGGAAGCAGTTTGGTTACAGAGATTGTGTTCAAGTATGGGGTTGGTGCAACAAGCTATAAGGATAGATTGTGATAGCCAAAGTGCAATTTTCTTGGCTAAGAACCCTGTTTATCATTCAAAGATAAAGCACATTGATGTTAAATATCACTTTGTGAGAGATATGGTTGAGGCTAAAAGGGTGTTACTAGTAAAGGTGGACACTTTGAAGAATGTTTTAGATGCCTTCAGAAGTTCTCTTGGTGTAGAGAAATAATGGGTGTTGCAGAACTGGTCTAATGACTAAAATCTCTTGTGGCCCCCTGTGGAAAGAAAACAACAAGTGGGAGAATGTTGGGTATGTGTTATATTATTTCCATGAATAATTACACATGGGGGGGGTCACAGGGGGGCAATAGCCCCCACTGTATTTTGTGTTGGGCGCAACATCGAGGGGGTAGTAGCCCCCCCTATCGGGGTTTGGGGCAACCCCTCAAAAAAAAAAAATTGGTCCTTATTTTTTGGTGGGCGGATCCGCCCATGGTTTTGTGCATGGGTTTACACATGGTTTTGGGGTACAATGGTTTTCGGCCCCTGGTATTTTGTAAATCCAGTCAAGGGAACTACGGTTATGTTATAATCCAGAGTTAATGGATTGGGGTTTATGTATGCTTTGACATGTATATATATGTGTTGTAACACAAAAGGGAATATATTGAAAAATCAAGCTAGTCGTCCCGATTTGGGATCTAGGGGAAAATCTCTGCATTTATCTGTTTTATGTTTTATGCTCTCGCTATTGTTTATTTTTTGTTATAATATTTGTTTGCAGATATTTTTTGTACAGGGTTAAAACCTACATGAAATCTGTTACTAATGTCAGAGTTACAAGATGGTTATTACTCCTACAAGAATTCAATATAACCATTCTATACCAACCTGGAAAACAAAATACAGTTGTTGATTTCTTGTCTAGAATTCAAAATGTCAAAAATGATACTCCAGTTGAGGATAAGTTTCCTAATGAATATCTCTTTTCAATAACTGCTAAAACTCCATGGGTTGCAGATATTTCTAATTACTTAGTCTCAAGAAAGTTACCTTCACACTTGTTTCCTCGAGAGAAAAGAAGAATTATTCAAACAAGTTCACTTTACTCATGGATTAATGATGAATTGTATAAAATAGGTCCAGATCTCATTATCTAAAGGTGTGTTTGAGAAGATGAAATGCATGAGATTCTTAAGGCATATCATGATGAACCTTGTGGTGGACACTTTGCTGATAAGAGGATAGCCTATAAAATCCTTCATTTAGGATATTTTTGGCCATCCATATTTAAAGATAGCAAAGAGGTTGTCAAAAGGTGTGAAAAATATCAAAGAATGGTGAAACCTATTCCTACAGATGAAATGCAATTATAACCTAAGGTACTCATCGAACCATTTGAAAAATAGGCTTTGGATTTTTTTGGACCAATCAATCCACCATCTAATCAAAAGAAATATATTATGGTATGTACTGATTATGTCACTAACTGGGTAGAGGCTAAAGCACTTTATTTATCTAATGAACATTCTGTAGTTAGATTTCTTTTTGAGGATATCTTCACTTGTTTTGGAGTGCCAAGAGAAATTGTGACAGATCAGGGATTCCATTTTACATCCAAGTTGGTGGAAAATCTCGAGGAGAACTACAAGATCAAGCACATAAAATCCACTCTTTATCATCCACAATAAAATGGTCAAGTAGAGTCTACCAATAAAGTGATCAAAGGAATTGTCACTAAGACTATAAATGTACATAGAAGATATTGGGCAGAAAGGCTTCCTAAGGCCTTATGGGCCTACTGAACCACACAGAGGAATACAATAGGACATACTGCCTATGAACTTGTTTATGGGAAGAAAGTCCTATTTCCTATAGAATTTTAGATCCAAACCTTCAATATGATAGTCCAGATGGGACTTGACTTATTAGGAGCTCAGAAGCATATATTGGAGCAACTTAAGGAGCTTGATGAAATTAAGCAAGATGCAGTTCAAAGAACCAGTATATTCTAGCTGCAAAGGTCCAAATGGCATGATAAATATATCAAGGAGAAAAAGTTTCAAGTAGGGGATTGGGCACTTTTGTTCGATTCAAAGTTCAAAGAATTTCAAGGAAAGTTTCAGACTCAATGGCTTGGGCCTTATGAGATTGAAAAAGTCTTTGACAATGGAGCAGTTAGGATAAGAACAATTGATGAAGAAAAGGTACCACTTCTTGTAAATGAACATCGATTAAAAGTCTATCATCGGCCAATTTAAAGAGAATATTTTATTAAAATTTTCCAAGATAATACTAGTATGAAGTTAGTGAAGAAGAATCCTTCTTCTTCCCCAGCTTAGTTTTTATTTTTCCTATCCAAAAGAAGAAAGAAAAGAAAAGAAAAGAAATATAGAATAAATAATATATATATATATATATATATATATATATATTATTCAAGTAATAATAATAATAATTGTATAAGTGTAAAAACCAATCAATGATTGGCATCCTTATACAGAAAATATAGGATGAAAATCACAAGTTCTGACATCTTACATTTTCCTTTCCATTTCTAAAAATCCAAAAAAATAACTTGTGTTCTCTTTATTTTATTAAAAAAAATAAAAAATAGTACAAAACTACTTCCATTCTGTAGCTACATTCCATTCTGCAACTAATTTCACATTCTACATCTCTGCACATTTTTACAGCCTACTCAAGCAAGAATAGTGAGCACAGGAAATTGAAGGACTCCATTTGAATATGATCATGCTAAAGGATACTTGAAGAATCAACACCAAGGAAATAGCAACAAAAGGTTAGTTCTAAAGGTAAGTTATATAAATTTATTTAAATAACAAGGTAAAAAAAACATTAGCAGGCATAATGTAGATGATCACATGCTACCTCAACATGTCATCATTTGATTGATTTGGACTCCTATAATGTCATAGATCAGCCACATCATTCACATCATGTTTTCATAACGATCCACAACGGACTCCCCCATTTATGAATAAGAGCCATGACCTATTTTTGTAACCTATCCATCTACGTTTCTTAAAGCCCCATCAAATATCCATCTCATTCATTCCCACAAACCCTCGACATCCTTGATCATATCCGCAACTCAATTCACTTCATGCAGAGAAGGATAATTCTGAAGGCTAGACTCTTCACAACAGAAGACATGGGTTTGATATTTAGGACTAAGCTGGTGGGAGCTAAATATATGGAGGGATATCCTCAGATCAAGGAGATTTTTTAGAAGGCTAAGTGGCTCAATTTTATAGAAAAATTTGATGGTTTCCACAAAGATATCACTAAGTCTTTTGTGAGGTATTTTGATGGAACAAAATTCAAAATAAGAGACATCAAATTCTCAGTAATCGAGACATTCATAGCTGAAGACATACTGCTCCCAAGAGTTGGCGAAAGGTTGTTAAAAAGAATGAATTTCATAGTGAATCATGGAAAGTTGTCATAAAAAATACAGGTATGGATACTTATGTTTTTAGAAAGGGTATTCCTAGCTCAGTACTCAAGAACAAATGGAGGAACATGATTTTAATTATGCACAAGTTTATCACTGGTGAAGGTAGATTTGGCTACATGTATGTATATCATATTTGATTGTTGATGAACTTTTTAGAGGATGGTGAAATAAATCTTCCTTTATTTTTACTGAATAGCTTAAAAAGAATACCTACAAATTTACATAAGATAATTTAGTTTATAGATAACACTATTCACCATCATGGGTTGGTAAAAATACTTCCTGAATTTCATTTGAAAATTATAGGATATTATTGGGAGAATTTTCTGATCAGAAACCAATTCCAAGACAAGCCAGAGTAGCCTAAGGAATACAAGACTAGGAATATTAGAAGAAATAAGATTGATGCAAGCATTGAAGACAAATCTACATATCCACTATAGAAAAATGATGAGGAAATCACCCTTGCAGAACTGATGAGGAACAAGAAGTAGGGTGAAGTTAAGACACGAGGTAAAACATAAAAGAAGAGAAAGGTCACAAGTGAAGAAAAATTAAACCCTCTAAAACTAAGAAGGAGCTCTAGACTCCTAGGTTCAATGAAGAAAAAAACACCACAAGAGAGAGAGTTTATAAATTTAGAGGTATAACCTCCAATACCATCTCCCATCAATATCTCTCCTTCACATAGCCTTGAAAATTCTCCTATACATAATTTTGAAGGAAGTCCCAGTAGAAGATCGCAAGGCATATGCCCTGTACAACAAGAGATATATGATTACATAGAGTCACTAGAGAAGAGAAATGAAGTAGCGAATCCAGAACCACCTATAAATCAACATGAACCTCTAGTTGATACCCTTAAACAAGAAATCTACGAGCTAGAGATATTGAATAGGCATATTAAACATGAGAATGAAGCTTTAAAGTAGCATAACCAATTGGAGAATGTAATTAGTGATAATACAATTCTGCACTTGGGAGAGTGGTACAAAAAAAACTGGAAGCTAAAAAGAAAGAACAAATAAATGAACATGGCATTCATCAATCTCAAATAAAAACTCATTATGAGGAAGCCCGGGATGGAAATCACTTCAAAGAAAAGAAAGAGGATAAAGATGGATGTATTAGCAGAAGTGTCTGAACAAATTCAATACGAGAAGGAAGTTCACATTTTTGGTAAATTCCATGAGGACATGCAATGAATTCTTAGTGGGGGTATGTTGAACCTCAGAATTTTCCTTTATTTGACATCCTTTCTCATAACTTTATCTTACCTTTTCATTAGTCCATACACTCCAATCAATGATAAATGTCATGTTTTATCTCAGGGAATGTATTTGAATGATTTCTATGTTATATTCTAATGTTCTTGTTATTTGAATGGATTTTTGTAAGTCAGCTACAAAACGGAGCCTATTCTGCAGCTAATTGTTGTTTCCATAGCTACTTTTATGGTTTGGTAGGTTCCAAGGAGAAAATGAAGGAACGAGTCACATGGGCCTCTCTAGAATGATCCACATATGGATTTCGTCCTGTCCACTTGGTCGAAATCGACAGAAAAGGGTGCCTGTGATCATGGTCAAAGTTTGGTAAAAGGACATGCGCTGAGAGTGAAGAACTCTTAATTTTCTCTAAGGTAGAAAGTCAAGAGTTAACCAGTTAGAATTTAATTCTATGTTTCGGTTATAATCACCATATGTAAGCGTAATTAGCTTGTGCATAGGCAGAGGTTTTTCATTAGTTATTTTAGTTTAATTATTTGCTCTATTTTGTCAATTCACAAGTAGATTAATATTGTGTTGTAACTTTTAGATAAATATCACATATTCAAATTATGATTTTTTTCTTAGCATCAATGTTAGAATGAATGTGTAATATTTTATTTCCAAGAACATCTAAAGAAGGTAGATTCATCTATTTTCCAATTGGATTATGTTTGAGGCAATAGAGCTCATAGTTGTTTATTTTCCTTTCATGATCTTACACTACTTTCTTAGATCAGATCCTCAGTTAATTGTATAATTGGATTCTTCTAAAGATCAGGCCAAGAAGGTGACTTGTCATACTTCAAAATTTGGTGCTCAAGTGTTTAACCTATGCAATAATTCAATTTAAATTTACATGCTTTTAAACTTCTTTCCTAGATCAGATCATCAGTTAATTGTATAATTGGATGCTCCTAAAGATCAGGCCAGGAAGGTGACCTGTCATACTTCCAAATTGGGTGCTCAAGTGTTTAACCTATTAAATAATTAAGTTTTCCTTTACATGATTTTAAAATGCTTTCCTAGATTAAGATCCTCCATTAAATTTATAATTGAATGCTTGTAAATCATACCAATAAGGTAACTCTGTTATACTTCCAAATTGGATGCTTGTGTGTTTAACCTATACGGTAATTGAGTTTTTCCTTACTTATTATTTAAATTCTTTCCTAGAATTAATTTTCAAAACTAAAGTGTATTCAATTTTTTTTACATCATGTCAAGAGTTTGACCATGTCATACTTCCATATTGAATGCTGGGGTAATTGATCATACATTAGTTTCTTTTTCCTTTGAATCTGCTTTCATCTAGAATAACATTGAAATTTCAATTTTTGGTCATAAGATTCATATTTCAATCCATGGAGTAGGATTAACTTTAATTTTCAAAGTCATTAGAATATGTACTCTATTTTTAGATCAGATTCTAACCATTTAAAAGTTTGATTCACTTTTATGCAAATTAGAATAGTTAAAGAACACTTCATTCCATTCCTTATTTCAAAGTTAGTTTTACCAACTGAAATTTCACTAGATTCAGCTGATTCATTCCATAGTTTTCATTTCTTAAAATTAACATTTGGACATAAAGAAAAAAAATCCCCAAAAACAACATAAAAATACATACAACGAAGTAAGGAGAAGGTTAAATAATCACATATAGTGCACCACACTTCATCATATTAAAAACCTCAGTTGATAATTTATGTTGAACAATTTAAGACATGAAATTGGCTAAACACATATATCATTATAAAAATAATTTATTACTTTTTAAAGGAATATTATTAATATCCCAAATTGATCAATGTGGTGATATGCGAAACATGTTAGAAGGAATGTCCTAAAAATTTTATAACGAGATGGTCAATGAAATGGACATAATTGCATTAAAGGAAAAGGCATCTCAATAAAAACATGCTTCAAATGTATGTAATCTCATTCAAGAAACTGGTGCGTCTATAACAAAAAAATGAATTGGTGCTTTATTTTATATAAAATAATTGTGACGACATATTTTTGCATGACCAATGTCTTTCTGGAAAATGACAGCACCAAGGATTTGATTTCTTCAAGCACTAATATTATTTGAGATTAACACACTAGTGCTTTCATAAAACTAACACCCTGGTGCTAAAAAATACTATTTCGAGCCCAATGCATTATGAAAACTAACAACACTGATTATTTAGTATAACAAATGCATTAGGGTGTTTCTATAAATGGTATTCATCGGTGCTACAAGTTTAAGAAAATGAACTAGTACACCAATTTTTCTTTTGTGTGCCCTGTTGTCTTTCCTTACAAGAATGCCCCATGGCTTTTATATATATTATAAGCTGTGCAATATATATTATACGTGAATGTTATTTTCATTCAACGCCTCGATGCATTTAGTTATGTATGCTTCCTAGATATTTTATATATGTAGTGCATTGGTGTTACTTGTTCCATGAAGCACATCGAAAAAAATACATTCGCTAAAACCTTTGACTGCCTAGTTTTTTTTAGTTGTGATAAATTTATGTTAAAACCTATGCTAAAACATCTGCTATCACAAATGGATTTTTTTTTGACAATTTTTTCAAATTTATAACACTAAAAACCTCCATTATAACCTCTGTTAGAAGGCCTTTCTCTTGGAGTGGCTTATCCATAAACATTTCTATTCAGAGAAGGCTCTTCTATTTGGAGATAGGAAAATGGGTTATGAAGGATGGTAAGAATTACTTTGGTGGATTCTATAGGTCTAGCAATGGTGAATGTAATGGTGCACGGGGAATTCAAAATAATAGTTTCAATTGTTTGTCTTTTCCCACTTCCTAGAGTTGAAAAAAATGAGGATGTGGGCTTAATAAACATAAATATCAAGAAAATCCAATGGGAATTTCATTGATGATGGTTTAGAATTTCTTTTCTTTTCTTCTAATTTGTGATTGCAAATTATGTTCAATTATCCCTCAATATGTTGGCTTTGAGTCTATCTTGGTGAAATGTTGGAGGAATAAGCCATTTCTCTAGTGGGACAATCAACTAAAACATTTTCACCATTCAATTATTTATTGAAATTCGTTTGAAAGATATAATTTTTGAACATCATAATTAATTCTAATTGTTCATGCTTATTTTATTTCTCATTCTTTTACCTTATTTATGTCATTAAGAAATTATGCATTTAATTATGAGGATCACAATGAACAAAAATACATTAGACACCAAAAGTTAGGCCAAAGGCCAGGGAAAAACAAACAAGGGTAAACTCATCAATCCTTTCCTTGTATATTCTTTTTCAACAAGATAAATCCAAGTCAAACTATCCAGTGATCCAAGTGCCAAGTCAGCCCTCTAAATTCTACCATTAGAAAAAATGATAAGAGTGAAATACATAACACATTTTTATGGACACAATATTATAATAGAAAATGGTCAAGGTATGTTCATATAATATGAATGAGGTGACTCTCCATTTAAATTCATTAAATCGCTCCTAAACAATGATTTCTCTACTCATATAATGTAGTGTAATAGGGAAATTTTAGTACCAAATTAGGGTAATTTTACCCTAGGGCTTGTTGTATAAATTTAATTTTCTCTTCTTCTTTTTAAAATATTCTTACCCATCACAAATGCAACAATTATTTGTGTCCATTACATGAACCCAAAAATCCATACAACATCATAGACCAAATATATGAATTATGAAAAGAGTACAGTATCTTTGACTCCTCTAACTAGTTTGATTATATGTAGGTTGTATAAGAACCTATTTGGTTAGAAATTTATGTTCAATGGTGCCACCATTATCAGGGTATTTTAAAATCTTTTGAACTTGAGATCTAATAAATCAATTTGAATTTAATATTAACCTAGAATTGATGAAAATAGACATGATACCCATAGTAGATATTTTCCATATATGTTGTTTCCTTCAGTTGGAAGCATTTATTTTTTCTTAATGGAATTTATTCTTTATCTATTACTTCATCTCAATTTTTAAAAAGGAAACATTGGGTGGATTGCAGGTACAAGAAAACATATACCTCTTAGATCTGTATTTGTCAAGTGAGGGAAGTTTAGGTAGAGTGGATGAAGGTCAAAGATATAGTATGTCTAATTGATAGACATCAACTAGGGGTGAGAAGATCAAAAGATTATTCCATTGATGAATGGAATTTTTAATTGTTGAAGGGGGTTAGTGTTCTAATGATGTTGAGAACATAGATGACATTGAGGTTCCCTTGAGATGAAAAAATCTAGTCAAAATATGATTACCCAAGCACCTTACTCAAGTAAACACAATTTTTTGTCTCAGCAAGAGGATATAGTGTATTGTTCCATCATCACTAAATTGTTTGGGACTATTTTCCATGGAAGAAATAAATGTTTCTTACGGTGGATTAACAAAATCGATGGCGTATTTCAAACCCTATTACTATTACACAGATTTGATGAAACTAGTCTGATATACGCCAGGCATGCCAAGATACACATTGGCTACAAATTATATAAATGTAGGAGACACTGATAAAACTAAAGGAGTGTATGTTATGAAAAATACTGAGAGGGGGGGGGGGGGGGGTGAATCAGTATTTAGGGCATACTCAAATATTTTTACTTTTTCTTACTTCAAAACCCATACGCTACTTTCCTGAAGCCAACTCGCGTATACACGCAGATATCCTTAATAAAACATGCGTATGTCCAGAGATCTTATTATGCAGAGAATTATTCACTTATATCATTCCATCATTCATTCATTAGATTTTCAATAAACAATAAACATGTGCAGTAGGAACATAATAAATCATCACACATAAGCAACACACATGAACACCATGATTTTACGTGGAAACCCAAGTCGGGAGAAAACCACCGATGTCGTTGTCTCAGTCTCCAATATTTATTATAAAGAAAACATCTTACAACAATGTACTGGTGCAGACTCATACCAGCACGCAGGCACCCACCTGCAGAAGGCTACAACCTTCACTCGTTTACCAGCCTCTCCTGGAAGGGAGCTCCTACCCCTCGCTCTCTTTTACCAGCTACCACTGGAAGGGAGCTACAACCCCCTCACTGAAGGCGTCGACCCTCAACACCACCAGGGACCACGTTTCATCAATTTTCAGACTGGATCCAATAGCTTCCACATAACACAACTTGTAGGCCACTTTTCATTATATTCATTCATTGAAACATCAACCAATCAATCAAAAACTTGATATTCCATTAACATAATCAACAGCATAATCACCATTCAAACAACCTAGATCTGCGTATAGATCTTCAGATATTTTAGGGCAGTGCAGCTCCTCAGATCAGATAAGCAATTCAGATTTCTTCCTTTTCTTCAGTAGAGATTCACCAGATCACAGATCTAAACATTGCATAAACAAATCTACAAAATACATATACATTTCAGATCTAGAGATCCTTCTTCATCATTTTCTTCATAGGTGCATCATAGATTCAGATCTATCATCAAACTGTTACCCTTTCCACTTAGATATATTTCAGAGTGAAGTATTCATTAAAACCCAGATGCTTGCACGTGTTCTTCATAATTGCGTTAGTCAATTTGATCGTCATATTTACAGGTGCACCATCGATTTAGATATATCTGGGTTTCTTCAAACAGATATCTCCAAAGGAGAATCATTTATTATCAACCCTAGCACACCCTCTCTTCTTCATAATTCTCATCCCTTTATATAGTTTACGCTCTTATCAAAAACCATGGGTCAAAACTAATGGTATTCCTGGATGGTATTAGCTTTAGCTCCCTTACGTACCTCTTTGATTTCTTTTAATTTATTTATCAATTCGAAGAAATTGACAAATACATATATTTACAAAGTTTTAAACCCATCTTAGGATTTTACAAACAATATTCAATAGTTTAATATTTCAATATAACTTTGACCCCTAGCCCACATATGCGCCCGTCCATACCAAACTAAACTTCGTGCAGGTCCATTGCCCGATCACCGTTGGATCACGAGCCTCCAAGATCGACGGATTTTTCTTGGGCAACTTGCACGGGCAATACCGCGCGATGGCACGTCGTACTGAGTTAATATTTGCACACCTTTTTTAACCTTCGCGCATCTTCCACAAATAATGACCGTCCGATGACCCCCTTTCAGATCGACGACACATACGCAATTTCGCTGGCCGTCCTGGGTCGATTGTTAACGTGCGAAGGACTATCGTTATCGTGCGATTGGCGGTTTTTCAGGGACGCATGTCAACACCTCTATGGAATCGCTGCCTATCCATGAAATACCACGTATCGACGAAAGGTGGTGCGAAATAAACCATGGTTTCGCTTCAAACCACTGTCACTGTTCCTCTCGGTCACGGTTCCGTTCTTCTCTCCATCGTATAACGCCATCGGGTCCGCCAATTTCAAGATGCAATCAGGCCCAACACTTAATATCTTCCGATTGCGATTGGGAACTCGGATGCGATTAGCAATAAACTGTGGCATATGACTCGATCGGGTCCGGCCTTTGATCGGAGCACATAACAAAACTCCGTCGATTGAACCTTGCGATTCAAGACTTGCGATTTCATTAAAACATCGCCATGTGGTCAAGTGGACCCACGGGCCTTCGCTGCTATGATGGGGGTGATTTATATAAGGTTTGGTTGTATGTTTTATATACAGCCATTCCATTGTGGAACTCTGCACATCCACAAGACATTTGATTATTGCGATTGGCGATTGCGATTGGATCGCATCGCAAATCTTCATATCAACAAGACACTGCTTCACCAAAATAAGTTGCGATTCTGATTTAGAGCTTAAGTGGTGGGGACCACTTGTCCCGCTAAATCAGAAATAAAAGACTTCCACCTGTTTAATTCAATTTTGATTCATTTTGGTTGTTGAGGGCATAAACACCCGAAATGACTGTCTTCAATAACTCTGTTCCTCCGTAAATTAAATCTACGGGAATATCTTCATTCCACTGTTAAACCGGCTCCGCCCATCACCATAATCAACTCTCCTCTGCAAATTGCAGCTGTGGCCCATGATAATTAATTCACCCTTACATTTCTCCCATTCTGTCTCTGCTCCTTCTTTTCTTCCTCTGTTCTTCTCTGCTGACCTTTGCCAATTCCTTTGCCATCAACTTCATCAAGTAGGTTGCCATCAAGGACAACACTTTGCTTCATATTTCCAATCATCTCATTTCATCAATTAGGTTGCCATCAAGGACAACACATGCAAACAATCTCCCCTTTTGGACTTGATGGCAACTATGATGGTGTTTGATCACCACAGCATATAGATACATCAAATACCATGATACTCTCCCCCTTCGACATCAAGGGAAAAGGGCGGATCAAAACCAGAACAGGATTTTTCTTCTCATGTAGACAGAAGAGCTCTGTGGATCTGATGTGCGCTGAAGTTGCCATGCTCCCCCTGAGTTCATGCTGAATCTTCAAACATATTTTGCAATGAAGTACATGACTCTATGACCTTTCCTATCACCAAGAACTCATACATACATCAATGATCCAACCAATTGGATTTACAAATGTGACTCAAGTACTTACATGACTGAATATTACAATTTTACATCATTGGTCTCAACATGACCTTTTCATCAAATGACCTTTTTGTAACTATTACCAAAAAGACCTCAAGAGAGAGATTAGAATTTAGCAACATCATAATGCCAACAATGCATTACTTCTCAGCAAGGATAATGCTCCTCCTGAAACTGTGCAACCAATGCATCCTTTCCATATGACCAAAGCTCCCCCTTAGCTTGTGCATCCTGAACACTTTCAACAACAAATCATCAAGGCATCTTCATCAATAATATCAGGGAATGAAATAGAATTATGAGAACTCGAACACCACCAGAGATACCAAACAGCACTGCATTTGTGCTGAAGAATGCTGACCACAAACAAAATTTGTCAGCAACCAACCATATGAATCATCATACATTGCTCCCCCTGTGATGATACATTACTAATCCTTATAACGTATCTCACATCATTCCTGCAGTAATTATGAGAAGTAAGATTTTAGAAGCAGATGACTGCAGTAGGGTCAATATTCCCTACGTTTTTTACCAGTCCTCCTTCTTTTTCCAACTTTGCTTGAAGTTACTTATTGTGTGCTGGAAATTCTCCAATTTCTCAGATCTATTCATCCTGCATTCTTTTTCTACATGTCCATACTTGTTACAAGCATAACATCTTATGTGACCAGAAAAATAATCATAAGGATCATAATGTGTTTTTCTATTCTTTCTTTTATTGCAATCAGCTGCTTTATGACCAAACTTGCTGCATGAAAAGAAATATCCCTTAAAGAAACCAGAGTACCTTTCTGAGTAGAATCTGTTTGTTTGTGACTGAAATGATATGCTTCTGCAATTTGCTGCCACATGCCCATAGATATGAAATTTAAAGCATTCAACATTACTGATGCTTCTATAGTAAGGAGGGAATGATTTCTTTTGAGAGTTTATGATTGTCGGTTGACCTTTTGTTTCTTTTAACACTTCAGGCTTTGCATTGATATCCTTTGAATCTTTAGCACTTCCCTGTGAACTAGATTCTCCTTTAACAGTTTCATGAAGGCCAAGACCAAATTTAACAGAAGGATACCTTTGACTGCTAAGAATATTGTCCAGAATCTTAGTACTATCTTGAAACCTCAAGAGTTTATCTTTTTCTTCTAATTTACCTGTGAGAATGTTTACCTCAACCTCCAATATTTGGTGTTGCTTCTTCATACTTTCTTCAACCCTTCTTCCTTCTTCTACTTTATCCCTTAGTGTTAAAATCTCTTCCTTCAACACATTTTCTTGTTCTTCAAATATTCGTAGAAGTTATTCATTCTTCTTATTTAACTTTTCAAGATCTTCTTTGAGAGAGATGATTTCTGCTTCAAGTCCCTTTTCTTTTTCAGATGATTGTAGACGTTCTTCATTCTTCTTATTGGATATTTTGAGATCTGCATTTAGATATTTGATTTCTGCTTCAAGTCTTTCAATTCGATTGGTTCCATAAGCCTGCAACCTTTGATATTTGTCTACTTGTCCATTTAGTATTTCTATTTATTCTTTCATTCTAGAGATCATCTCTTCGTAGATAGATTCTTGTCTTTTAGATGCTCTTTGTTGTTCTTCAATTTTAATTTTGAGAGCTTCTTCTAGATCCATAACATTTCTTTCACTATATTCACCATTGCATGCACACGAAGGTGAATCACAAGAACAAGTACCTGTTTTATCTTCTTCATTTTCTGCCGCACATGTTTTCTGAGATATCTCCTTTTGAGTAGCCTTCTTCTTTTGCTTCTTTGCCATGAGCACTAGCATATCTTTGTTAGAATATTCTTCATCCTCATTAGATACTTCATCAATATCTTCATTTGCGTAATAGCTCTTTCCCTTTTCAAATTGTTTCCCTTTATCATGATTTTCTTTATAAGGACATTTAGCAGCATAATGACCAACTCTCCCACAAGTAAAACACGTGAAGGGTAGCTTACCTTTGAATCTTCCAGTACCTGGTTGGAGTCTCCTTACAAAATTTGCTTCTTCTTCTTCTGATATATAACTTGATTCCTTGACAACTTCCTTTTCTTTTCCTTTTGCACACGCCTTAAAAGCAGCTTCTTTGATTTGAGAGGGACCTCCTTGTCTCATTTGATAAGCAGTCAGAATACCATGTAGTTGAACAATAGTAAGAGTTTGAAGATCTTGCCTTTCTTCAATAGCTGACACTTTTGACTCAAATTTTGAAGTTAAAGATCTTAAGACTTTTTCCACCAGAGTAGTGTCGGTTATGGTTTAACCCAAACTTCTCATGTGATTTACAATATCATCTAGATGTAAAAATAAACTGGCAATACTCTCATCACTATGCATCCTTAAATTTTCATATTCAAGTCTGAGAGTTTTGAGTTTTGCACTTTTTACCTTTATATCTCCTTCATAGCTCAGAATGATTTTGTCCTATATTTCTTTTGCTGAATTTAACTGCATCACTTTAGCAAATTCTGGTTCAGACATGCTTCCTAATAATACATTGACAGCTTTGGCATTGATTTCATATTTCTTCCTTTCTATTGCATCAGTAGGAATACTTGCCGGATACTGATAGCCTCCTTCCACGATTTCCCATACTTCTGCACTAAGACTTTGCAGATATGCTTTTTTTCGTATCTTCCAAAATAACAGATTATTTCCATTAAATAGAGCTGGCCTTATAGACATTATCCCTTCATGACTTCCCATTGTGACGGATCTCCTTCGAGTGATCAAGCTTCTGCAGAAGGACCTCCCTCTGATACTAATTGTTGTGAAAAATACTAAGAGGGGGGGGTGAATCAGTATTTACTGCATATTCAAATCTTTTACTTTTTCTTGCTTCTAAAACCCATACGCTACTTTCCTGATACAGACTCGCGTATATACGCGGATACCCTTTATGAAACTCGCGTATACACAGAGATCTAATTATGTCATTAATTCTTCATTTATATCATTCCATCATTCATTCATCAGATGTTTAATAAACAATAAACATGTGCAGTAAGAACATAATAAATCATCACACATAAGCAACACACATGAACACGGGGATTTTAGGTGGAAACCCAAGTCGGGAGAAAACCACCGCTGTCGTTGTCTCAGTCTCCAATATTTATTATAAAGAAAACATCTTACAACAATGTACTGGTGCAGACTCATACTAGCACGCAGGCACCCACCTGCAGAAGGCTACAACCTTCACTCGTTTACCAGCCTCTCCTGGAAGGGACCTCCTACCCCCTGCTCTCTTTTACCAGCTACCACTGGAAGGGAGCTACAACCCCCTCACTGAAGGCTTCGACGCTCAGCACCACCAGGGACCACGTTTCATCAATTTTCAGACTGGATCCAATAGCTTCCACATAACACAACTTGTAGGCCACTTTTCATTATATTCATTCATTGAAACATCAACCAATCAATCAAAAACATGATCTTCCATCAACATAATCAGCAGCATAATCACCATTCAAACAACCCAGATCTGCGTATAGATCTTCAGATATTTTAGGGCAGTGCAGCTCCTAAGATCAGATAAGCAATTCAGATTTCCTCCTTTTCTTCAACAGAGATTCGCCAGATCACAGATCTAAACATTGCATAAACAAATCTACAAAATACATATACATTTTAGATCTAGAGATCCTTCTTCATCATTTTCTTCATAGGTGCATCATAGATTTAGATCTATCATCAAACTGTTACCCTTTCCATTCAGATATATTTCAGAGTGAATTATTCATTAAAACCCAGAGGCTTGCACGTGTTCTTCATAATTGCGTTAGTCGATCTGATCGTCATATTTACAGGTGCACCATCGATTCAGATATATCTGGGTTTCTTCATACAGATATCTCCAAAGGAGACTCATTTATTATCAACCCTCGCACATCCTCTCTTCTTCATAATTCTCATCCCTTTATATAGTTTACGCTCTTATCAAAAACCATGGGTCAAAACTAATGGTATTCCTGGACAGTATTACCTTTGGCTCCCTTACGTACCTCTTTGATTTCTTTTAATTTATTTATCAATTCGAAGAAATTGATAAATACATATATTTACAAAGTTTTAAACCCATCTTAGGACTTTACAAACAATATTCAATAGTTTAATATTTCAATATAACTTTGACCCCTGGCCCACATATGCGCCCCTCCGTACCAAACTAAACTTCGTGCAGGTCCATTGCCTGATCACCGTTGGATCGCGAGCCTCCAAGATTGACGATTTTCGCTTGGGCAACTTGCACAGGCAATACCGCGCGATGGCACGTCGTACTGTGTTAATCTTCGCACACCTTTTTTAACCTTCGCGCATCTTCCACAAATAATGATCGTCCGATGACCCCCTTTTAGATCGACGACGCATACGCAATTTCGCTAGCCGTCCTGGGTCGATTGTTAACGTGTGAAGGACTATTGTTATCGTGCGATTGGCGGTTTTTCAGGGACGTGTGTCAACACCTCTATGGAATCGCTGCCAATCCATGAAATACCACGTATTGACGAAAGGTGGTGCGAAATAAACCATGGTTTCTCTTCAAACCACCGTCACTGCTCCTCTCGGTCATGGTTCCGTTCTTCTCTCCATTGTATAATGCCATCGGGTCTGCCAATTTCAAGATACAATCAGGCCCAACACTTAAGATCTTCCGATTGCGATTGGGAACTTGGATGCGATTAGTAATAAACTGTGGCATATAACTCGATCGAGTCCAGACTTTGATCAGAGCACATAACAAAACTCCGCCGATTGAACCTTGCGATTCAAGACTTGCGATTTCATTAAAACATCGCCACGTGGTCAAGTGGACCCACAGGCCTTCGTTGCTGTGGTGGGGGCGATTTATATAAGGTTTGGTTGTATGTTTTATATACAACTGTTCCATTTCGGAACTCTACACATTCAAAAGACATTTGATTATTGCGATTGGCGATTGCGATTGGATCGCGTCGCAAATCTTCATATCAACAAGACACTGCTTCACCAAAATAACTTGCGATTCTGATTTAGAGCTTAAGTGGTGGGGACCACTTGTCCCGCCAAATCAGAAATAAAATACTTCCACCTGTTTAATTCAATTTTCATTCATTTTGGTTGTTGAGGGCTTAAACGCTCGAAATGACTGTCTTGAATAACTCTGTTCCTCCGTAAATTAAATCTACGGGAATATCTTCGTTCCACTGTTAAACCGACTATGCCCATCACCATAATCAACTCTCCTCTACAAATTGCAGCTGCGGCCCATGATAATTTATTCACCCTTACATTTCTCCCATTCTGTCTCTGCTCCTTCTGTTCTTCCTCTGTTCTTCTCTGCTGACCTTTGCCAATTCCTTTGCCATCAACTTCATCAAGTAGGTTGCCATCAAGGACAACACTCTGCTTCATATTGCCAATCATCTCATTTCATCAATTAGGTTTCCATCAAGGACAACACATGCCAACAGTGTATATATATGTTGATGGAATTCCAAATTCATAAAGGAATATTTAGGGTTTATAAATAAAACACAACCTTAACAAGTTACCAAATTTTATATTTGAGGCATGTGAGAAAAAACTATTTGTATGCACAATAAGATTAATAGCTACAGGAAAATATTTATTGATATTTTACAACCTGAATCGAATAGATACAAACATTTTTATAATGGGGATAGCACATAACCTCTCATTAATGCTTCTTATATGTTATTTTTATCATTCAAGAATCAATAATGTGTAATTTCGTATACATAATTTCACCATACTCTTTCAAGTAATCAGGCCAAGCTCTATCGAGAAAGAGATTTGAGATAGATTGTACAAGACCATTTTCTATAATTCTAGTCGAAGTACCTTGACTCAAAGAGAATTAACATTGCTTATGATTCCTATCCAAAACTTCTCCTTGAAATACATGAACTTCATCCAGGACAAAGGATTTTTCAAAGGCATATCAAAAATTTCAACAAACCCTGGGCACTTTTTATTAATATAGTCATAAGATAATACTTCAAGACATAGCTCAAACTTGAGAATCAAACTTCTCCCTCCGATTCCAAAGCTCTCTTTAAATCCACAAATATCTCTAGATTCAAATCTCCCTTTTAATCCAAAACCTGCCACAAGATTTGGCTTGATATTTTCAGTTCCTTCCAACCCTAGATAATATTTAACATGCACTTGCAATCCTCACTAGGAGGTTCTAGAAAAATTCTTATAACCTTGTATGGTATACAAAAAGGATAAATTAACTACTAGGGAATCCAACAATAGTAATGATTAAATAAGAGAAATAAAATACTTATATTTTTAAAAAGTATAAAAACTATCTCTCAGTGTTGCATTCATATTCCACATCAACATCATCATCCTTGACACCATAATTGTGATCTAGGTTTCCTTCATTTTAGTAGAAATGTCTTAGTCTAGGGTTTAGTCTAAAAACCTAGGAACTATCTTATTCAATCTTTTGAAGGCTTGATAGGGCTTAAAAACCCTAGCTATTCAAAGGAAAAAAAAACCTAAGAGTACTTTACAAAAGGGATAGTGCAATATATGGTTTTTTCCAAAATACCTAGATTTCCTTTCCAATTACTAACTCCTACCAAGTCATATTCCATAACATAACTTAATCCAATGTTTTTGTTGAAATTAAAATGAAAGATATAATTTCTTATCATAATAATTCTGTGTGAACACTTATGTATTTTTTTATATAGAAGTTACTTCATTCATTAGGTCATTAATAAATTATACAAATACAATGCATAAAAGACAAGGAACACCAGAAATTGGGCCATAGATAATAAATACTTATCTTTTGATAAGAGTAATCTCCCTTTTAATCTATGGAATTATTTCATTACTTACTACTTTCTCAACATCATCTAGCATCCTAATTGTAAGAAAAACACATCCATCATCATGCACAACTTAGGGTTTTTTCATCTTTTAGTGGAAGAAACTATTCTTAAGGTATAAACCCTACACCTTCCTAGATCATACCCTTGCTAGGGTTTATAAACTCTAGATGCTTCATGACTTGTTATATCAATTATGTATTTACCCTCAACAAATAAGTTTTTTTTTTATATATATAATGTAATACCTTACATATCAACAATATCTCATTCTTATAGCAATAAATATTTTAACTCAATAGTCCTCACTTGTCCTTCGATCCTTGCTTCGAGTACGGTTTGCTTTAAAGAGATAATGGGATTTTATATTTATTATAACTCAAATCATAGTTTATTAACTTTCACAATTCCTCATAATTTTCATCATAATGTATTTACCTTATAATCTATTCAAGGATTGACAGATAATAAATAATTGACCTTAGATAAAGTGCTTCAGGATCAAAACGCAGGTCCACAATTTTATGTGCCACAAGTTCCATATATTCAATACACTAATATTTTGAAAATAAACACAATCATGTCATTATCCTTTAGATATTCAGACTTATAAAATTTCATTTGATGACAATGAAAATCTTAGAAGTCTCTTAGAGATGCAATTTTAATGGTTAAATAAGTAATGTAATTCAGATATGAAGTTCTTTCAAATTGGAATAGATTCAACTTGTATACCTTTGATTCAAATCTTAATAGATTTAAGATGTCACATTTAAAAACTATTTCTTGCTTCATATACCATAGGGAACTCGAACTTGAATCTTCATTATGTAAATTTCAGATTTTAGGAAACAAAGATAGTTCAGATTTCATATATATGCTTGAACTAGTACATACCTTCAAACTTTTTCCATAGATTAATGCAACAAACTTGGGATTATGAGGCATGGTCATGCCATTGAGAACCTCCATATTTCTTCACATAGATAATTCATACCTCAACACAAATATGTAATTCAGATGATAGCTTTGTGACTCCTTGACCTTGAACTAATGGATTGAAAATGAAGGTCCCATTTATGTTGGTCCTTTGCCATAAAAACCGAGGTTTGAAAATTCCATATTTACTCCCATGCACGCTATAGGCCTAGTCCTTTACTCATAATGTTTTTATATTTTTATATGTACATCAGTTAAATGTCCTTGCTGACACTTATTCTTTAAAATAAAAATAAAAAAATCATTTCCCTAATTATGTTATTATGTGTCAATTTTATCCTTGTAAAAAAACAGTTGCATAGTTAGAAGTAAACAAATAACAAATTTTCTTTACATTTAATGTGAATTTTTTATTGTTTTATTGCATAATCAAAACAATATATTTTATCTTGTTAAAATTTGTGGGTCAAGCCCCATGCGATAAATTTATTAATGAGGAAGAGTTGTGGTCATCCCCAACCTTGAGATCAAATTAAAAAAGTATGTGAATAAAACAATAAAACAACACTTTGAGATGATTCACATTAGGGATCACAATAATGTGATTGAGGAATTAAGAGAATATGTTGAGACATATAATGTAATAACCATATTTTAAATTTAGTTATTTAGTTATTTATTTATTTATGTCATAAGTTTAATTCTAAAAGTTTGTTTTTTAATATTTATATTAATTAATTCAAAATTTATTTTCTTTCTTATGTAGAGTTATTTGGAGGAGTTTCCCCCCTACATTAGTTAGGTGATAATCAACTTGGTTTTGGTACTACTAGATCCAACAAGACATGGCATGAGCATCTGGAATACACTATAACCCCTCTTACATTTGATTTTAGTACTAACACTGTGTCTATACCATTAGTTTTGAATTATGAGAACATCACCCCTAAATCAAACATGCAACCAGGATCTGGATCAAGTGGTGATAGAGGTGACCCTAGTAATCATGACATTATGGGTTCATTTCTTTGAACATCACATGTTAAGAGCACATGGAAATTGTATGAACATTTTGGGGAATGACACAGGACTTCTAATAAAAACACCAAGAATTCATGGTATTTTATGATGTTTTAACTATTTCATGTTTTTGCATGTAGGTAAAAGATTATTTTATATAAAATGGATGACAAAGAGTTAGATATTTTTGGGCCCACCATATGTGAAAGGCGGAATTTCCAAAATTCCAACCTCAAAAAAGAGGTTTTGGAGTACCTTGAAGATCTATTTGGGGTAGATATCATCAATAAAACTAAGGTCATCGCCGCACTCGAAAAAAAATAAAATATTTATGAGACTAGTATAGGAAAAAATCGGTAGGAAACCCTAGGTATGAGAACCCTCCCATGATTCCTAATATGGAATGGAATGACATCATTAAGGATGAAAAGTGGAAGAATGTGAGAAAATAAGGGAAAACACCACCTTTTCAAGCAAGGTATAAATTACCCATTGAATTCAATACTTTTAATTTTATTTAGTTTTGAATAAAGTTACAATATATAACATACTTGAAACTTTTCATAGGGTTCGTGACACTTAGAAGGAACCAAGTAAAGGCTTAAGAAGCATGGGTATCACAATTTGGGACAAGGAAACTATTTGAAACTACATCCATGAATTATAAGCACCCAAAACATAACAATATAATATAATATATCACCTTCAAAAATTCTGGTAATTGAGCTAGCAAACAAAAAAAAAATATTATTATGCAACGCAGGGTGTCGCATTCAAAATTGAAGCCCTAAAGGAAGACCATTAGATTGGTTTCAATTTCAGATTTATAGGAATACTCAAACAACAAAAAAGCATGGGGAAAGCCAGAAGATCCAGTTTGAAGGAGAGGGTAAATAAAAATAAATCCATATTAACCTTTATTTATTTATAAAATATAATCATGTCTAATATAAATCTAATGTTTTTATTTTCTTTAATTATCAAGGGAGTAGGTCAAATATATATGGTTCCATGACTACTGAGCATCAATCCTCTGATAGTGCGCACCACCCATCAAATTTTGGTTCTCCGAAGAAAAACCATGATAGTGGAGTGCAATCCCAAGATATTGAATCTGAAATTGAGGCACATAGAGGTAATAGGGTTGTATATTAATGATATACTTAATAATTTTGCACTTATAAAGTATGTACTTCTATTTTTTTTTGTACTTATTCATTTACGATTGCATAGTTATAAATTTTCTAGTTTGGACGGTAGATCATGTTTTACAGGAGGATCCTCAACCAAAATATGACCATGAGGATCCTCAACAAGAAGAGGTCTACGAGGCAGTCGTTGAAATGATGTTGACTAGTGCAGATGGTAAATAATTACATTGCAAAGGTATTTTTATTATTAAAAAACCACTTCAATGATATTAAATAATTGGCCATATAAATTTAATATTTTTTGTAGTATAAGATCCCCCACAAAATCCTCGACTCTGTGAGAAAATCATGACTATGGGTACAATCTGTCAAAGGAGCCAATTACAGTTACCATCAAAACAATTATGTCGAGAAGTTGAAAATGCAGAAATGGATGAAAAAGTTAATAATTATGTAGGTCATAATAACAAGATGAAAAAAAATGATGATTTACAATGTTATATTGTATTGTATAAGAGATATTATTATGTAATATTTTTTATGAATGTCATTAGATGAATGTCATCAAATATGTTTCTTTATCTATTTTCTACTTTTCTAGTGTGTATGCATGAATATTAATGTGTTTCTTTCAACTTTTTTGTTATAGTAGATAAATTGGGTATTGGAGATTAGAGAGTAATGTTGGGGGGAGGGGGGGAAGGAGGGGGGCATAAGAACTTACACATTCACGTGGTTGGACCTATTTATAACATAATAATTTAGGATTTAGATATTATTGGCGCAAACATCCATTGTTCCAACTGATGAACAACTAAGTCAATGTTGACTTTGTTGTTGCTCTGTCAAATCGAGGAATTATTGCTCCAAGATTATACTAATCCAATAAATTATTCTTGAACCCAAAGATTAACTCATTCAGGTATTCATGCACCTGAATCTTTTCTAATTTTTATTTAGTAATAAAAAATTTTCTTAATTTATTTTTTTATTTTTCTTATTCTTTATCTACCTTTAACATATTTTATGTGCATTACATGTATTCTTATTCTAGAAATCTACAATCCACAAATATCACATGGCTATAAATAAAGTCGACAAATTGCTCCTCTTGAGTAGCCATTCCCTATTAGATGTGCACCTTACCTTTTTCATTTGATAAAATATATCCAATGTAACAACCCCAGCAAAAATTCCATGTAATAAAGTAAGTAAAGGAAAAAAATAAGGCCAAGGTCACGGGACATGTATTCCAAGATGAATGTTGGGTAAAAACGTAGCGATGGGATAAATTTCAATTAATTAATGGATATTGAATTTGGAAAATGAATTAAAAATTTATTTGGAAAAAAAAAATGGAATTTATTGGCATCTTTTTTATGAAAGTAATGGAAAATAGGAGAAAAGGAAGGTGAAATCCATAGAATTTAATTGGAGGAAAATTGAAGAAAATAGAGGCCTGAATATTAAAAAGGCTTTTCAGAATAAGCTCACAACCTTTTTTAATTTTCAGCTTGGTGCTCTTGTATTCTCTCTCTCTCTCACTCTTTTACACTTAGAGAAATATTGGAGCATTCTTGGAGCACATTGGATTTAGAGAAAGAAGGAAAAGGAAAACATGAAAGTGAAAGGGGACAGTGGGATTGACAACTATAATTGGATTGATTTGAAGGTACTGAGTTGCATGTATGGTTTACTTGATAGCTTTTTCATGTATGGTGTATGAATGTGGTTATTTGGTTATGATCTGTCACTAGCATGGGAGATTTCCTGGATTGACAATGGTTTTTCCTAGCCTTGCCATTTCCTAGATAGCCATGGTGTCATGGGTTTTCCCATTTTTTTTTCTAATTAGTGCTCATGTTCCTTATTTCTGTGGGTTGGGTTATTATTTCATGGAGACTTGGTTGGAAAAATGATCTAGAATCTGTGGAATAGCTTGGATTGATTTATTAGCTCCTTGAGCCTTGTTTGGACAAACGCTTTGGAAAACCAATATAAACTTGGGTTTAGTTACTAGTATTGGAAGCCTTGGTTGGACACATGCTTTGGAGCCATTGGTGGGTTGAGTTACTAGTCCTAGAGTCTTTTTTGGACAAACATTCTGTATCCCTACAAAATTTGTGGGTTGGGTTACTAGCCTTGGAGCTGGGTTGGAACAGACTATCTGGAGCCTTGAATAGCTTGGGTAGAGATATATTTGTTAATGTTAGTGACATCCGAGTGTCAGGTGGAGTCAATCATTGAGGGTTGAGGTGCTTTTACCTATAGAAGACCTAATTTTTATGTTTTTGTTTTATTCCATGAGATCCCACTTTCATGCTTGGAATATGGCGCTGGGGTGATTGGTGGAAAGAGATATTTTGTTTAGCCACATATTGGGTCAGGTGGTATGTGGAAGTCCCTGACTTGGTTGAATTTTTCTTATGTTAATAAGAGTTATTACCACTTGTATTTTATGAGAAAATTTACTTGTCATTATGTTACTTTGATTCTTGTTTTATCATTTTTATTATTATGGTTATATGTTGCTTATAAGCATGGTTTTGTAACATATTCAAGTTATGGCCCTTATCATATTTTGATTAGTAAATGATTGGTGATTAAATCCATGGTATAACAAATTTTATGGCATCTATTTTGAGAGGGAAATAGATCCTTCTTGATGATTCTCTGGTGAGCTTATTGAATTAGAAAACATATTTTTATTTATAACCTGTAGGTACTATGCACACAAAGTGTTTGTATAACTGAGTAATTGGGACCTCTAACTTCATGGGTCATAAATTTTGGCATATGATCTCCTCTTGATTATAATAATACCTTGTTTCAAATATCTCCAGAAGGAAGCCGAAAAAATATAGGGAAAATGGAGTTGTTCTTTTTTGGTCTCTCCATTTTCCTTGAAAATGTCATTTAGGCCCTCAGAATAGCCTAAGAATTTTAGAACTAGAGAAACTACCAAAAATAGAAATTTGTAATAAATTTAAATAAGCCAAACTAAAATTAAATAATGTCGGGTTAAATTAGGCTCATAAAAGCGTGATCATGTGTCACTAGGTGTTTGCAGCCAATTCTAGAAACATGGATCCATTTTCTATAAGTGCATCTTGGAAATTGGGTATCCCATAGTAACTTTGATCTCATGTTTATCCTGGCATGTTTTTGTATTTGAGTAAATTTGGGAGGGGTAGTTACATCCAAATCCTATCATATGCAGTTAGAAAATTTACAGTGTAATACATAATTCTCAAGCCATTAGATTAGTAAATTCAAACATTCTTGAATTGATATCTTCATGAAAGACCAAATGTACAAGATTATTAAGATCATTTATTTTTGTTAAGAGTCATAAGGTGAACGTGTTTTTTTACATGCAGGAAGAAGTGATGCATTATTCCATGTTAGTAGACATGGACAAATGAACCTCATAATAGTGGTTTCCTAGGATAAAAAATTGGTGCTTTAGCATGGTGACATCAAGTTTTCTTTTAGGTAAACTGCTAGGGTGAAAATTAAGGTTTTAAAAAAATGAAAAAATTTCTCCCCTACCATTGAAACCTTAACCATGGTATTGACAAGGATTTACACTTTGTAATAAAACACTGATAAATTTTGGTAAATAAACTTGAATTATCTGAAATTAATTTGGCGTTCCAATTTCCTTTAACTATGGGAAATCCATAATATTTGTATTTATACAAGGGCCATTCAAACTATGAAATTTTCATTTAAGGATCATGCACCATTGTTTTTAAAGATCTCATTTAAATAAAATCCCATGATACTAATAATTATATGATTTGGCATGTTTTCCCATGCTTGAGTTTGGTTATACTACATGTATTTAGGATGCATCATCCTATTTAGGATACATGTTTTTAGTTTGCATTTTCTTAATATATCAAAAAATAACTCTCAAGAACATTCTCACAATGTAAAACCTATTTTTATGGAGTGAGGGATCACCTCCACATGAGAAGATTTAGTATCACCAATGAAATAAAAACATGACTTATTGGACAAATGGAAATTTAAATTCTCCACTACAAAAGGTGCATCACAACTTCAGTGTTATCTAGATGATAGTGTTATCTGGTATAGAACCTTGGGAGCCTACTCTATCAAATAAGGATATGATATTTACCAAGAAACACAAAATAAGGATTAAGATAATGGTAACAACTGAAACTAGGTCTATTTAAAGGAATGTCATCCTTACTATTAAATTTTACTCTATACTCTTTGGTACATATGAAGTCATTGGGCCTAAAAAATTAGATGAAAGAGGAACCTTAAGCCTATTAATATTTGTACTAAGGAAAATAGGTGAAGAAACTACTTCTCACATCCTAATGCGACTATACTCAATAAAGTCTAGCACCACATGCTCTCCAAAACATGACCTGGAATGTTACAAGTCCCCTCCTCATGGCCTTGAGTTTTTAAATATTGGAATTTTGATAATCCTTGAATGATTTTAAAGAAGCCCTTGTTCAAGAAAACCTTGGAGCTTTTTCTCAAGATAATTTAGTGAAAACCATGCCTATCTAAAAATGGGTCCTTCTTCAACCCTTATCATAATTAAAGAAACGATAAATATTAATACAAATAGTAAGGGATATTTTTACAAAGGAGAAAATATTTCAGAACCTATAAGATAAGATAAGACTAATCGTTGGGTGTGCCACAACTTGGGAATTTGCATCTTTTGTGTCCTTTAGGGTTTGAAAGCATCCATCAAGCTTCAACAAAGATTTAACAATTTTGACACCATTTTTTGCAAATATTCAAGGACTTTCAGCTCCTTTTTTATTCAACTCTCTATCACCAATATTTTCTATTTTATTACTTTAGAGGTATCAGTGGAACAATTAAACCATATTTTTAGTGTTTGAAAAATTACTGTTTTGGAATTTTTTACAGAATTTGGACTCCCAATAGGGATGAAATTTTTTATTTTTAATCAATCTCAAAAGAATTATTTTTTGGACATGCCATATTTCAAAGTGAAAATATATGCCATATCTAAATTCTATGTTGAAAATCAAGGAATTTTTTTTAGTTTTTCAAAATTTGACCATTTTAACCCCTTAAATTTGTCTGAAGGTTACTATAATTTTTGTAAATTTTATGTTTATGAAAACCTTTGAGTTTATCATATTTCAAAAATTTCTATTGTTTGAAAGTTACCATTTTGAGAGTAAAGCTTTAGAAGCTATAATTTTCTCATACAACTTCTATTTGAGATGGGTTTTTCCTATTATTTTTTATTGCTTTCAATTTTCTTCAATTAGATATAGCATATCCTATTTTTTCTAATAAATTTTTAATTTTTCCATGTTCACACCATGAATTTCATACTTGTAAATGTCACTAAGTTTGATTGGAAAAGGAATATAGTTGATGTGCTCTGGGGTAAAAAGTTGGTGGCGAGTCAATGGTGAGATCCAACAACTTGCATGTGCTAAAGAGTTAATTCTTTGTGAAAATCCATGTGAGAAAATCAAACTCCTCATTGGAAAAACAATATTATAAGTCTTAAAAATATTGTAATACATGTTGAAACAATTGGTGTTAATTTTGATCATATCTTTGATATCATTTCAAACTTTTCATTGAATGACCAAACCAAGAGTCTCCATTGAACAAGCTTTTGATGGAATCATTTGTTTGGTGATTTATTTGGCTCATGTGCATTTTTTTATTAGAATACCATCTTATTTCATGTGGTGTTTACAACACTTGTTGGTCCTCTTCACCATATTGATAACATCGTTTGCGTGAGTAGATGAATGGTTGTTAATGGTAAATTCTTATAACTTGTCAAATCACTTTCAGTTTCAAGTTTCAACATGATTTTTTCATATTATATATCTATTTGAGGAGATTATTATTTAAAAACAATATGGCTTGTGTTCCAAATTCTGACGATTTTCATAGGCTTTGTCACAACTAGAATCATGTCTATACTTTGTTTTCCTCACTAATTCTAAAAAGGTTCATGAAAATTTATTTGGAGTATATAGGAATGTATTAGTGCCCTCTACTTACTTTACCAATTCTCAAGAGGTTGTTTCTAGTGGTTGTTGTCAAGTGTTTGGTAATGGGAAAGTGGTTGTTTTAGTGTTGGTCATACTAATTGTGTTGGCTCTTGAAGTTAGCAAATTGTACACATCAAATTTTATCAAGGATCTCATTGTTGACGGAATTATTCAGTATTCACTATGTATTATATCCATGAAAAAAATGGAGTTCATATATATTCCTATGCATACATATTTTCTCCCCTATTCATGATTATTGTCTAATATATTTTTGGATGTACTTAGTGTGATAATGATAGCAATTGTACCATCTGATGTCATTATTTTTGGGGCTTTATCTACATCAACATATTTAACGACAAATCATTATACTTTGTGGGACCATTTTTTTGGAACTTGTTACCTAAATAGGCACAGCTATGTGGCTCCTTGTGCCAAGAGATTTAATATTTTCTCTTCCTCTTATTGGACTCACATACATAGACAAAATATAATTATGAAGTATATTATTTTCTATTTACCGAGAAGTTAAATAGATGGATCGCAGTTCATTCATATGTTCTTCCAATAGAGAAAATAGATAATTATGGATATAATTATCATTATAAATGTAAAGCCTAGATGCCTATTTTTTTAATCAAATATTATGGTGTAATGGTCATCTAGTGTTAAGAAATACATGCTCCATTACATGTGAGAATGTAGAGGATAAGGATTCACTACAAAAAACAAGAATTGCAAGAAGTTAATGACTATATAAAACATATATTAAAGATTTATCAATATCAAAGCTTAAATGAAAAATAATCCCAAAAAAATCATAATATTTTGAAAAAAAAATCAACATATTATCATTTTATAAAAAAAAAACAAATTGAGAAAAAAAAGGAAAAAATCAAGGAAAATTGCCATGCAAATTTTGTCTAGCTTAAGGTGTCAATTTTGGTTTAAAGAACCTCCCATGATAACAAAAATTATGCTATTTGGAATGTTTCCACATGCTTGAGTTTGGTTATGCTACAAAATGTATTTATATAATGTGTCCCTCTAGGATTTGGTTCCTTTAAATTGGAACTTCCTTTAACCGATGCGATCAAATCCCTATTAAAATATGCAACAGAAATCTCAAATATAATGGGAGGATTGAAAAGAAAATGCGCAAAACAATCCAATAGAATGATTTATAGTTCTGTACAAATCTCGCAACCCCATGACTCCGACTTCTTTTATAATTAAATTAGAGGTAGTTATAGGCTTCCAGCCTTTCAGGTTGGCTAACATAACCTTTATCAAAGGATAACCTCACCCAATTCATTCAATTTTTTAAGGACTCCAGAACTTCGTCATATAACATATGCGGGGAACATAAAGTTTTTTTCGTCATTGTCACTTGATGGTTTCTCATCCCTTGGTCCCATGTGCTCAATTAAATTAACCTATGAGACTCCAGAATTTCTGGGCTTTCTGGGCTAAACCACCTCCAAGTAACTCTTCTCGAACTTGACATATCTGGGAAACAGAAATAAGTTTCTATCACTATCACTTTACAGTCCCTGGCACCTAGTTCTTGATGCTATTAAAATAAAGGTATAGGATCCAGGCTCTCTGTGATCAGAACTGGATCATGGACCTAAGTGATAGCTCAAAATTTAAAGTTTTTGGAAGTGTGTTGAACCTGAGCGACTGGATAGATATCATCTTCTTGATTCCAATGCCGTGAATGGTTCAAAAAACCAACACTATATGAAGAAGTTATCACAGTTTGAAAAGTCTAGTAAACCGTAATTTTTGGACTTTGACCAAATTTGACTGGAATTTGGGAAATTTAAAAAGAGAATACTCCAAGGAATATTCTAGGAATATTCCTAAAAATATTCCCCATAATATTCCTCAAGGACCAGTAAAATTTGGACAAGTGTCAACCTGCTATGGGTTGATTGACTATACATGGTTTTTAACCAATAGGAGGCTGCCACGTGGCCCAGTATCATGGTGTAAAATTATTGGTTAGACTCCCCGGGAGTCGGCTGCCTGACCTCCCCGTTTGCATGCAAAGGCTCTTACCAACTCGTCTATGTATGTGTCTTAACATATATGGTGCGTTGGTTTAATTTTTTATGATATGGCTTCATATTTGGGGTTTTGGAGGGGCCATCCCTGATGGCCAACCCCTCCCATATGACTGCAGCCCCAAGACCAAGGGCTTAAAGACCGCAACCATTCGCATATTGTTTAAAAATTTTTCACATGGAAAAACTAATGTTAACCATTATCACATAGTTTCCGCCAGAGGTTCAGTTAAATAGTTGTCACCACAGAGTTTATGGGGCATGTGCCCACACATAACAGTCTGCCTTTAATGCTAGCAGTCAGGCAAGCAGAATTCTTGGCGGGCGCCCCATTTTTGGCCAAAATTCTTGATTTAAGTGGAGTTAAGTCCAGTCCCTCCATTTTTGGTGGAGGATTTTTAGGGCTCATTGGGAAAAATGAGTTTAGGCTGTACCTTGATCAAGATTCGACCAATTTTGGAGTGAAAATAGTCAATTTTGACTATCTCAGACATTAAAAACTCAATGGTGAGGGTTGCAGAGCCATTAGAGGGCTCTTGAGCAAGTTTTTTCTTCAATGAAGTTTTAGCGGCCACCAGGGCCACCATGGGCCATCACTAGTTTTAGGCCTGGCAAGGGGAGCTAGAGGCATTATTCAGAAATAAAATAGTCAATTTTGGATATTTTAGATGTTTTGGAACTAATGGTGTCATTTTCAGAGCCTATGGAGGAGTTTTGAAGGTCGATATGCTTCGGTGAAGTTCCAGGGGTCACTAGGGCAAGCAAGTGCCACCAGCAATTTGAGGCCTAGCCAAGGCAGCTAGAGGCCTTAGGCAGCAAACCAATAGTCATTTCTGAATATTTTGATACTTTTGAATCCAATTTAGGAGTTTGAACAAGATTTTGAGGACTTATAGAGGTCGAGAACCCACAAAGAAGTTTTCTTTGACCTTATAGCCAAGGGGTGCCACCAGGTGTTAGAGGTGAAACCCGAGCAGCCGGAGGCCAATATCAGTGAACCAATAGTATATTATAACTAATTTTGGAATTATGAATCAAATGAAGGGATTTTAAGAGCTATGTTAAGAATTTTGAAGGTTGATAACCCACATGGAATTTTTGGGAATCCCAGAGCCATTAGTGGATGGAGGCCTAGATTGGGGATGTAGTGCTCATTTTGAGCAAATGATCAATCCATTTCAGAGGTATAATATACTCTAGAGAAAATAGATGAGGTTTTAAGGACATAAAAATAATTCTGAAGGAGTTAGTTCCATAGAGAAGCTTAGTGTATCTCAAGAGCACCGAGAGAAGGAAGCAAGTCTAAGGGAGCCTAGATCTGTTTGCAAAGTGATGAAAACCATGAGAGGGATAGAATTGGTATTCTAAATCTATTGGTTCAGTTCATTAACCATTGGATTTTATTTTTTTAACTTGTAAAATAAATTTTCCATAATCCAAAAGAGCTAAGTCAAGATGACGAGAGCTCAAGGAGACGTAGCCCACGATATTCGAGTGAAATCGTTCTTAAATTTGTTGTTATGTGTGGATATTTTGTTGCTAGATTATATGGCTGTTGCACATGTTAAATTTCAGCAAAAAAAAATGATTTTAAAGCACTTAAACAATTAAAAAACATACACCTTTTTCAAGTATAAATTTCCACAAAGGTCAAGTATAAGCTAGATATTTTATTTATTTAACTGAGTGGGAGGTTCTTGAAAATCATAACAAGTTATCCAACCCATTTTCAGATCATGTCGGTATCAGAGCACTTGGTTGCTTGAAAGACAGAGCAATAGGTTTCCTGTTTGACTTGAAAGGTTTTTTAACGGTACAAAAGCTTTTACTGTTTGCAAACTGGTTGTTGTTTGAGTTTGCTAGAGGTGAAGGGAAAGCTACTGATTTCTAAGTCCAGGAGAGGAAAATAAGGAAGAAGGGCTGAAGTCATATTCCTTATCCCAAAGGACCTCAAGGAAACCCTTGAAGCACAAGAGGTTTTTTTTGCAAAAAGGCTGCTTGAAGAAGAGCTTGAATCTATAACCATTTTGTTCAGAAGCTTTGTCAATTGTTTTGAAAGCTTTGTGAATTTTGTTGAAGTTATTTTTTTCATTGACACTATGATGAAAACTTCTTCAAGTGAGGTTTAAAAATCCTCCTCCCTCATAATATTCTTCAATTAAGACATGAAGCGAGACTTCTACATCTTGAAGGACATGGTGCAAATTATATTTGAAGATAGAAGTGAAAGAACTAGACTTCATGAGAAATTGGTTACTATGAAGCAAGCGAAGGAATAAATTATTCAAATAATGCACAAGATGGAGATACAACTCCATCATGCCCAAGAGGCTTTGACCAAGAACATGCATGAAGAAAAGGTAATTCACTCTAATTTTTCTTCAGTTTCCTCTTCAGATAGATGTGTTGGTTCATTTTAGAAGCACACTAGAGGTATACGGTCCAAGTTAATGTTTAAAAAGGGATATGAAGGAAAGGGTTTAAGAAAACATGCACAAGGAATAATTTATCCTATTTTGGTTGAGGAGAGACCTAAGAAATTTCGTCTTTGTTATGTTCAATCTAATAGCAAAGACTCCAAAGCCATCAAGGCATGTGAGACAACTTCAAAGAGAAATTTTGTTCCAAGTTCTAAACCAAAAACATGTCAAGTTTGTTTTCAAGTTGATTACCATTGTTTGAAACCTATGTTACAGAAAGATGTTTGTATACATGTACCTTATGGCGAGCATGAGAGTTCTGAAAGTTTTCAAGGCATAAACACTGATGTTAGTCTTCAAAGAAAAGATGGAACCTCTACTAGTTCATCTCCTCATGAAGGTAAACAATATGGACATGAAAAGTATCATTTGAGGTATAATTCTTCCCATAGTCAAGTTTATTATGTTTCTACAAGGCATGAAAATTCTACATGATTTAAAGGAAGAAAAAGTTGTTGTGCATATTGTGGTCTTTGTAACCATGTTGTTTCAAACTACTGGAAGAGGATGAACGAATATAGGAAGCAGTTGAGGCAAAAAAAAGTTGCAAAGAAGGTGAAAAATACTTGCATACATTGCCAGAAGAGGGGACATGTTGTTTCCCAATGTTAGACATTGCATCCACCTAATCGTCCCAAGCATTTGAGGCAAGAGGACAGAAAGATTGGCGAAAGTGGAGCCAAATATTCCACCATTGTCGTGAGAACATATGTTTCACATGAAGAATATTTTCAGTATCAAAATTCATCATGGAAGTGGCTTGGTAAGAAGTGGTTTGACTTCTTCACATAGTAAGACATACACTCATATGTACATATGAAAATTTCAGTTATGTATGCATGTTTTTTGTTGTAATCTCATGTTTTTTGAGCCACCTTGGATCAATGATCAAGGAAGCGATGTTCAACTACCTTCTGTAAATTTCTCGCTATTAATTTATAGGTGAGTTCAAAGAAGATAGTTCTTAACAGGAGGACAAGCGCATCCAGAAAGGGAAGTGCCAACTATCTTCGAGTTGTGGTTCAAAAGAAAAAAGCCATGCAAGGCAAGTGTATGGAGGATGAAAAGAGAGGATATTGTACTCTCATCTACTGTACATATCAGTATATCAGTCTTTTCGAGTCCAAAAGACTCCCAATGGGGAGGTGTGATTAGAACTAGATCATGGACCTAAGTGATAGCTCAAAACTCAAAATGTTCAGAAGTGTACTAAAACTAAGTGACCAGATAGATCTCATCTTCCTGAATCTGGTGCATTGAACGATTCGAAAAACTGACACCGTATGAATAAGTTATCACAGTTTGAAAAGTCCAGTAAACTGAAATTTTTGGACTTTAACCAAATTTGACTGGAATTTCATAAATTTAAAAAGATTATATTCTAAGGAATATTCATAGAATATTCCCTAGAATAGGGAATATTCCTCTTGGACCAGTGAAATTTGGACAAGTATCAAACTGCTATGGGTTAATGGACTGTACGTGGTTTTTAAAGGGGCCAATGAGAGGTTGCCACGTGGCAGGCTCGGAGGCCACCACGTGGCCTAGTATCATGGTGTAAAATTATGGGTCAAACTCCCCAAGAGTCGACCACCTGACCTCCCCTCCTGCACAGAAAGGCTACTACCAACTGGTCTACGTATGTGTCTTAACAAATATGGTGTGCCAGTTTAATTTGTTGTGATATGGTTTCATATTTGTGGTTTTGGAGGGGCTAGTCCCTCCTATACGACCGCAACCCCAAGACCAAGGGCTTAAAGAACTTAACCATTCGCAAATTGTTTAAAACTTTTTCACATGGCAAACCTAACCTTAACCGTCATCATGCGGTTTCCACCGAAGGTTCAATTAAACAATTGTCACCGCGAAGTTTATGGGGCATGTGCCCATGCGTAATAGTTAGCCTTTAATGATAGCGGTAAAGTTGGTGTAATTCTTGGTGGCCACTACATTTTTGGCCAAAATTCCTGATTTAACTAGAGTTAAGTCTAGTCGCTCCATTTTTCGTGGAGGATTTTTAGGGGTCATTGGGAAAAATGAGTTTAGGCTCTATCTTGAGCAAGATTCGACCAATTTTGGAGTGCCAATAGTCAATTTCAACTATATCAGACATTCTAGACTAATTGGTGAGGGTTAAAAATTTATCAGAGGTCTTTTCAATAGCTTTTTTCTTCAGTTAAGTTCTAGGGGCCACTAGGGCCACCATCGGCTATCAGCAGTTTGAGGCCTAGCTAGGGGAGCTAGAGACCTTATTTAGAAATCCAATAGTCAATTTTGGATGCTTTAGATGTTATATAAATAATGGTGTGGTTTTTAGAGCCTGTAGATGAATTTTGAATTCTAAGATGCTTCAGTGAAGTTCCAGGGTCCACAAGGGCTAGCAAGTGCCAGTAACAGTTTGAGGGCTAGCCAGGGAAGCTAGAGGCCTTATGCAGCAAACCAATAGTCATTTCTAATGTTTTTGATACCTCTAAATCCAATGGAGGAGATTTAAGAATATTTTAAGGACTTATAGAGGTATATAACCCACAAAGAAGTTTTCTTTGACCCTAGAGCCAAGGAGTGCCACCAGGTGTTGGAGGTGAAACGGTAGTAGCTGGATGCCAATCTCAGTGAAAAAATAGTCTATTCTGACTATTTTTACCATTATAAATCCAATGAAGGGATTTTAAGATCTATTTGAAGAATTTTAAATGTCAAGAACCCACAGGAAATTTTTGGGCAACGCAGGGCCATCAATGGATTGAGGCCTAGATTGGAGATGCAGTGCTAATTTTGAGCAAATGATAAGTCCATTTTGGAGGTTTGATATGTGCTGGAGATACTAGGTGAGGTTTCAGGGACATAAAAATAATTATAAATGATTTAGTGTCATAGATAAGCTCAGTGTATCTCAAGAGCACCGACGTAAGGAATCAAGTCTAAGGGAGCCTAGATATGTTTGCAGAGTGATGAAAACCATGAAAAGGATAGAAATGGTATTCTAAGACCATTGGTTCAGTTCATTAACCTTTGGAGTTGAGTTTTTTACCTTGTAAATGAAATTTTTCATAATCCCAAAGAGCCAAGTCAAGATGACAAAAGCTCAAGGAGACACAACCCACGACATTCTAGCGAAATCCTAGATTAAATTTTTTGTTATGTGTTGATACTTTGTTGCTCCATTATATGGTTTTTTCACATGTTAAATTTTAGCAAAAGGAAATGGTTTTAAAGCACTTAAATAGTTAAAAAATATACACCTGTTTCAAGTATAAATTTCCACAAAAGTCAAGTATAAGCTAGATCTTTTATTTTTTTAACTGAGTGGGAGGTTCTTGAAAAGCATAACAAGTTATCTAACCGATTTTCGGATCACTCTGGGCTAAGTCTCTGTTATAGGATTTCATCAACAAACAACCCTAGCCTTTGAAAATTGATATAATTTTATTAAAGGTAAAAATGGATAAGTGTTGACCTTTTTAATAATAATATATGTTTCAATACTTCGGCTCCTGTAGACTCTCTACATCATTTATGCCTCTCTTCTTGGACTTCTGACACTTCTAAGGAAATTCTTCTCCCTTCTCCACCTTCCTGCAATCACTCTAAAGATAATATTGGATATTTAATAGGTCTCAAGCTTCAATAATTAAAACATGGGGTTTTACATAACTATCTAAAAAATAGAAGTGGAGAAGGGCTAGTTATGATATTCAGAGCTCTCGCAGGAAAAATTGTACTCGTAAACAGTAGTTAAATTTCTCATTAATTAAATAAATATTTAAAATTAAATCAATTTAGTTCATATCCTTGAATATAGCCTATAGGATCTAAGGAACAATCTGGGGAAGATTAAAAAAGCTACAATTATTGCAACAAATTTTCAAATTATAATAAACTACATGGAAATCTTAAATAAATCCTAATCTTACAAGCCACATTTTGAGGAACCAACTCCTATGGTAAATGATTTTGACCTCTCATTCAAAGAGAATTATGGATTCCTCTACATCAAGGTGATAGAATAAATACATGAAAAGAAACTGAGTGCAAAGGGTTAATGATAGAATATTGTACAATAAATTCCAATAGAATCATGAAAAAGACTGAGCAAACGAGATACAAAAACCATGTAGCATGTTTTAAGGAATTCAATCCTACACATTAGAGGTACCAATTTCCATAACATAACGTAGGTAAATATGTTATTTAATATTGAATTCAACAACTACAATTACATAATTTGTGAGAGGTAAGAAAAACATATGAAATGATAAACACAGACAGAATCACATACTACCCGTCTCAATGCTTGGAATTTCCAAAAATTTCTTCATTAATATTCAAGAACTATATACATCTCATAAGCCCCAAAACTTGCAAAACTTACAAAAACTTATAACCTATCGAACAAAAAATTAAAACCCTACTAATGATTCCTTCGTCCCTTTTATAGGAGAAAAAAAACAAGAACAGTTTCTTGAAATTTGCAACAAGAAATAGTGAAATTGGCATCCAGAAAAAAGATGACAACACACACACACTAGTGTGGGACCGCAGGTCATGTATTGATCGGTCATAGTGACACATTAGTGTGAAAGCCAATTTATTTAATAAATTGGAAATGTTTCTAATTTAATTATCCCTAAATTAAATTGGATAATAAAATGTAATCTCATCTCACAAAAAATTGTAATAGTTAACCAAGTGTGATAAACTCAGGTAGCTCATGTATTTAGAGTTGAGGGTGTTTGGTGAGGCATGCAGACTGATTCTATTAGTTATTGAGTCCAAGTTGTAGTTAGTTCATTAGTTTAATTCATGAGAAATCAATTAACTCAATTAAGTGAGTATAAGTGAGTATAACTAGTTGTAACTGGTTGTTGAGATAGTGAGAGGTCAAGTAAAGTAAATCAGATTTAATTCACATGCAGTGATCTATCAAGTGACTGGCGATTTATTATTAATAGCCACAATGCATGTCAGTTCCAGTTGAGACCCAGTAGATACAAAAGTTAAATAGAAATTGATTATCAGTTGTATTATTAACAAACTGCCTAGATGCAATTAAAACATAACACGATTTCCCATGATACTTGCACAGTTGAGGAAGGCTAGAATTCATAAAGAATAGGGATTTTATTCCTCATGAATTGTGTGAGCAAGGAAAGCTTAAGATAGGCTGAGAATTGGCTAATTATTGGACCAATTTTTTCTGGACAAGTGTTAGACCATCAGGAGAGTGCATGAGATTCTTGTGACCAACAATGCATTGTATTGTTTCATGATTCCTTGGTTCATTATACAATAGAGATAGAGGGGTTTTGAGAAACAAGATTTCCCTAGGAAAATTATTTTTGTTCTGGATTGATTTTCTTCTTTCTCTTACTTGGTGTGATTGTTCAAACATGTTTAATTTCCACATAATTAATTGTAGAAGGATTCAGTAGCTTTCTCTAGTATATTGCATGATCAGAATAAATCCATTGGCATACATATTGTTTGTATAATTTGTACATGGTATCAAAGCTCCAGAAATCACAATAGTGGAGAAGAAATTGAGTTTGTGTTGAACAATATTCAAACTTGCAGATACTTTCGTTGGTGTGACAAGCGGATCAAGATGGCTTTCAATGGCTTAACATTGGAATATGCACTCGAGGGAATTTCTAATTATATTCCATGGAAAGAAATAATGGAGGTAGTGTTGGTGGTCAAAGGGTTGAAATAATTCATTTATAATGATATTCTGAAGCCCGTAACAGTAGACGCCACTCTTGTTGATTCTTGGCAAAAGAAGGTAGCAAGGGTGAGGATGATCTTATTAGTGAGAGTTTGAGATAACATTTTCTTGAGTCTCCATGGAAAGGAGACTCCACATGAAATGTGGAAGGACTTGACAGATCTGTTTCAAAACAATAGCAACCATATCAAGTTGTTGTTGAAGGAAAATCAAGAAGGAGGAGGGCGATATGGTACCATCATACTTGGAAAAGTTCACTCAATGTCTAGATGAGCTTGGAAGTGTTGGTGTGACCGTAGCAGATGATGACTTGGTGAGCATAGAAATTTTAGGCCTTCCTATTACTTGGCATAGTTATCAAGACTCTATCAATGGGAGGGAGAAGCTACCATATTGGGAGTGTCTTTGGATAGATTTGGTACAAGAAGAATTCAGGCGAAATACCATGGATGGATCCTCATCCAGGACTAATGATGAGGAATATTTGTGTTTTCCAGTAAGGAAAATAAGGCCAAGGGAATGAAATCCCAAGGTGAAGCGGGAAAGAAAGACTTGTCCAAGATTAGATGCTTTCACTGTCACGAGCATGGGAACTATGCTACAAATTTTCCATAGATGAAAAGAAAGAAGGAGCATGCAGTTGTAGCAAGTGAAGCATTGGCTTCATAATTCAAGCTTGATTTTACTCTCATTGCATTCATGGCCAGCACTATAATGGGATGCATGTCGTATTTGGATAATGGTACCTCATTCCATATGATGAGGAATAGAGATCTCTTCAGTAACTTGGAGGAGAAGGATCTTCAACAGAGCATAGAGTTCAAAGATGCCGAGAGGTATAGCACTACTGGAATAGGTACAGTTACCTTTCAGAAGGAGAATGGATCCCATCTCAGATTAGTAGATTTTTTGCATGTTCCAGGTCTAAGGAAGAATCTTATCTTCGTAGTGGTTGTTATCACTCATTAATTTCCCAAGGTTAAAGAAAGAACTCACTAAGGTAACCACAAACCTACTTTTAAGCTTTAGGATCTAGCCTTTCCTAATCCTCAGAGAGGGATCTCACTACAAGATTTAACTTTGTTAATTCATATTTGATTTTAGGCTAGTTATATAGGGAAAATTGGTTTTGGGGTTTTGATTTCATTTGGTTTGGTGGGAAATCAATTTCTTAGATGGATAGCTATAGATTTGTATCCCATTGGGAAAATGGAGTTAATGTTTCAAGAAGACAGATTAGGATCAAAGTCTCAAGGAAAATATTCACAGGGCAAGATAGCAAAGTCACTTTAGATCTTTGAAGGCTGATCACTAGTTAATTTCATTTTCGACCATGTTGAACATATATTTTTTCCATAGATTTTGACCTCACTTCTATTTACTTATTATATTTTTATTTATTTATTTATTTATTTTTTATTTTTATTTTTAGAATTAATTTATTTATCTATTTTATTGTTGATGTATTTTATTTTAATTTATTATTTTTAATTTTACTTTTATTGACTTATTCTTTTTATTTTTATATTTTATTTTTGATTTATTTTATAGTGGCTATTTCGTTAGTTTTAATTTTAATTTGGAATAAATAATTTTTAGTTTTTTTTTTTTTAATTTATTGTCATTTTCATTTTTGACCATTTTCAACATTTTTTTTCATAGGTTTTGACCGTTTCTTTTCTCTGCATAATATATATAAGGATATTTGGATCAACCAATCTTCATTATCCTGATGATGAACTACATTTAGTAGTTCAAAATGCATCGGTTCTAAAATATCTCATGTGATTTCCTGAAAGAGTTATTTTATTTTAATATGATATGGATCACAGAAGTTTACACTTTCCAATACTTGAATGTATGAGTATTTATCTATTTAAATATGATCTTAACGATCATATTTACTACTCATTGAATCACACAATGAGTATTTATCTCCTAGACTTCACTAGACTACCATAAAAGTCTCAAGCCATTCCATTTAACCATTAAAATGCATAAATATCACACAAATGAATGTAAAACCTACGAATATAACCTGCAATGTCCCAAGGAGTCTCAACCAAATCCCTATTTACTTACGTGCAATTATAAAACTTAATTTCACGCATTCCTTACAACTCAACGCACGCAGAGAATAGGGATATAAGCAATATTTCATGCTAAAAACCACGTTTATCCATTCATATAACATAGAATACAAATAACAACAATACTTATCATAAGTCCATATTCATTGATTCAATCAAATAAAATAACAAGACTAGGAAACATAAGAAACCACTTATATTATAAGGATTATTGGTAATTGAGAATGAGACTTCAAATCTCCACCCAAATTTAGGAAAACTACACTACAATGTTTTTTATAGTCAAGCACCCTTGATCTAGACTCTAGAGCTTCAGAAAGCATGCTTGGAGGAATAAAACCAATGCCACTAGTTGAAACAAAGAATTCAAACACTACATCACCTCCACCGACCAACTAAGAAAGGGAATACAAAGACTATTCCATCTCCACCATCACAATTGAGTCAAAAAATACAAATATATCACCATCTCCACCCTTGTAACCCACAAAGAAATTCTTCAATGACTCCACCCAAATTCAAGAATCCATATTTCATTGAATACAATCATTAGCCTGCAAAAAAATCTTATGTAGATATCATCGAAAATATTTTATTGGAAATCAAAAAGAACAAGGCCTCCAAACAAACCAGGAATCTAGAGAGGCTCTAACCTTCACCCAAGAGGATTCCACTAAATCCTCTACCTCTACTCAAAACTGAAAATTCCTCCTCTAACACTCCTGCAAGAGAACCAATGCAAGTTCTTGTCATCTCTTTTCCTCCACACAAATTCAATAGCTTTTCCATATCTTTCTCTCTCGATTTCTCAATATTCCCTCCCCATGTAATTCCATCACTACTATTTCAAACGTGTATTAGTGGCGTGGAGGTTTTCTTGGTAAATGTAACCACCACTACGACTGTAGCCCACCATATTTAAGTTTTGTTCTCTATCCTTGCAATTATTTTCCAAGAGAGATAAGGTTCTAATCCTTTCTTTATCCAACTCTTTTCAATGTAATATCAAATCATTTAAGGCTCATTAGTTAGATTCCCATGAATGGAATTAATAACTAAGATCCTTCAACTTCCCAAATAATCTCCCACCCCAAGCTCTGAAATCATTGTCCCGATATCTTATCGAGTTTAATTTTAACAAGATTTTTACATTATTTACGGTAGGGAAATTTTATAGGGGTTTTGACAAGAAAAAGGGTGATTATGTGTCCTTGTGCATCTTTATATGATGGATTTATTCATTTATGCACCATAGGAATTAATTTTCAACTTGTAATTAGTCACCTGATCATCATCCCTCTTTTCTGATTTGTAGCATCATCATTCTGAGTTAGTTATTTTTAAAAGACATTATAAATTAAATTGTTGATAAGTGAGAGAGAGATAGAGATGTTATAGAATTATAACCAATATCTATTCATATATATGCTTTCATTGAGTCATTAGAGGAAACTGAAGCCTAAAATTTTCCATGAAATTTTCATGCAAATTCCATGTCAGAATATGTAAACCAATCAAAACCCTTTAAAATTAAAAAGAGATACATGTAAATACTTTTGAGGGAATAGAATATAACTACCGCTTTTTAATTGTATTTTTGGCTTATCTCCTTACAGGTTTATTAAAATTTCAAGCGTAGGCGCGCTTATATCTGGAACTAAATTCCACATCCAATGAGTACCCATTATGGATACTTTTGATAAGGCACACATTGATAAAAATTGAAGATACATTGAAAAAGTGGGTATCTTAAATTTTTATCAATGTGGGTCTTCTTAGAAGTATGCATAATGGGTACTCATTGGATGTAGAATTTAATTCCACATCCAACAAGTGTCTACACATGAAATTTGAGTAAACTTATAAGGAGATAAGACAAAATACAATAAAAAAGTAGTTTTCTTCTTTTCCCTACGAAATTCACAACTCTTATTTTATTATTTTTCCTTAGGAAGCCTCTTTTAGGATGAAATTTCCTGTAATGATTGATGAGTAATTTGAGACAATTGTAGTACAATTTTATATGTGTTCTTAATCTTGTGCAATCACCTAGATTTCCTCTTTGTGACATGTGGGACTCCTTTAAGATAACATTTCCATTCCTGCTCTACTTTATTCCATTATTTTATAATTAGATGCTCGATTATTTTACAATTAGTCTTATCATTTTAGTTATTATATTTATTTTTTTCAAGGTTTAGATCAAGCACTTGAAAACATAAAGAAAAAAAAATACAAAACTATTTACTTTAACCAATATTTAGATATGTGCATTTGAAAATAGGTTTCGCATTGTAATTGAATTCTTTCGAATCACATTTCCAAGAATAGGATTCAAAAGCCATTGTTAGATTAAATTCATTACTAGACATAGCTTACATGATTTTTATAAATAATATTTTTCAAATGATAGGATAACTTTTCCATTGTTCATAGATTTCATTTTGGTAGTTTCTTAAGTAGTTTAGTTCCAAAATATTTTCGTAAAATATAATTTCTCAATTTCTTTAAGTAAAATTTCAATTCTTTTGATAAATATGATTTCCTTGGTTTTGATTTTATAGTTCAATTTTTAATGCTTTCCTAGAATAAATTATCTATTTTCATAGTATAGATATATTTTCTTCTGTAGAATATGCTTTTATTTTTTCGTAGAATAGACTCTCCTGCATTCATAACATAGACTTTCTTGTTTTCATAGAAAAATATTTCACTTCTTTTTTAGAATAAGTTTCCTTATTTCATAGCTTAGATTTTCCTAGAATATGATTTCATTCTTTCATATATTAAATTTTGTGTGCTCTTAAATTCTTTAATAAACCTAGATTCTATTTCTTTCTAGATTATAATTTCAATTTCTTTTCATTGATTAATATTTCACTTCGTTTCATTTGATATCCTTTCATATAGTAGGTTTTATCTTCTTTCATAAATTAATCCTTCATTTATTTTCATTCATATAATAGAATTTTTCCTTCAATACCATGATTGATAATTTAATGTAATGTAATTTAAAGCACAATTAAATTACCTCACATGAAGACTATTATTTTTCTTATAAGGTGTTAAACAAATGCAAGGTAAACACACACAAATAGAAAGATGAACGTGATTTTCTATTATCATTAATATGATATATATTTATAATAGAATGGTGTGACTCTTAGATTCCACAATTCAAGGTAACTTGGACTCCACTTTGACTATTCGGTTTTCACACCTACCCATAGAGGATTAGGTGTCCAACATTCCCCCATTAATCTGAAGGGGTATTTTTGAGTCCAAGAAGAGAGTTGTAATACAAATCTACAAAGTATGCATGTAATCACTTAGGCTGAAGGAGATCTCTGAAATGTTGGCATAAAGAGGTGGTTTGAGGATGACCGCCAACATTGGAATGCTTAGTGCAGTTCCTAGAACTCTTCCAAATCTGGCAATAAGCTGAGGTCTTATGAAGTCTTCTGCTAGAGGAAGTTCTTTGAATTATTTGAAGAGGAAGAATATTAACCTCACATAGATGGTTTAAGGCTCTCCACAAACCAAAGGCATACTCATGGGCATCCATGCCTCTAGCTACAACTTTGAATCTGGAATTACAGGTTGTGGCTCATGCTTGCTTCAATTGTTGTGTTTCTGGCTACAACTCTGAATCTGGAATGAAATATTGTGGCTCAGGCTCGTTTGATGTGGCTTCAATGCTTGTAGATGGCCACCATTTCCCCCCTGTCAAGTACAAGGTGATATGATGGAGAAAACTCAACTACAATATTGTTCAATACTCTAGAACACGTTCAGACATATGACCTAGACATCTTCCTGGATGTTGATTCCCATTGCCAAGAAGCGATCCATCCAAGATGAATCTTTGTTCTTTCAAGATTCTTGTTTCTGAAGCATCTATGTGAAGAATGGGTGTGCCGACAATAGTTCTTACATGGGTAAAGATTGAAACAATGATCCTTCATATGGCCAACACGATCACAGTTTTGGAATTTTACAATCTGTTGTTTTTGCTGTGGAAGAGGAGAAGGATCTAGAAAAATTGTAGGTGAGCTATCATGAAGAAATTTGACACTTTGAAATTAAATGGGCTTGGAGTAGTCTGGAATATGAAAGTACAACTCCTGGTCATATCCAAGACCTATTATATGCTTGTTATGTACAAACTCTTCCCATGGTCTGATGATAGGCTTGGGAAGTGTAGGATTGATGCTTGCTTCTACATGCAAATATGCTCTTATATAAGGAACATGATGGGAGTCAACTTCAATGTTACTCACTTGACCATTTTCTCATTTTTTATATGTGTTATGATGCTTATGTTGTTGTAACTCATCTTGTTGAAGCTGAGACTCAAGATGCAAAAATCTATCATTTCTTTTGCATTATGTAGATAGCTTTGAATGTCAAAAAGAGTGTCCTTACTGATTTTGACTGTGCCGTCAGTAGTGGATATGATTAGAGTTCTCAATAACTCTAATATTCTTTCAATTTTACCCATTTGTTTTTTAACAGCTAGAAAATAAAGAGTGTGAGCTTCAATTCTATCACTATATGCCAACTTCTTCTACAAAAAATATGAATCCTTGATGGTAGGATTTGGAGAAACGATTAGGATAAACTTTCAACATATATCAATATATACTTTCAACATATATCAGGATATACTTTAAGGCCCACAAAAAATCAATGCATATATATGCTCATTTAAAAACATTTTTTTCAAGAACCATACACACTTATTCAACAATCGTTAGCAAGGAGTCAATAGAAAGGAATCAATGCATACAATCAATGCCCCATTACCAGGCATAAATGTGTGTATCCCTTTCCAATTCAATGAATAGAAGTAAAATTTACCATCATCCACCTTTCATAGCCAGTGTATGCAACTCACAATGTACAATAAAATCTCAGGCTTCAAGCAATGTCCTTCAATGCATTTTACATGTCGACCATCTTCCCATTGCATAGTGGTAGCTACTCCCTTCCAAATGTTATGCCAAGTGAAAATAAAGTTGCAATGATGGGACTGTATGTTAGAGGATCGATAGAAGACTTTTTAGAGAGGGCAGAGAGGAGGAGTCGGCTAATGGAGTGAAAATATATATCGTAGTTACGTTGTGGAGAGGCAACAACACTAGCATCGATTTAATCAATTGTGTGTAACAGATGGTATTCAAAAAACCATTACCTTCCCCTCTGTGGAGTGATGTTGATACCATATGCCACAATAGTGATGGAGGTGGTTATGTAGACTAATGGGTCGAGCGAGGTGTCTACTAATAGGTCGTGGTCTCAACACTGCATTGAACTCCTTTCAAATGTTTGCTTCATCTATATTTTTCCATGGTGATGTTCAGAAGGCAGTTTATTGTTCATAAACAATTGACAATACATATATTTTTCATGCCGATGTAGAAAAATCGATAGCATAGAATTCTAAAGAAATTTCCACATAGATATCTCAAAGAGCTCAAAACCTGAGTATTCAAGGTGGGCTCAGGTTAAATCAGCAAGTGGACTCCATGCATTTCGCACCAACTTCAATATAGAATAGAATACACAAAGAGCAAGGAGGGTTGGTGTTATAAGGAAAAAATCGATTGTACAAGATAGATATCTCAGATGCTATGGTATGGATCAGACGGTGGTATGGTATGGTGGACCGCAACACGTAGGAGAATAGTGGAGCGGTGGAGCGGTGGATGGGAGATAGGTGAGGAGTGGACGGGCATCGTAGGAGACAATGCTTCCTATGAGTTTTAGGTTGAGGTTGAAGCCAAATTTTTAACACAAAGATTCATATTTGAAAACTATTATTTCCATGCTCTGTTTCCAATAACCAATTCAATACCAGTGCACATAGTTTGAATGTGGTGCGAAAGTATGGATCAAGGCACGGAAGTGATGATTAAGGCACAGATATGAGGGCAGCATGCAATGGGAGGAGTGAGGGGCCAAGAAGCCAACTGTTAGCTAAGTCTGAGGGGTTTGGCCTCAGTGGAGAGTGTGTAGGCAATGCCACAAGGATTCAACGTATGGAGGAGTCGACACGTCGTGAGGGGAAGTTACCAAGCGAGTGGTATGTGTTTCCAGACTAATACCACGGGTTCCCTGCGCTACCCGAGTGGCATAAATATTTCTTACTTGACTTCACTGCATCTCGAACAGTCAATATACAACAACATAGAGAATGGGAGGTAACACCACAAAAAATATTTCCAAAATGCACAACAAAGGACTCACAATATACAAATGCCTTCAATTTCAGATTTGCCAGGCAAGGAAGGCAGAGTAGTGCCCGGAATGGCAGAGTGCGTTCAATGCACATGGAAGCCAGAATGACAGGCTAGTATACAGAGACCAACTAAAATTTAGCTGATTGGAGCAAGCCCAACAATCGCCCACTCTGGTACCATGTTAAACACATGCAAGGTAAACACACACAAAGAGAAAGATAAATGTGAGTTTCTATTACCATTAATATGATGTATATTTATAATACAATGGTGTGACTTTTGGATTCCACATTCCAAGGTCACTTGGACTCCACTTTGATTGTTCAGCTTCCACACCTACCCATAGAGGAGTAGGTGTCCAACATAATATTTCTTCTTCTCTTCATGCTTTTCATGTTTGTAGTTATTTTTTATGTTGATGATTTTTTCTTCCTATCTTTATCATATAGTCTTCCTCATTTTAAATAATTTCATCCTTTACATATGGACACTTAGCCTAAAAATTCTCCACTTTCCCATAGTTAAAGAATTTAAATGGAATCTTACATTTGTATTTTCCAAATCCTTTTTTCTATTTTTCTCACAAATATACTTCCTTTGTATTTGATTTACTGCTAGATTTATCACTTGATTCATATTATATGCTCTTCTTCTTGTTTCAAGATTTGAAGGTTGCTACTTTCTTAATTGATGGATTCTCTTTATTAGTCCTCATTTCATATTCCATGAGAATCCCATGGAATTCATCCATTGTGAAATTATTAAGATCATTAATTTCTTATATAGTTAAAAATATGGCATTTAATATTAAGGGGAGTTACCTTAAAACCTTTTGTACAATGATCAATTCTTCAAAAAATTTATCAACTCTTATAATGGAGTAGATGTTTTTGTCTACATGTAGGAGATAGGCTACAACATTTTATTCAGATTGTTTTTTCAAACTATCAAACTAGATTCTATGAGTTTGGAGCTTTGAATTCTTAATTGTGTCATCTCCTTCATGGATATTTTGAATTTTTTCCCATATTTGTTTTTCCAATTTGCAATGCATCACCTTGAAAAACTCTGATTTTGATAGACCACACATGATAGTATTCATGGATTTTTTATTATGTTCAGTTTCCTTGTTTCCATCTTGATACATTGGTGGAGTTGTTTAAACCTTGCAATTAGTCACACCATATTTCCAAATGTTGAATCCAAAATCCAGAAGATAATTTTTTGTCCATATAATCTAGAATTCATAACTTGTTCTGTCAAAAAATGGAGCTTTGTTTTTTTATAAACCATCTTGACTAGCCACGTATGCTCCCAAGATATAACTTCCAATCGTCAGACTAATAATAATAATTTTCTCAAAACCTGCTAATTGTTGGCCTCTTCCTAAGAGAACAAATGTATAGTATGCCACATGTACAATTATTTATATCTAATTATAAAATTTATAACTGAGTCAATTTAGTATGTGTATTCATATCTCTACGAAAATCCACCTTCTAAAGTGTCCCATAATAAGAATTATAGCAAATATGTCATGATCATTCTTTTTAAATTGATTTTAGGACCATTAAAAAACCCTAATTTACATATAGATAATATCTTCAAAATTACTATTATAGGCCATTTTTTCACATCTGATCATTTGACCTATAAAATAGATCAATTAACATCCTTTTACCCCTTGACATCATCATTGCAGAAATCCCAATGCATGACTCTCCTTAATCCCAGAGTTTATGTCTGAAATATCCTTGAATCAACCTTTTTAAGCACGAACACAATCTATATTCCTATGGGTCTGCATTTACCAAGAGGTTTCTCCATGCTCGACAGGGTTGATCACTAGCATGTTGCTTCATGTTTGGGTGCGGTTATTCTAGAAATTCGGGAAAAAGAGACATAATCTTGAAGCCTCTTCTTCTAGAAGCTTTCAGAATTTGTTACAACTATTTACCTCAGATAAAACTCTCTAATATTATCATATCCCTCTTTTGATTTTACATCCCTTATCCTTTCATCCCATCCTCCCATCAAGGGTAAATGGATATGAATTGAAAACTTACCATCATTTTCTATATAATTGTGGCCATATAGAAGCTAGGGGTTGGATTTTGGAGATAGATTCCACCCTCATGTTGCTACTGTGATGAACCATTATTCCATGCATTAGTGTGATTAGGAGTGTAGTTTGTGGAAAATAAGGAACAAGTCAACTTGGAGGAGGTCTTCTACAAGATGAACTCCTATATTTGGTTGTAACTCACTCCATTTCTCTTAATTCAAATAGTTCTTTTTTTTCCTATATATGATGCTTTTATTTCATGTATTTTGATGCCATGGTGATCCATTGAATGAAGTATCCATATGATGCTACATAGATGTCGTAGATGGTTTGATTGTGTTGTTTTAATGTGCATGTTCTATTTATAGTGATTCGAGCTAGGAATGGAGAATTCAATCCAAGAGAGGAGTGAAGGATATGACAAATCCCCGGTAGGCTTCATCCAATTATATATTTACTTCAAGGGAAAATTTATTTTCTTCGTCTTTCTTTTGTTCTAGGCTAGGCCACCTAGTCCAGGGCAGATAATTTTTTTCGTAGTCATGGATTCTATATAAGAAATTGGCGGCCATACTAGGAATCTGTGTATTCCCTTGGTGGCTTCTTTTTCGTTAGTGTTTTTTTTATGTACTCTTCAGACATTTAATGTCATCATCAATCAATAAGAGACCTAGGAAGCCCTTTCATTGACTCTAAATTGAATTTTTTTTGCTAAAACTTTCTACTTTTTTTACAAATTCTTCGTCTATTCTGGGGACAGAGCATTGCACCCTTACTGAGCCCTATTTTTTCTTGCATTGCATAGCATTGGTTCCTCTTTTGCACCTGCATTGGTCCTTATTCATGCATGAATATGATTTTTTGTTGGTTTTCTCTCTGATAAACCTTGTTCCAGCTACTTTTCCTTGAGTCTTTGAATGCCTTGTGGTGCCTCTGAAGCTTCTATTTGGTTTTCCTCTTATTTTGAGTTCCTTGGATAAGGATTTATTTATATTTTCTTTTGTTCTTCTCACCAGGTCATCAGAAATTCATTTTATTTTATCATTGGTTTCTTTAATGAATTTGTGTTTTAGTCATCGTTATTGAAAAGTTTATTTAATTCAGTGATTATACTAGCATCTTAGTTTTCATCACATTTTAGAATTAAGAGGAATTGAAAATAAAAATATTTGGATTGAAATATAGGGTTTTATGTATACATTAATATTGGAATAGTTGATTGTAAGGGAATTTTATCTTTCATCCTTATTGGTGCATTTTGTATGTTACTTAATCTTTGTATCATCCCTCCCTTAGATATATTTTAATTTAAAGGGAAAGGTTTCATTTCTTCATGCTAGCTTTCATTTTAGGGAATTCAGGTGGAACTCATGGTGAGTCATAAAACTCAAACTTAATAGAAGATAAACATTAAAATTTACTGAATCAACCTAAGGAGAATTTGTAACATTGACATAAACAATTAGAGGTGTAGGCTAGATATGTGTTCTCGCATCATTAAATGCAGGAGACGTCATTATTTTCGAGGGTGGGACTAAATCTGCTATGGATTCCCAAATTTTTTAAACCATGGCTAAGACATCCCATGTTTCTTCAACATCCATGTTTCTGACATCATGAGGGACACATATCTACGATGGCCCCTTCATCCCACTAGGTTACTATTCATTATCTGATACCTTCTCTGGTGTGACATATATTCCCTGTACTTCTCCCATGACATATGTTTATGGAATTTTGTCTAGTACTTCTTTCTTGTGCACAATAGAGTCTACTCATTCACCTCCATCTACATGTGTATTTGGACAACATACTAGTCCTTATATTAGTGAGTGCCCTCCATCTGGTGTGCAGTTGCCTCCATCATCCCCTCCTCCTTTGGTAGGGGGGAAACCTGTCATTAGTACACATCAATTTAGTGCTCATCCTTTATCGAATCCACCTTAAACTATTTTGAATGCTAATGTTTGGAAATATACCTTAACCATCCCATATTGTCTAGTTGTGGCTACATCTATACATTCTCAACCTATACCATCTTCAACCTAGATTCCAATTGATCAATTTGTAACTTTAAAAGCTCAAATTAATGAAATCCTAACTACGCAAGTTGCTCAATCTCTTTTGATGGTGTTTGGTACCTCCTAAATTCTTCTTACTAAGATTTTTCATGGTAACTTACATTCTCAACAACATCGACAAAGTATCCCTCTATTTCCTATAGGAAAGACTACATATGGTATGGCACAATGCCCACCGAACTCACCTTATGTGGGTATGATGAAAAACCCCACAAGGAAATAATATTGACCTTTTCAAGGTATTAATAAAACACCTTATTTAGGTCGTCAAATCCAAACCCAACCATTACAACATTTACAAGGTCATCCTTGAGCTGGAAAACATGGATACATGTATATTCGTTATCAAACTCCTCTTTACTTTGGTACCCATGTTCTTCTTTATCAAAATACTCCTTCTTATGCAATAGAAGTACCTATTTCTTAGGCTATCCCATCATATTTGGTTTATCCTCCTCCGTATTTTAATAGTAAGTTTCCATTTGTGGCTACTCTTGAGCTACCATATCGGACTCAACTCACTAATGAACCCATTTCTCATTTTCCTTGGTGGCCGATAATTCCTACTAAATTTCCCTCTAAATTTCCCAAATTCAATGGGAATCTAGGAGAAGAATCATCTACACATATAATGACGTATCATATGTGATGTTTTTCCAACTCACTCAATCATGATTTTATTAAATTACATATTTTCCAACACACGCTTACAAGTACCGCATCTAAATGGTATATTGAATTACCAAGAATTTCGTTTCATTATTTTAGTTCCTTACCTACCACCTTCCTTACACATTTCAAGTTTCCCATCAAATATGAAATTGGAATGGAGCTTTTTACCAACTTCAAAAAATTATATTCCACTCATATCTCAGATCACATTCATGGGTGGCTGTGTCATCGTCGGTTGGTTAAAATGTGTGTTCTCGATCAGTTGTTAGTAGAATGGTTTAATAACTCTATGTTATCTCATATAACATAAGATGTAGCTAAAGGTGGAGTCATGACTGAAGAGTAAGTGATTTCTCATGAAAATTATTTGTTTCTTGTTTATACCCAATCATGCATGCTTGATGAAAACACACACAAACACTCTGAGACCTTTTAACATTGTTCCTTAACTCCCTCGTAAATAATATCATGCTGTTGATTGCGTGATAGGTTCTACTAGTTAGCAATCAGTGAGAAAACCATCAGCTAATGCTCTCATTGCATCTACCCAAAACCCTTTATAGAATCCTCCTATGAATTCTACTTCCAAGAACAATTTTTTTCATTTTGATAATGAAAAATATCAACAACAACCAAGAAGTTAGAATCAAGGAAAACGAAAAAATAAAAAATATTTTTCACCATAGGATAAAAAAAAATGTTAGTCCTTTGATGAGAAAGGAAATCCTTGTTATCCATTTTTTATCTGCAATGGGGAGCTCTTTACTCGTGATTGTCCTCACCACACGGAAGTTAACCATTTATTGAAATCTTATACTTCCCATGTTGTGTTGACTGGCTCTTTTCGTAGTGAAAAGACTCAAATGGTTGCTCGGGACTCTACTTTCTCTAACAATTTTTTAATGATTTCATCCACTAAACCTCAATATGATATTATGTTGGCTACCCAAAACAAATACTATAATTTGAATCATCCGAACGGTCAGGTTATTGATTAGCTTGTCAGTTCGACACCATCCTTATCAGATATCACTCAAATTTGACTCCTACATAATTAACTATTAAGTCTCTGAAGGGAATTATTCATAAGTCAACTTTCAACCCTTGTGGGAGAGCTACCCAAAATTATAATGTAGTTGAATACTTGGCTCAATATCCATCAACTATGTCAACACTCAAGGTATTATAAAAATTTCCTACCCAAAAAAAGGCTTTTCTATCTTCTATCAGATGTGTTGACCCCTCAGATTCTAACCTAGTCATTTTCAATCATGAGAATTATTCCCCTCGACTCCCAACTCAATTGGCCTTTATGATCCATATTTTTATCCTCATTAAAAACATTCATCATTCAATTGTGGATGAAGGAGCCTCGACTTGTATAAAGTCTTAGTCTTGTTGAAAGTAAATTGGTTCCCATAAACTAAGTCAGTGACCTACCACATTGAAATATTTTGATGGACGAACGTATAAACCATGTGGTATTTTAAATGAATCCTTACAAGTGGAATTAGGGGGGGGAATTGTATCCATTGGTGTTGAAGTAATTTATCGACCTCTTAATTATAACCTTCTATTGGGTCGCACATGGGCTTATGCTACGGTTTTTGTCATTTCAACTTATTTCTGTGTGTTGCCTCCCCTGATGAGGGTGGAATTGTGGCCATCAATAAACTCACCTTCCTTGTCTCTCATTCTCATGTTACAATAAATGTCCCTCTTATAGGGAAAACTCTGCACTCTTATTAGCATGTTGGGATTTGGCTACTCAAATATTCCTCGCTTATGGGAACACTTTCCTGCCCTTCACCTTCGTTTCCTGATAACTCATCTTCAGTTTCCTATATCAACATGATATATTATTCTACTATCTTAGACGATCCATGGATAGTACCAGATGAAATTGACATCAATATTTTTGGCAACTGAATGCCACTTAGCCCCATTGAGCGTGATTACAAGGCCATCTATATAGCTTGCACAAATTGTTTTGACATATTTTTGCCGATGAATTAGGTTGATCAATCACTAGATTATGTCACATATTATGCTATTTTCTCTCGCATGTTTCCTACCAATGAGAGCATCATGGATATCATGATGCCAAACGTTGCACCATGGGATGATCATCACCATAATTCCTCCTTGCTAGATCCCATAGAGGATCATCTTGGTGATATGGATCTTCCCAATATTGTCGAATATTTTACGAGGCTTTTTTCCATTACCAAATTTTATTTCTAAAATATCCTATCAAATATAGAAGAGGTGATACCTCTTAACATCTCTATTAAACTAGGTATTGTTGAAAATCTACACACCAATGCGTCTTATTCTCCAGATGAGATTAAGACCTATAAAGCCCCATTCTAGGAGTTTCGAGATGTCTCTAGATGGACCTATGAATAAATAAAGGTATTGACAAAAATATAGTAGTGCCCAAGATTAAAATGTATCGTGATGCTGAACCAGTTGGCAACACCTTCGTTCAGTCCACCCTAAGAAGGCTTCTACAATCAAAACTAAGGTTGAAAAACTTCTCCGTGCTGGTTTCACCTATCTCATCCCTTTAACTAACTAGGTGTCATATTTTGTTCCTATCATGAAGAAACAAGGGACAGTATTAGTATGCGTCGATTATTGGGATGTAAATTTTTCTTGTCAGAAGGACAATTGTCCAACCTCATTTATCGATCATATTATTGACGATTGTGCCAATTGTGAAATATATTCGTTCATGAATGCCTTCTCCGACTACAATAAAATCAACATTCTCTGAGTGGATCAACCTCAAACTACATATATTGGTCCCTAGAGTAATTTCCTTACCAGAAACTTCCTTTTGAATTAAAGAACAATCGGGGTATGTTTTAATGAGCTATGTATTATGCTTTCCATGATATCAAGCATATCATGAAACCTTATTTGGACGATTCTCCTGCTGATTCTAAAAATCGGGTTGATCACATGATTCATCTTAAGGCCATTTTCCTATAGTGTATAATCCACAAAAACTTTTTTTTTGCATTAGTTCCAGAAGAATTCTTGTTTTTTTTTATTTAAAACAAGAAATTCATATTGATCCTGTTAAATTCCAAGCAATCGTCAATTTTCTTAAAACATATTCTCTTGATCATATTTAACGACTCCAAGAGAAAGCTAATTTTATGCTGAGATTTGTCGCTAATTATGCTGAGTTGACCAAAGGATTCACTCGCATGTTTAAGAAAGGGATTCCATTCCATTAGGATAAAATTTCTCAGAAATAATTTGATTCCCTGGAAGATCTGTTGGTTGAGGCATCTCTCTTATATCCCCATGATTATCAACGCAACTATTTCTAGTCTCTTGTTGTTTCCATTAATATTATAGCCATGGTATTGGTCCAAGAATGTGACACAGGGAATGAACATCCCATAGATTAATTTAGTGGGAATATCAACGATACTGAAATAAGATACACTCACGTGGAAAAATTAGCTTTGGCAATCGCTCGAGCCATCCTAAGGTTTTGTCATTATATATTGCTCTAGAAAACTAAGGTATTTTCTGATTGCAACCTTATGACATACATATTGTCACGTCAAAATTTGGGGGGCAAGTACTCTAAATGGACTATTATATTTTAATATTTTGATATAGATTTCATCCAATGAAAATTAAAGAAATATTTTTTTTTTTTGAGGTGATATGCGACCTTCCCTCTCCATTTTTTTAGTTGATGTCTGAGGATTCCATCCTAGCTCATTCATTGTTCCTGATACCATCATTTGATCCATGGTATGGGAAGATAATTATATATCTCCAGACCCAAAATTTCTGATCAAATACCTCTTGCTCTAAGTAGCGATGTATTTGATACCAAGCCAAGAACTACATCATTGTCGACAACACTCTTTAACGTCGTGGTATTGATATTATTTTTCGAAGGTGCCTCACACATGAAGAGGACGAGAAATTTCTTAATGAATTCCACTTGGGGGAATTTGGTGGTAATTTATTTGGATATGACACCGCACAAAAGATATTAAGTGTTGGTTAGTTTTGGCCCACCATATTTCATGATTGTATCCTCTCTGCCCAAAAGTGTCATGCAGAAAATATTTATGATGCTAGGACCTATGCTCCGCGAGCTCCATTAAATCATATTATCGTTGTAATAATTTTGTGAAATGGGGTATTATTTTCATGGCATGTAACCCTCAGTCAGTCGGGGGGTATGTCTATATCATTGTACGGTAGATAATTTTACCAAATGGGCCAAGGTGGTGCCTATATTTAAAAAAATAGTAAAATGACTACACATTTTTCGTTCAATTGTGCAAACACATGGTTTGGAATTCTGTAATCCGTAGTCATAGATCATAGGAAGCACTTTCGAAATCATATGATGACCAAATTGACTACCAATTTGGGACTTTCTCATGAAAGTTACACTCCCTACTACCCTAAGGCCAATGGGCAGGTTGAGGCTATTAAAAAAGTAATTAAAATAATGCTTCAACACATGATAGGGGCCCATAAATCATATTGGATTTTTCTTGTTTATGTTGTCTTGTGGGAATACTAAAGCTCTATTAGGACTGCTACTATATTCACTCATTTTAAATTGGTTTATGTTCTAGAAGAAATCCTCCCAATTGAATGTGAGATTCCATCACTGAAACTAGCTATAGAAATCCTTCATGCCACTTTTGCAGAAGAGGAATGCTTCTTACATCTAACACGGTTAGATGGGACTCAAAGAGATGCTACTTTGGCTAATGAAGCCTATAATAAATGTGTGAAGGTGCAGTATGATAAATTTTAAAGCCTAGTGTCTTCTCAGAAGGAGACCTTGTCCTTCTATGACCAAGAGTCTAACAAATTAGGAGAAGAAAAGTTCCAACCGATGTGTTTAGTCCCATATATTATCAAGCATGTTCTTACTAAAGGATCCTATAATTTTGTTGAATTTGATAGAGTCCCATTGGCGCAACCTAGAAATGGGTTGTACTTTAAAAAATACTATGCTTAATCTCATCCGTAGTACACTATGTACATACTGTTTATAGGTGTAATTAGTGTGTTTGCAGTGTGTCTCTTCAAATTTTCCTACAGTTTCTATTGATCCCATTTTTGTTTGGTATGCAGATGTCAGCATTCCTTGAACCATATATTGGTTATGTTGATGGTATCAGTTGTAGTATTCAAAATCTGTCCTCCACAACATGGGCCATCGTTGCTCCAAATGTTGAGTTTAGTGAGTCTACGAGGGAATTTAATCAATCTCTCTACTAACAACCTCACTAACTATAGCGCAGTGTTTGAGCTATCATCTAATTCTATTTCATATGGTATCCATCATTTAGTCTTAAAACTTGAATCATAGCTTTTACAACTAAAATTGGCTAATTTTTATTTAGTTAGGAGTCCCACCATCCTTCACATGTTCTTTAGGGTTCTCCTTCTAAAAAAACATTTTGATTTCGTCCATTATCAATATATTTCTAGAAATCTAAAAATGGTAGGAGATGCACTAGCTAATCATGTTTTAGATATAAATTTGCAACAAATGTAAATAAGTTTTAGTGCACACCATATCAGTTGAGAGTAACAATAGGAACATAGAAAAACTGAATATATATATCTTCAGTGTTTTACAAATTTATTCTTGATACACATATGGGAACATGACCTATATAAAAATATATATGGAGATAAGACTATGAACCTAAATATACTAAGTGTGATCATGATAATGTGCCTGCACTGCAACGAGGCATCATGCGGAGTAGTCGACCAATACAAGTAGGCACTCCAATAGTGTATCATTGAAGTCGCATAGGGATCTTATTGACCATAGTCTTATCAACCATGTGTGTCAACCCCTCCATGTGGTGCTCCACCTCTGCTAGGGTCTCCACTACATCGAGATCCTGCAATGCATCACCCCCTACTACAGTAACCAACGCTAGTACTATATCCTCCTATGGCTCTCCTACATGTTGGAGATATGAAGCTTCAATAGTTCGAATGGGCCCAACATCTAAAATAAAAAATCAATCGTTTAAACTTAGAAACATCTAAAAACAAAGAAAATTGTAAAACTTATCAAAAAAATTAAAAATGGTTAAAATATCTTACCCATAGCACGCCATTTCTCACACTTAGGAAGCATGAGCTCATGGTCATCATATAAATCCACTCCTGCGTACTGATAATCATGAATAATAATGAATTGTTTGCGAAACCACCTAAAAAAGGCTAGTGTGAAGCACAATGCCGATAAACCTGCATGTTGAGACATAATTTCTATCCACCTCCTCATCCATGGAACCCTTAGATCAATCGACTCAAGAATACTATGTTGAGGTTGTAATAACAAAATTTTCTCTAGCGAAAAAGAAATTAGAATTGAACCATAGCGAAACTTTTTCAGTGTTCCCTCTTTATCTTTAGACAATTGTTCCTTCATATTGAACAATACCCCCTCGCTCTAGTTGAATACTATTGGTTACAAACGTTCTATACCATACTGCATATATGATCTGCTAGCTACATGATCTATTACGTTACTAGCCAATCTGGCAATGATAAATAGAATTTTTCTTAGAGGTAAACATATCACGTCTATAATGTTGATCTTCTCATATATAGTCAGTTGGGCTCAAGGTCTACAATAAGTGGTAATTTAATATTTCACTATTTATCCACCCCTTCTCCCACCTAGGAGAGAGATAGGAGCACTCCTCATGGATAAACCTGTAAGAAAGTATATTTCTTCCACTTGTATCCCGAGTAGCAGATCCCCTAACCTGAATTCCTATGCTTTCACATCCCATAAATGAATAAGGAACTCAAGTAATTCCATTTTTTTCCTCATCCTAGGTAACCAGAAGAATTTCAACAATCCATAGTTGTTAAGGGCCTGAATGGTGGAAATATCATTTGATACATTCAAGTATTGGAAAGTGTAAACTTCTGTGATCCATATCATATTAAAATAAAATAACTCTTTCAGGAAATCACATGAGATATTTTAGAACCGATGCATTTTGAACTATTGAATGTAGTTCATCATCAGGATAATGAAGATTGGTTGATCCAAATATCCTTATATATATTATGCAGAGAAAAGAAACGGTCAAAACCTATGAAAAAAAATGCTGAAAATGGTCAAAAATGAAAATGACAATAAATTTAAAAAAAAAAACTAAAAATTATTTATTCCAAATTAAAATTAAAACTAACGAAATAGCCACTATAAAATAAATCAAAAATAAAATATAAAAATAAAAAGAATAAGTCAATACAAGTAAAATTAAAAATAATAAATTAAAATAAAATACATCAACAATAAAATAGATAAATAAATTATTTCTAAAAATAAAAATAAATAAATAAATAAATAAAAATATAATAAGTAAATAGAAGTGAGGTCAAAATCTATGGAAAAAATAGATGTTCAACATGGTCGAAAATGAAATTAACTAATACATAAATGAACGAAATAAACCCCCTCCTAAAGTAATAAAATAAAAATACAAACAAAGTCAAATAACAAATAACAATAAAATAAAAATAAAGATTAAGTCGATAAAATTAAAAATAAACATAAATTAAACTAGACTAAAATAAATAAATAAATAAAACAAAAAAATCCAAAACTATGTCAGCAATAGAAATAATATTTAAAAAATAAAATAAATAAGGGAACATCAAACATCAAATACATATGAAGAAAAAAAAACAAGGGGAAACCAAAGGAGAGGAAAACAAAGGAGGCAGGACCACTACCGAGAGCAAAGAGATGGAATCCAACAACTGCTAACTTTCCACCCATGATCCATATTCAACATACAGGGCCTTTTCTCAATCTCAGTAGCTTCCTTAAACTTACGGTGATGAAAATGCTCCACCCTAGCAATCACTCTGGATTATTCCAAACAAATATGATGCTTCGTCTTCTCTGCGTGCTCAGCTAGAGCTGAGGACCTCGTCCTACCATGCCTGATATCTGCAGTATGCTCTTGAATTCTTTTATTAATCGACCGAACTATTTCTCGAATGTAGGGAATTCCACACGAGCACGAGATCAAATAAACAACTTTCACGCTTTTGGGGTCCAACAGGTCTTTAACAGATCTAAGGGAACCACAAATGGTGTTTATAGGTTTAAAAGTGGAAGAGATCTTATGCTTCCTTAAAATCCGATCGATCTTGTCAATAGTACCTTGAATAAAAGGTAAATGTACTCTACCAACAAAATCATCCTTTACTTTTTTCTGATTCAGACCTTTGCTAGCATTCATGAAAGCCTTCAAACCCTAAATTTTACTATATCCATTCTCTTCAAAGACCCTAAGGATATGGGCCTTCTCTTCACCCAAATGATCACCATCTGAAATTATAAGAGCTCTCATGGCTAAAGTGTTAAAAACTCCAACTTTTTGAGCTGGAAAATGATGAGAGCAAGAATGCAAATATTGCTCAGTGTGAGTTTTTTTCCAAAAAACACGGTGCAAGAAAGAGCCAGTATTATTTCTAGAGATGAGAACATCAAGGAAAGGAAGGCTTCCATCAATATCTGTTTCCATCATGAAATTAATGGAGTTAGATTGATTATTCAGGTGTTGATGAAAAGAATCTAACTCTCGACAGCCATGAGACCAGTTTATGAAGGTGTCATCCACAAACCTCTTCCAAACCTTGGTTTTAAAAGGAGAAGAATCTGAAGCTTTTGATTCAAACTCTTCCATAAAAAGGTTCGCAACCACAAGGGAGAGTAGCGAACCCATGGCAACACCACAGGTCTGCTCATAAAATTATTCGTAAAAACTAAATAAGGTAGAAGTAAGGCAAATTTATACCAACTTTGCAGTGTCCGGATCAGTGATTCTTTTGATTACCTCCACTACCTCATTCATAGGAATATTCTTATAAAGGGAAACCACATCAAAACTAAAAAGGGAGTCATCTAGTTCACATTCCTAGATCTTTAACTCTTGGACAAAATAAGAAGAATCTTTCACGAAATAATTTGAATGATCAACAAGAGGCTTCAGCTTACGAGCCAAATACTTCGCTAGGAGATATGTGGGCCCACCAATGGTATTAACAATGGGTCTAAGAGGAACACCCTCTTTATGAATTTTAGGGAGTCAATAAATCCTAGGGCTGATAGGATTACTTTCGGTGAGATTCTTGCTCATGGAACCCACAATGCTACTAGATCTAATAGCATCTATCACAATCTTAGACACTATATTAATAGGGTTCTTAGAGAGCTTCTTGTAACTCCCACGATTACAAATATGGTCAAGAATCTTTTCTTTATAATCGTATTTATTCATGATTACAACCGTGCCACCTTTAACAGCCTTGAGAACAACAATATCAGGGTTTTAATTAAGAGACTTAAGAGCCATAAACTCAGATTTACTAATATCGCTTCTAGGCGTTCTAGCTTTCCTAAGAGCCACAACACAATCCTACCTAATAACATCCTACAAATTTTCAAGTAAATATTTAATTCCATATTCTATACTACAAATAATATCATCTCGAGGAATATTCTTAGGAGCAAGAGAAAAATTAAGGCCTTTACTTAAGAAAGAATGTCCATAGTTCCTTTTCTTTTTGGAAAATGAGAAAATCGTGGTTTGTAAAGCCAAGGTAGCATAACCCCTATGCTAACAATCTCTAAATTTGAATAATGGGTAATATCTCTTACAAAGAAATATTTCAATAGTGGATTTTGATATACTGTCAATGGATGACCATTAGTCATAAGAGCTAATCAACCTTAATCTAAGGTGCATTATTTTACAATACCATTATCATACACAATTTAGTTATCAATTTTTTCAATGAAATGACAATAATAACTATCATGTCCTAGGAAGGTTATAATATCCATTTGAATTTTTGGGATTGAAAGACTGGATAGTGATTTTATTTTTCCTAGATCACATTTGATTCTAGAAGGTGAAATATGATGTCCTAGAACTACCCCTTCTATTAATAACAAGTGATATTTTTACAACATTCAGTTAATGTGATAAGTGGTAAGCATGAAAGAGATGCACCTATTGTCACCTAAACGTGATCTCCTCACACTTTAGGTGAACTCTTACAATTCCATGGGGGGTATCCCAATGTACACACACCTCACCAACATTCCTAAAAGGCCAGTGCCTAGGAGTTATCTAAAGAAAAATAATATATTTGATATATGAATAATAATTGGACAAAATATAAAATAGCATTTAGGGCTCACTAAAATATATAATAATTCATTATCTTTTGTTCTCAAGGTTGATGGAAGGGTACATATTTCAGTTATTATTATTATTTTGTTGTTCTGCGCCCATTTGTAACTTGATTTTTGCAACCTTAATGCTATCTCACACTTCTAGATCTGCAAAATAACTAGAAAATGTATAAATACCATTTTTTGAGTGCCTTTGAAGTAATGAAAACGTGTGGAAACAAAATAGTATGTTGGTGGCTTGGGTTATTGAGCATTGACAGTGAAATTTAAGTCAATGTACAACCCAACTATGATAAATATTCAAGTAAATGGTATTCTATGGAAATCTGATCCAAACATACATAAAGGGTGTATAATGACCCTCAAGTCAAAATCGGGAAATTTATTAACCAATATAAATCACTTTGTAACATTTAGCGCAGCTTAAAACACATCAAAATTTTGATAATATTCACTTAAATTACTTCAAAAATGAGACTAAAATCTTGAAGGGTTAGAAAAATCTCTCTCACAGTTCCCTAGCTAAGAGCCTTACCAATCCTTGTGAAGATAATGTTGCAACATATTGTGAAAATTGTGAAGAAACTTTCAAACCATCAAAATAATGCTATATAAACTTTGAAAGCATAATACATGAGGGTAATTTTTTAGGCCTCTAGATTATCAATATCGCATAAATCCCAATTAAATTGACTAGTTAAAGAAATCCTTGAAGTTTATTCTAAACAATAAATTGATGATTTCATTGATTTACTTTTAATTTTCTATGGTTAAATTTTCCTGTTTTTTATTTTTCATATTTTGTGGATTTTTATTTTCAATAATATAAATGAATAAACTAGCAAAACTTGAATTTTGTAAAGAAAATGGTTCGTTGTTGGATTAGGTCTTGAGTTCCTTATCTCCCCTAAGGAAATTAGGGCCAAGATGAATACTCCTCTTATGTTCGTTATTCAAAGCTTATGGATTATGGAAAAATATTAGAACAATAGAAGTTAAGTTACCTGTTTGTATAATCAACACAAGTTATGAAACAAAGCGCTACTAGATGGGATACCTATAATGCGAAAGCTTTTAGCCATAATATCAATTATGGAATGAAATAAAATCAAAACCATTTTTGATTACCAACTAGGGAATGTCCCAACAAGGAGATAAATTTTGTTACACATGCACAAAGGAGAAGTAAGTGATTTACCCCAGAGGTCTCCCTCCAAGTGACAAATTTCTCATCAAATAGACTGATCATGATGTCTGTGTATTTTTATTGAATGAACACAAAATTTATTTGAAAAATATGTAGAATATCCAAGAATAATATACTTCAAAGTTGATGCCAAAGCTATATGAAAATATTAAAGTATGGGAAAATGATCTTAACAGTTCACAATTTTTTGGGAGGAACATGAGCTCTCAACTTACAGAAGAAGCTCTCAACATCTCCCCTCCCTTTTCTCCCTAGAAATAACTAATAAACTTAATGAAACATTAACTTGTCACCAAAAAAAGAGTTGGAGACTAAGTCATTACAACATATTAGATTTACATTTCCTGAACCCCTCATAAAAAAGGTAATAAAATTTTCCCAAGAGGGTGACATATTAAAAAATAGCTCTAATAAAACCTCAGATAAGTTTATTAAATTTTATAATGTTCATCAATTGAAGGTCTATTCATATAAAAAAAATCAAGGAACTTACATGAAGCATGGGAATGACTTTCAAATTCCAAAAAACGGATCACAAAATTCCCAAAAAAAAAGTAATGTCAAACATATGGGGAGGGATAATTTGGCTTCAGTTCACAATGTTTTGATTGAAATTCGATTGTAATGACTTGAATTAAATTATAGAATATTTACAAGTGAGTAGGAGTTCCAACGTTCCACTCATTAGGCTCAACATTTAATTTATTTGAATTTATGATGTCCAATGACAACATAAATGTGGATATATTCTTCATTTGGTTCATTTTCTTGCTTTTGAGATTTAAGGTTTAGTTCACTTGCTTTTCCATATGATATATTTCCGATATGAATGTCCTTCACTTGATTTAACCCTTTTTTTCTCATAAAATGTGCCATGTTTCTAGTTTTAACCCTTATGGAATCCCTAATGGAAGTTGACCCCCCTTAACTATGAAATAATTCTTGAAAATTCCATTTGAAGAATGGGTTCACAATGCTTTGACTTGAGGATTATTTGAATTTCCTTGGAGAGTGAAATATACTTATTTTCTTACCTTATATAACATGAAACATTACTTCATGAATCTAAAAATCATCATGAAATTAATGACTTTCAAAATGAATGATGAGTATGGACAAAGTGGTTTACATACATAAAAGAAATGATCTATGTGGGGAGTAAAGAAATGTGAACTAGTACAATAATAAGATGGGCATTTTCATCCTTACAAAGTGCGGTCACTTTTATAATTATAATAAAATAAGTTTTCCTTTAATCCAAACCTCCTAATATATTGACCTCCATCATGTCTAAATACCAACCCAAGGAAAAAAAAGGTCCACAAAGGCAGGTAGTCACTACCCCCCAGGACACAATTATGAAAGCCATAAAACTAAACACCGTGAAGCTGAAACTAAGAATACTGGAGATGACCATCCAAATAGGGGGAATTGGTTAAAATTTTAAACTTCTTCCGACATGTCTAACAAGGAAAAAAGATTTCACAAATTTAGGCTTACAAATGGCATGGTACTTGGTCAAAACATTTGGGGTACCCATACTAAAAAGGTGGTAACATATGGCTCCAAATGTTGGACATATTTTCTTCTCATGAGAGGTTGAGAACCCTAAAATATACATTAACTTGTGACCTATATCAATATTGTTAATTTTTCATAGAGATACATTTTTATTTTCTCTGATAGTTGCATTTCTTCAATAACATGTCAAATTTACCCCAAAACATTAATTCATTATACATATATAGATTATTAACCATGAACATGAGAAAATATATAGAAATAACAATGCCATCATAAACTACGAAGCGAAATGTAAAGGAACAAAGGAAGAAAAGAATGTACACATATAGACACCAAGATTGGTTCGAGAACATGGAAAAAACGAGTATGGGGAAAGCTCTTGCAAATTCTTGTTTTTAGATCATCATAAAATTATTCAAAAAACAAGAGTACAATGATCCATAGATCAATATCTTCATGATGTAGAAAACAAATAGCATATGCACAATAAAACCATAAACATACTTCTGCTGAAGGAGCCTAAATATGAGAATAGAAATGCACTGGCACCAGGTGTAGCATACTTATTAACACTGCTAAAACTAAGTGGGAACTGTAGATACATATTGTAGTAGAAATATATAGAGCAGATCTATCGATCTGCATATCCAAAATGGTACGAAACCCCAGATACAACTGATCATTGAAACTTACTAAAGACAACTATGAAGTCCTACGTCTGAATCCACGATGCTATCAAAGACTAATCACAAGAAATTGTGACTCAGCGACAAATGTATGAAGGCATTAAGCAAGAAAATGAATGTGACCCAACTCATATCTGCCCAAAACAGTCTCACTTTAAACCTCAACACGCTAAGCCCGCAGTTGAAGCTTCTCAGGCCGTTACCTAAACACATTGAGCCCTCAACGGAAGTTCTGATCAGCACAATCCAGCCCAAGAACCCTAGCTAAGACCTTAATACATCTAGCCCGCATCTATAGAAGCTTAGTCGCTACCTTGCCACACTCAACCCATGGCGTTGGCCTAAATTCTTCAGTTTTGTGCCCGTGTCCATGTCTCAGAAGACCTAGATCAGAGCAAGCCTCTCACCTATGATACCAAACCCTATGTTAGCTACTCCCTTCGAAACTATGTGAGAAAAAACATAAAAGATGATCCAATGAAAAAAGTGCAAGTAGAAAATATGATGAGAGAATGTGTGTGAATGAGCTTGAGGATGCCTCTATTTATAGAATTTTTGTGGTTCCACTTGGGGTTAAGGCAGAATTAAATAATTCCACATGTGGTTAGGGTGACCCATTCCATTTCACTTTAATAAATAAAATAACTCATCATTTAACTTCCACTTAATCGATTGGGACGATCTATAGGTTGATTTTGATCCTCTCTAAAAGATGAATATAATGAAATTATAATCTCGACCATAATAGCTTACCATAGTGGAATTTTACAACAATTGTATAATTTTAACACTCCCTCTCAACCAAGGAGAATTCCACCTGCCAATACATGTTCATCGATCAATATGCCATTCTGGAATCTTCATGCCTCGTCACATATCGTCAATGATCGTAAATGAAATATTCATGCTTATTCCATCTTATCTCTTGATTTTTTCTACTCGGATATAGAATAAGAAGAATTTGTCATGAAATGGGACCTTAGCCTATCACCCTTCATCCAGTAGGCTATCACTCAAAATATCTACCTGTGGTCTAATACCCAGAATATCATCATCAATCACCATCAAAGAGCATATCATCAAGAAGAACATCTCAACCTAGAGCTGCATCGAGGAGCACATCTCCACCCAAAATCTCATGGGGTAGTTATACCTCTACAACCACATATCTAGCAATAGGATATCCATCCATGGAGGGCAACCCATCTCGACCCTGGTATCACATCGTGAACTCGATCTCAATCGAGAGCCACATAGGGTTATCTCAACCCAGCCTATTTCCTACTGATCTTCCCATCAATGACCCTAATAGTCATTTGGTATAAAATGTGCATCATAATCGGCTTGGGTTTTACACCCCAATTTCACTCTCAACTTGTTGGAAAATCAAGGAGCAGTATTCCCAACAAGCTCTGCTTGTGGGTATGATGAAAATTTGAGTATACTCTACAAAGAACAATAAGGGGAGAAACATCTCTAACCCTATGGTTAAAAAATAGGGAATATTACCTATTTTCTAGAGTTCCCTTCACCCCATGAGCCCTCTATCTCAATTCCTCATCTTGGGAGCTCAGACAGGGAGGAAGAGTTGGCTCAGTGTTCTTGATCAGCGCTGCTCTCAACATAATCATATATGGTATCTTCTTGTCTCAATATAATTTGATTCCTATTCATAAAGGACATCAAATAAAATATTATGTTATAGAATACGTAATCATGAAAATTACAAAAAGATACATATGTTAGTAAGATACCATAATCATCCTCCCTTTCATGGAGGTTTCAATCACACATGGATACCATAATCATCCTCCCTCTGAAGGAGGTGTCAATCACAAGTATAAGCTTGTCTCAAATAGATGCGTTGTATTCATGAATGGAGAAATCATGGACCCACATATATGTATATGGGATCTCTGTCATCACAGTGTATCCATGTCTTATCCAGATCATGCTCAGATAAATATCTAAGGTAATTGTACATCCCGCCTCAGAGCTACCCATGCTAGAAGAATTTTACTTGACCTCAGTGGTGATATGGACTTATCATCCAAGATATGATGGAATATATTCATATTAAGGCAACATAAAAATGTGCTCATCAATATTAATCCCAAACATCATTAGTTCATTCACGTTGCTACATATCATGGAAGAATTATCTCAAAATTTAAAAGTAGAAGTTTTCATGCATGTAATTCATGAGATGTTTGGTGGTAATTCTAAATGAAGCAACTCAATTATAAATTTGATCATGTTCTATACACATCATATACGGATTGATGTTCAAAATGGAATATGAAGGCTTCAATCAACTAACATATTCCATGTCACGTTCAACAAAATTTGAACTTTAAATATAAGTGTCCAAGGATTTACATTACACAATGACATTTTAGGAGTATTGTAATATGGGATTTCATTCCCAAATTCCATAAGTTGATTCATCATACCATTATACATTATTTCAACCTTCAGAAGCCATATCCCTCTAGATTATATCATCAGAGGCTCATCACCTATCAAGGGTTTATTATCAGTATGCATAATTAAAGCCATAATCAAAATCAAGGCCATACATTGGAACTCATTATCCCGACTTCATCAAATAACTATCAAATATGGAAAAATATGAATTGGGGAGCTTGCATCACACAATTCTCTCAGTAAGAATAATATATTACCAATCCAAGATACTGAGCCTTACATTAATCAATGTTATGTCAACGAATTGAGCTCATCATAGTTTGGAATCTAGACCAAAACTATTATCAAAGACATTGGTATCATAGTATCAATTATTCCAACCAGTGACAGGTAGAGCTCATATCAAGTCTTGACTTCATTTATTGCAATTCAATAGGTCAAACATGCCATTAAAATCCATTTTGGTTACTAGATGCTAGTGCAAACATAAAGGTGAAGTTATGCATGTTCGATATTCATACTGAGTCACAAAAACCATTGTGCTAGCAACAAGAGGGCCAATATAAAACCATAATTCTAAATTATTACATACGAAACTAAAGGTCAATATGACCACATAGTATTTTCATCTACGAAAATAAACTATCGTCGGGTCAAATCATGTCAAATCCAAATGTGCGATAATGGTAAGATCAATAATTCTAGACATGTCTCGATCGCTAAGAATCATGTCAAAAGTTCCAAACACAGTTTATCAATTAGCCTAATCATGTCAAATTTTTTTAGCACAAACATAGTGACATATTCGTATGAATGTCTCTGTCACCTACAAACACAAGTTGGATTCAAACATACAAACTTTTCTTGTTGATAGCTCTTACCGCTATCTCCAACACATCTACATAAATGACATCTTTAAGGTGACCATATGATTTCATGTTCAATTATAGAAATTAGTTTAGAATGGAAAGACATGTTATAGATCTCTTCATTCAGGTAAAAACTTGAAATATGAGAATGATAGGCATGTTCCCACCTATGGCCCTTCCATTGTGCTAGATAGGCTCACACCTCTGTTGTAGATCATCAATGTCAGTTACTCATAAATCATAGAAAAACATGTCATTTCATTTTCATTCACGTCATCAACTTGTATTTACTGGAGTCATGCAACAATAGATCTCTTAGCTTGTAAAAAAATATCTATCATGATCATCAACATAATGGCATCAATTTTTCATCAATGGTTGGACTTGAAAGATCAGGGAAGTAGGGAGATGTAAAAACACAATATTATGAACTCAATAACAATAAATCAAGTTAGAGCATTTAATTTTACCATATTCCATAACCAGAAGTAGTAGGAAATCATCATGGTCATCAACACCTTGTTTTTCATGATCAATAGGATAAAGTTAAGTTATTCAATAAACAAAAAACGTTTAATATCTCTTTCCATGAGCTTTCATCATGCTTATAACAAGCATTATCAATACCATATCAGTGAGGTAAACTTCTATAAGAGATCCAACGAGTCTTATGCATATCAATGGTAAAGAGTATCGTTGGAATCAATATCTCACGAGAATGAATGTTAGACAAATAAAAATTCATCCCACTATATACAAGATTAACATTAAGTAGCCTTGCAGAATCAAGAAGACCGTTATGATCAAATTATTCGATACTAGGTGCACTATTTCATCATAGGAAACATAAATAAAATATCACTTTCACATGCATTAGAGACATTCTCAACTTACCATAGGGCTTACCTAACCATCAATATTATAGTTGGAATAAATTATACCATGCATAACTAGCGGTATTACCTGTGCACCTTCACATAGGCATATTGTAGTGCTCAATTTCCTCTTTACATTTTCCAAATCTAGCCTTGTATCCTTAATTTCAAAAGATCCTCAAGAGGTATCCACTCATCACATATCATCAAAGAGGTTATAAACATGTAGGTGATCAAATATACATGTTGTAAGTATGACTAGAAAAAACAATCATAATAGTAAAATCCATAAGTATAAATAAGAGTAAGGTCACAATTCCAAGAATACTTATCTTCAATGAGAGATGATCCTCTCTCTCTTGAACGAACCTTCAAGAGACTTCCATAAAACATAAAGCAATGTTTCCATCAAATCAATCCCAAGTGTTTCACATAGATTACATCTCAAGACTCTTACCATAAACCAGGGTTTCTCTCAACCCCTCACTATCACATCCTTATCCACTAACTAACTAGGGTTTTCTTCATACCCTAGAATTATTTTAGGTCTCTACAATCCTCTTCTTGCTTCCATAAAAGCATATCCATGGGGGTGATCTTCACGGATTTGCTTCAACCCAGCTCTAAAACCATGTTAATTTCTCATAGAGCTACATTGCTCTTTTCTTTGAAAGCTTCATTTCTTCAATAACATGTTAAATTCACCCAAAAAAATTATATCATTATACATAACTAAATTATTTAACATCAACATGAGAAACTATTTAGGAAAAAAAATACCATAAACATCTAAGAAACATAACGTAAAGAAACAAAGGAATAAAATCATGCACACATAGAGACACTCGGATTGGTCTGAAACTAGGGAAAAACACAATATGGGGAAAACCCTTGCAATTTATTCTTCTTATATCATCATCAAATGATTCAGAAATCAAGAGTACAGTGATCCATATATCCATATCTTAATTATGTAGAAAATAACTAACATATGCACAATCAAACCATAAACATACTTCTCCTAATGGAGCCTGAATTTGAGAACATAAATGCACTAACGCTTGGTGTACATACTAATGAACATTGTTGAAAATAAGTGATAAATATAAATACATCTTGCACTAGAAATACATAGAGCATATCTACTGATCTGTAGATCCACAATGGTACGAAACCCCAGATACAAGTCATTAGTGAAACTTACTCAAAACAATTGTTCAGAACTGGATTTGAATATAGGATACTTTCAAACACTAATCACAAGAAACTATGACTAGGCGATAGATGTATGAATGAACTGCGCAAGCAACTAAATGTGACCCAATTCAGATCTGCGAAGAAACACTCTTATCCATGACCTCAACATGCTCAGCCTATGGCTGAATCTTCCTAGGCGGCTACTTAAACACACTAAGCCCATGGCTAAGTTCCTGAGATGCCTAATTTAGCCTAGGAACCCTAGCTGCGACCTTAACATGGACATCCTACAACTATAGCAACTTAGCTGCTACCTTGCCACATTCAGCCCGTGGTGTTAGTCATCAGTATTTTTTACCTGTTGTTAATGACTAGTTTCCTTAGCTGAGTTTTCTAGAAGATAATCTCAAACTGTCAATTTGTCATCTAGAAAACACCCCAAAAAAATTTTATCCTCCTACCCCTTCCTGTCAGTCTATGATTAGAACAAACTCCACTTTTCAAGTCCTATCCTGTTTCAGCAAAGTATCCCTGTCTATAGTTGTCTTAGCTTTGTTTCCCTGCTATCATTTTCCCCTTGTTTCTCATACAATTCATTGTCCAGCATTTGACAAAGTGTCTACTCTTCTATCCCTGATCATATTGTCATATGACAATCTGATCATGCCTGAGAAAACACTCAGAATCTGTGAAAATTGTCTTTAAGTTAGATAGTGGTGTTTAGGGAGTTTTTCCTTGGCTAAGATATCCTAAGCCAAAAAGCATGTGTCTAGTACCATTCAGCCGTAAATATTTCCCTATTCTGCAAAGCAAGCATTGTTCTATCCATAGGTCGCACACCACTAAGGGGTCACTTTGTCTCATTTCAGAAGAAGTTCAACAAATATCCAAATCAGGAAAAGAGAAGGTTCGTCACTGTCTAAAGAAATATGCTTAGATCAGGCATAATCTCCATGAAACACCAAAAGAGCTCTCCAAGGTTCCAAAGCATCTGCTTTTACATCTCTCCAGGGGTGTAATTGAATGATGATAAGTATGCAAATAAGAGCAAAGGTACAAGTTCAAGCAGGTCTCTCATGTTGAAAAGGTTTGCCATCAATGATCATATGAAGAGCTGTAAAGTAAAGAGCAGCAAGTGTACATTTTATAAATCTAAAGGCTACCTGAAGAACACAAATCGCTCATCAAGACAAAATGAATAACAAATACTGAGTGATGTTGATCAACAGTTCTCCATAATCTCCTCCAAAAGCAATGTTGCATGATATTTCTGAAGGGCATCATCATGTAGGGCATAAGAAGATAGCCGCTTCTTATGTTACCTTGAACCTGGGTTTTGAAATTTAGTCAAAAACAATTTCAATAAACCTCTGACAACACAGTCAAGGGAAAAGACAGTTCAATGCAGCAAACACTCTCCATGTACAAATCACATTTCTTTTGGTTTTGCGTTCATAGTGATATTCTACAAAAGGATATATACATCTCAGACAAGGCCTCATAAAGCAAGAGGACATGATTTTCAAGTGATTTTATCAATAATGAATTTCAAATTCCACTTTGTTTCCTATTGGCATTCTTCAAAAAAACATACAGAGCAAGATACAGTGATTGAAGTAGATGGAGATCCTGTGTTAAAGATAACCTCCTTCAATAATAAGTAGAGGGTTAGAAACACAGTGATAGAAACCTCCTTCATATAAAAGTAGAGGGTTATAAGAGACATTGTTATGACCTCCTTCACTAGTAAGCAGAGGGTCAAACATGTTTTTGAGAAACTACAGGAGTTACTTTGCGCCACCTCCTCCAGAGAGGACAGAGGATGCATCACCAGGATTGATTGATGTTGTGTTTGATAAAGTCTCTGTTGGTAAGACCATGTTCAGAAACAATGGTAAAAAAAATGAAAGTTTATAAGTTAAGGGCCTATTTCACATCAAAAGAAAAGCAATGACATGATGGTGCTAAAAAGCCTCTGCTCTTATGTTTATAAAAGCCTTTTTCGAGGGATGAATCAGAGGTTATAGTTTTTGACTAAGAGAAGCCTCATCTAAAGGGCCAAGGAGGTAGAACAAGTTTGGTTTTAAAATGATTTTTGTAGACTAATATAAAGTGACATTGACACAGAGGGTTCATGTTGAAAAAATATTTTTATGGTTTATCAAAAGCACTCCCTCCAAGTGATGAATAAAGGGAGAGTGCCAAAGGTTACTTTTTAAGCTCATCTAAAAGACAGAGGGCACATTATTAAGATAGATGAAATTTCATTGATTGAAGGCCTCCTTCATCACGAGCTAAGGGCCCAACCATGTTTCTAAATGAGCATAGGCGATCACATTTGCAAATATTTTCTTCAGGATAAAATAGAAGGTCTATCCACAGTTAAGACAAAGTGTTAATACAAAGTTCCTAACAATAACAATGGCCTCCTTCACAAAAGCAGAGGGTCAGCTCTCCAAATGATTAACAGTCCATATGGATCAGCCTATTCAAAGGGTTAAAAGAGGGTGATGTAACCATGATTCACATTCAATCAAAGGGTGCCTCCAACAAATGATGAGAGACAGAGTTTTAGTGGACACAAACAGTTTACATTATGAAATGTTTCCAATCAGAGGATAAGTTCCAGTTCCAAATTTAAAAGATCACCTTCGAAAGGACAATGTGGCACGGTGTCTGATAAAGGTAAATTTTTATGTGTTAGAAGACTCCATCATACAAGCAGAAAACACATGGTTTAAAAGACCTCCTTTACTTCTCAAACAATGGGTTTATATAGTGGTTTTAAAGGACTGCAGTAGTGATTTTTATGGTGACCTCCCTGGTAGACAAACAGAATCAAATCATAGTTTGATAACCTCCTTTGTGAAAAACAAGGGATTAAAAATAGATATCAGGTTTAAATACGTTTTGAAGATAAATTTGCAGTGACTCTGGAGTTGAAATATCAGCCCTTTTTCAAAAAAATATCTTTCAACAATCAAAAGAAGAAAACTATCTTCAAATACAAAATCAACAGAGTCATTTTGTTTTAACAACAAATGATAAGAAAAGGCAAAAGGGTGAATTCTTTTGCTTTTCAAAAATAGATAAAGGAAGGGAGGATTCTTTGAACCCTCATCAAGTATAAAACTCGAGCAAACATATCATTCACTATTATGCAAATCCAAGACTAAAGGAAGAGGGAAACAATTTTGAGTGTTTTTAAGTCATTTGCAACTAGTTTAAACGCACGGCGCGTCTGGAAGACTGTGTGGCGCACCTGTAGGTGCCTGCCATACAAATTTGCACATGACGCGTCGCGCCTATGTGGTTGCGCAGCACGCTTGTGCTCGACGTTCAGCGGGTGCCCAGGGCCGACCCGACAGCTCAAATATGGCGCGTTTGTTAGTTCAAACCTGCCTGGCCCAGCAACCACTTCTAAACGCGGCACGTTCTTCCCTGTTCAGGCCTTCCTGGCCCAACAACCACTCCTGAACGTGGTTTCTGGCAGCCCGAGCCAATACTAAAAGGAGCCCTCAAAGGTGTTGAAGCCAAATTTTTACACAAAAAGCTCATCTCCAAATATAGCAGGGACATTTTTCAAAGGTATTTACATCTCTTAGGCCAAAAATTTTGCTTTAAAGTAAAATTGAAGGAAAAGATCAGTAATGTCAAGAAGTTAGAAGTCTTTTGTTTTAAGAGGTCTGTTTGTCAAAGTGAGGAGCTGAACATAGTGCTGAAGGGAAAGTCATTGTGTGAAGAAAAAACCTATTACAGTTTAAAGCTTGTTTCAAACTCAATGCATAGAAAACAACATAGTCTTTTAGAAAGAAAACAGAGTTTGTTTTGAAGACCTTTTCCTCAGTAACAAAATTATATACTACTTTAGAGAAAAAGTTAAAACTTCATCCAACAAATTATCTGCTTGCCTAGGAAAGAAAGGACAATTTTTCAAAGGGGAAACACATTGTTTTTTCAAGAGTGTACTATTTGTTTAAAAATAGAGAAAAGAAGTGATTAAGAAAGATTTTTGATCAATTTATAAGGGGTTTTCTCACCTCTTAAACAATGATTTCAAAAAAGCAGTGATTAAAGGGAAAGAGTTTTTTTGTCAAAAACAAAAGGGGACTTGTCTTCAAAAACCACAAATAGATCTTACTAAAGGCATTGTTTTCTCACAACACAGTTCATAAGGAGTGAATTTTTTTTCTATTGAAAATAAAACTTTTTTCCAACTAAGGAAGAACACAATGCTTTGAGAAGAGACCTTTTTCAGTGATCATTTCAAAATCTTTTTTTGATAAATCAGTAAGGGGTATCAAAAGCAAAAATTCCTCCAAATAAGGACAACAGAAGTGGGTATCACAATAGTTATGAGCCTATTACAACTCAGGAGGTGAATGAATCCCCTTCAGTACTCTTCAATTTTCATGAAGTAGGGTGCTTGGATTTTTGCCAAAAAGTCCAATAAGTAAAAAATCACCCTCCATTGACACATTTGTTTGCTTTGAGGCTGCAAGGAAAGCATGCCCATCTAGTAGGTCTGGATTTCAAACTCACTCCTAGGACTATCTCCAAAGCTACTAAGATCCCCTATATAGTAGAAAAGTGGTTCAAACAAGCATACCTAGATCTGAATCACTATAAACCCTTTATAAAACCAGACCATTATGATGCTTGCCAAGCTATTTTCCCTTTTTCTCACTTATTGAGCAATTATTCCCCCCTCATGAAAGTCAGCATGAAATATATTACATGTGAAGGGAGGTTTTCCCGGATTTATGCCTATCACATCAGGCTTCTTATGCATTTCACAATAACTCATTTTCTGAACCTACCTTTCTTCCTCTATAGAAGCATTGACAAGATAGACTCTACTGTCCAAAAGAAACCCTCTGCTCAACAACAAGATTTTTTGTTTCATCATTCCCTTATCAAGATCATCATCCTCCATCAACTTGAAAAGAAAAGAGTGTCCTGGGAGACCTTCATTTCTCATCCAGATTTTTCCATTGCCTCTTCATCTCACGCGCCTTCCTCACCATCCACTCACCATTTTTCTCCTTCTTCTAGTAAATCCACTCCTAAAAGGCAAAAATCCCCTATGATTGAGAGTGAAGAAGAGAAGAGGTAAACTAGTAATGAAGAAGGGCAATGTGACAAGAAGCAAACTATTGATGATGAGGGACAAAGTAAAGAATCTAAGCATGACGGTGAGGAAGAAGGAAATGATGGTGAGCATGAGAAAAATGATAGTGAGTATAGTAGTCATGAAGAGGAACATGATGGCAGCCAACACAACAGTAATCATGAGGGTAGTGAGGGACAAAATAGTGAGGGTAAAGAACATAGCAGTCATGAAGAAAGCAGTGACAGAGGTGAACAATACAGTCCCCAAGAAAACAAACAAAGTGGCAGCCAAAAAAGTGATGATGAGCGTCATAATAGTCCTCAAAGAGACACTAATGATGAGAAACAAGACAACCCTCAAGCAAGCAATGATGATGGAAAGCAAAGACCAAAAAGTGAGCATTCTGAAGGGGGCAGCATGGAGAAAAAAGATCAAAAAAGTCCTAAGGGCAGCCAAGACCAAATCAAGGACCAAGTTGAGCAAGTGCAAGAAATGAAACCATCTCTCTCTTCTCCTCAACACAGACAAGAGCATGTGCTAGCTGCCTCTCCTAGGAAAGGGGCCATGACTCTTCCTCCAAAAGTGGTGAAGCCTAGAAACACTAGATCTACAAAGAAGAAGATCACTCCAGTAGTGACTAGCAATGTCACAAGAGTGCTAAGAAGTAGAGGCAAATTGCCTAAAAAGAGTATTTTTGAATTTCCAAAGAGGAAAAGTACCAATGAGTCTATCCAAGGCAAAGGTAAAGAAAAATAGGAACAACAAGAGAGTAGTCACGAAAAGGAAAGGGAGTTTGACATCATACAGATAGACAGTGATGCTGGAGATGATGAAGCTAGGATTCTTGAGGCTCTTTTACAAAAAAAAGAAGCCCAAATTCATGACCTATAAGATCATAGAGAAAGGTCAAAGGACCTCATACATGTTCTACAGATGCAAAACAAACAAATGAGTGGTCAAATGGCAATTTATGAGGCCCGGGCTTTCAAATACCAAAGGGAAGCCTACAAAGCACAAATCAAGCTTGAAGAGCTTATGGGTGAATTTGATGATACTGAAGAAGAAGAGCAGCCAATGAGAAATAGGCCTAGGACTATGGGTCTCAAGAAAGCTTTGGAGAAAAAGAAGGAAGAAAGGCAGCTGTTGTTCGATCTTATCCTCTTACTCAATTACACGCCCAAGAAATAGAAAATGATAAAAAATCATGGATTGAAAGGGCCAACAAGAATTTGGAGGATAAATTAGAGAAAGCTAATAGAGACTTGAGTCGACAAAAGAAGATGGCCAGGCACTACAAGAAGTTGAACCAATTTTCCCCAAGAAAGCTCAAAGTTGCTCAAGAAAGGCTCAAGGCTACCCGAAAGAGGCGCCGGGTAAAAAAAGTGGAGAAAGCCATATATGGGCTTGAAATATTGGCCTCATCTTCCTTGCATGCTTCTAAGAACCCATAAAGAGCTTGCTCGCCAAAATTGAGCAGATTTTGACATGATTTTGTTTTTTGTGTTTTTTGGCCCTAATTGCACATTTTTCAAGGCGCTTCCATGGGTGCTAGGACCATCCTCGGCTCATGAAAGTAATTTTTTTGGATGGAATAAATTCAGGGGTAGCTACTCACAAATTTTTAGATCCAAAGGAGGTGTTTTGGTCCCCCAAAGAGGCGAAAAACAGTGATTTTTTAACTTTCTGCCTCACATATCAGCAAGGGCTACTTTTTTGGTTTTTTTCACTGAGTCCACCTTTTTATATACTTCCAGGGATCAGTTTGGGAAAAATCAAGTATTTCAAAATACTAGACATCCATGGCTTTCCAACAAGCCATCACAGGCCTCGTTTGTAGATTAGGAGGTGCCTCCAAAGTTGTCTACAAGACAGGAAATTTTCTACTGCTACATTCCTGTAGCATTTTGGCAAAAAAGGCAGATTTCTAAAGATGCTCATCCAAATGTGCGTTAAGCCTTTTTTAGCACTTTTCAGTCATGTAAAGTCAATATTTTTTCCTTTTTTAACATTTTATAGATATTTTGAAGATATTTTGTGCCTTGGGCTTTGCAAAGACTCAAGGACAAAATCAAATATTTGTTCTAAGCGTATGAGCTTCTAGTCAATTTTGTGAAGCTTATCTTCTCATTTCCTATATAACTCATGGAGAATCATTGTAATATTGTTGGTTGAAGAGTTGACTAACAAGCTGGACTTTGAAGAGCTTAAGAAATTGACTGAGCTTAAAGCAATATATGTTATGAGTGTTGATGATCAAACTTGTTTTATGGAGTGAATAGCTTGACTTGCTTGCCTAGATGATGGAGAGGATCTATGTGCAGGATTCCATGGCTTGGTAAATGGTATCGCGCTTCTTTCCAGTTATTTTTTCTTAGTCTTTCACATCTGTATCCATGTTTCTTTCTTGTTGTAGGCCAGTAAAGAATAGTTTGAGGTATGCCCATGGAGGCACATCAAATTTCCTGATTCATTGCAGCTTCTATGTTTTTATCCTTCTTGGTCATGTCAAAGGATTCTTAACTGCCTTTTGTTCCACTAGGAACTTGTTATTTATTTCCTTAATGATTAATATGACATGCTATCTTGTTTGATTCATGGTATGCCCTGCTTACTCATAGTTGTTTAAACCTCATTAATGAAATATCCTTTGAAGTATTGACTGTCTAGTTTAAATCAGAGAGGTCTTGTTTCGATCTTGCCCTCTGCCTATGATTTTAGAATTATTTCAAATTTCTCATCAATTTGAATGTGTTTCTTAGGAGTTTCCTTTCCACATTTTGAGTTTTTGGTTTGTCTTACATGTGTTCTCAACCACTGAAGGTGTTTTTCCTAAAGTTAGAGGGTCTTATACTTCTATGTATCACCTGATTGTTTATTTTCTGCATTTATTAGTTTGAGTTTCATTCATAGCGATTAATGGTTATCCCTACCACATGAATGCTTGCTATTTAAACTATTTATGCTTAAGATCTCTTTGTCTTTCACAAACTTGATGTTCATTTCACTTCATTAACCACCTGAAATATCCATTCTCTATACTAAATCAGCCCTGCAGTACACCCTACTCATTGTCTTGACATCCTTGGCTTGGTTTTGAGCCCATAGCCCAGTTGATCTCATTATCTTGTTCTATTTTGATCCACTTGATCAATTTTTCCCCCAAACAACTAAAAAACATAAAAACAAACACACTTAACAACTAGCCTAAAATCTAAAAAAACTAAGCTAATAAGCTCACATCCTTCACTTCATTAGAGAGAGCCCTCTTTGAGTCCAAGAAGGCTAGGTCCTAGGGCTTCAAAGATTGGTTTGATGTTACTCCATCATTTGGTTTATCAATCTGCCAAATCACGGGAACCTAGCACATGGCTCTAGCATGAACTCTTGAAATATGTGCCTGCAACCATGGCCTAGAAGACCCAGATCAGAGTGAGCATATCACCTATGATCCTTAACCTTGTGCGAGCTTCTATCATTGAACCTATGTGAGCCAAAACAAAAAATATGATCGAAAGAAAAAAAATGCAAGTAGAAAATTATCATGAGCGAATGTGTGTAAATGAGCTTTAGGTTGCCTCTATTTATATATTTTTTGTGGGTCAGCTTGGGGTTAAGGCCGAATTAACTAATTACACATGTGGTTAGGCTGACCCATTCCATTTCACTTTAATAAATAAAATAATTCATAATTTAACTTTCTCTTAACCGATTCGGGCGATTTATAGGTTGATTTTGGTCCTATCGAAAAGAGGAATCTAATGAAATTATAAAATTGACCATTAAAGCTAACCATAGTGGAATTTTACCACATTCGCATAATTTTAAAAAATCTCACAAAAAAAACATCAAATACGAGGGATGGATTAAGATGCAAGTTCCCTTAGGTCTATCTAACATGACTAATAAATCATGTAGAAAGGAAACTTCATAGTAATTACAAAAAATAAAAGAACCAATTATCAAATAAAGTAAAATGTGGCACTCATTCAAATGAAACACATAAGTAAATCAAATTCTCATGTTAAATAGGTTATGTTAGCCCCCTATAAATTTCTTGACAAGCAAGCAGGGGGCTAAATTTTTTTTTGGAGCCTTCAAGGAATCCATTTTTCCTTAAAAACACATCATCCTTGGAAGCTTCCTCTTGCCCTCTGCCCTTTGGTAAAAATCCACTGTTGTTTCTAAGTCAAAACGCCTCACTGATTGTAAAAAATTTTGTTCAAGGAGGCCTTCATTTGTCCTTGTACCCCTGCAGAATGTCCCATTTTTACCCTTTTTCCCCTTTGACAAAGTCCCCCTTTTTACCCCAGAAATCCCTCCCAATTCCCTGTAAATCACCCATTTCCCCTTTAAATCCTACACACACCCCTTGTTTGGTCTAATTCCCCCATTTTCCACTCTCGTTACCCCTTTCTGGCCTCAAAATTACATTAAAATGGGCCAAAAAACCCACATTTTACACATTTCAGGTTTAGCCCCTTTTGGCTCAGCCCCATAAACCATTTCCTCACATGACCCAGGCGCTAGAACCAAGCACTAGAGCGGAAAGCGCTTATTGCATTTGGATATTGGGAGCGCTATCAACCTTCGATCTGTACAGATCGGATGGTCTTCACAAAATCCATAGCATCTGTGGCCCCCCGTTCATCCCTCCAATCACATATCCACCATCGATCTGATCCGTAGATCGACAGTCCATTTTTCACCCGCCCTGGTGGTCCTCGCACCAAAGCACTATTCAAAACCGCTGGTTTCCATCGCACCGCTTTTGGGGGGCGGACTGTATTTTTCGTTTCGGAGCAACGCAATTCATTGCATGACGCGTGGCTCCGCGCACTATTGAATAACAACCCCCCATTGTGCATTAACGTTCGACCATGGACTCAGCACGATATGCACGTACACCATCCGATCTGAAGCTGTCCATCCAACGGTGCTCACGCCACGAAGATGCTCGGGAGTTAATCCAAGGTAAAGGGACCCCTGGCCCACCATCCATCACCCTCTGACGCATTCTCAACCGTTGATCTCCTCCTGAGATTGGATGGTCCAGATTAAATGCATGCCCCGCCATTGACCAGGTCCCGCCACGTCACCATTCCACATGTGTTCATATATTTTCGTCGCATTTTCGTCCGACACCTTTGTATTTCATTCAAAGGTCAAATGTTTAATGTCCGCATTCAAATTTTCCTGCACTCCGCCAACTTTCACCAGTCCATTTCTCCACTATTCGCTGAATTTTACACCATCATCCTGCACTGTTCCACCATTTCACCAGGCTGTGCTTCCATTCTCATTGTTCCCATTGCATCCACCCTCCCCATGCATGGTTTGCTTGATGGGTTTGTATGTTTTTTAGGGTACCGGTGTTAAATAACCGCCATGATTCACAGTCACTGTTACAGTGGAAAAAAACATAGGGAAGACCATGTACAGAGATCGAAATTATGAAGGAAGGCATGGGAAGGTGTTATGACATGAATTTCATTAAAGGAGCAGGGTAAAACACTGTAAAACCTTCGCACAGCCATTAAAGCATAGATTTCGTAGATAGGGATAGGAATGGAGCAGCAAAAGAGTATCAGTGAAAGATCAGAGAATTTAAGACCAGTAATCAAATATTTTTGAAGCCTGGAGTCAGTAATTTAAGGCAGGGTACCAGATCGAAGACCCCGTGGATCACTCAGAAGATCCAATGCACAGAAAATCACATCATCAGGGTGTCTATACGAGCATAATGTCTCCTCCCCAGAAAGGACGAAGTGCCCATACGATTTTCATGCTTTTTCGTGTCCCTGAGGAAATTTCTGCGCTGGCAAGAGTCCTATGATATCAGAAGCATTTTTTACATGGTATGGTAGGCCCTAGAATCATTTTTCTTCTTTTATTTAATTCACCAGAGTACCACAAGTATTTCAGAGGTGCTACAACGAGTACATCAAAGACATACTTGGAGTAAATTGCAGCCTGACAAAGACCACTGTTTCATCCAAAGAGTTCTGAAGATAAATGCCCATAATTTAAAATATAATGGGGCCTCGGCCCTATTCCTCTTCTGATTTTTAATGCTGCATTTAGTTTTTCACCTACCTCCTCTGCCTCTCTTTCAGCTATAAAATTCAGGAAGAAACTCATTATGAAGGTTTTTGATCGGTTATCTGTGAATTGCAAGTTGTTTCTCTTGAGACATGTCCTCTGTGTAAGGTTTTAAGATAGGCCGAGGAATATGTTTTCAGACTGAATATCAAGCTATTGTTAATGTTTTACTTGACTGGTGTTGCTCTTTAATATGACAAGAAGATTTCTTTGGATCCTGATTTAAAGCAACGGTGATGTTTTTCTATGTTTGTCTATGTTTTTCTTTTTTAGTTCATTACATTTCCTTTCTTCTGGCACGCATCATAAATCTGGCATAGGATTTACCCTTTTTAGGTACCCTATGTTTTTTCTCTCCCTGCCTTCAATGTTTTCTACTCTATGTGTTATCTGAGGATTGATTTCAAGCTAATTTGACCAGTGTAGTGGTCAAATATACTGCTAGCTAATGTATGAATTAATGAATCTATTCTTAGATGTTCTTGTTAGGCTTTAATTGAAGGAATTGAGATAATGGGAGTCTAGAACTCTGTCTCTATCTCACTAGGATCCTCTTCAATTAATTGAACCTTTCTAAGATCCCTTAAACTGGATGCCAAAGGATTGAGAGTTCAAAGTCTCTCTTTGATCTCACGTTTTCACCTCTGTGTTTAAATCTTTCATGTTTCCTTATCTGAAGAGTTAACCTTTTAGGTCTTGGATCACAGGTTGTCCAATGGCGTGTCCTGTCCCTGGATCTGATTCCTGAAAGGTCACCTTGGAGGTTTCCTTGATTTCACCTTCTTTCTTGCCTTCCCCCACCACACTATCATCTTTAAGATCCAATGCTTTAGATGAGTAGCCCAACTGAAAGCCTGCACATTGAATAGCAAGTAAACCCTTTCCTGAATCCATTGCCCAATGGTATTGATGTTCTCTGAATCATCCCTCCTTTTCCTAAAATCCTCTTTGCTCATCCTTGTCTTATATTGAACCCTTCTTTCCTGATTCCCAACAACCAAACAAAAATCAAACAAACCCTGAGCTTTATAACTAGCCTAACATCTCAAATTTCAGCCTCAAAGACAAAAAACATTTTCTTATATAGAGAGATCCCTCTCTGGACCTAGGAGGGCTAGATCTTAGGGTCTGAAAGTGGTTCTGATGTTGTCTCATCTTTTGGTCTTGCCAATCTGGCCAAAACATGGGAACCCCAACATAATGGCGACTCCGCTAAGGAAATCTGAGAGCCTATAACCAATAACATTTGTCTATCTCCCATTGTCATCACCAACATAATGGCGACTCCACTGGGAAATTTTTGAGTATTTCCCATCTCAGTGCATCAAAAGATCCTCAGAAACCTACAATCTCTGGTTAGGTTGGCTGTTAAACACTCCTATTCACAAATCAACTTATATACCACTTGGTGTGTTTTCTCCCACACTCTTCGACAGAGTCTGGAAAGGGCTAGACAACCTCATGATCTCATCCTCTTTCAAAGGTGAAATATCTGGTAAATTCCCTCCCAGTCCATCTCTTGTTAGAGTTTTCTTTGTTCTAAGGATTTCCCTAAAAAGGACATCACATAAGCATTGTGGTGGACAATGTACCTGCTAGAAACATCTTAAACCCTCCACCTGGCGACTCCATAGTTCCTGAATGATTAAAAGACTCCACTGGTGATTAGTAGGCCTATTGATTATCTTGGTTCACATAAGACTCCACTGGGAGACCAGAGCCCATTGCAACATCAGCCATAATAGAAGTAACAAGTAGGGCTAAGTTGATTTGCTAGAGAACAACATTTTGGCTTCAAGAACCATTCACACAAGAGCTTATCCCAACCCAAACCCACCTGGAATAGTTGATAACCCTGAGAGAATCCTCAAGAGATATCCTACACCTAAAAGACCAACTATTTCTAGACACATCCATAGAGCTAAATCTACACGAGAAGACTTTACAGCTCTATCAGACCCACTTTTTGACCTAGACTCTCAAAACAATGTACCTAGAACTAGGTCATTTAGTGTCCTAGACCAGCTAGCCCTTGAGCTTCCTGGTTCACCACCTCAAAGTGGTAAACACACCAGGGACAGAGAGACCCCTCCATCTACAACTCTTGATATTCACTTCATTCAAAACTTAGGGCTCTGCCACCCTAAATCTGCTCAGCAGACTCCTGCTGGTCCGAGTATCCCTATCATCCACATACCATCTGCTCAAGCTAACCCTTTACCTCACCAGAACATCATCATGGTAGCCTAGTATTCACCTCTGGTTTTACCCCAGCCTCTAGTAGCCTTACCCAATGATTATCAATCAAAGATCCCACACTTCACGGCAAAAGAGTCTAGCACAGCTCAACACCATGTAGATAGGATGGAAGATTCTTTAGATTACATGGAGATAGATGATGATACAGTAAAAATGAGAATCTTTTCCCAGAGCTTAGGAGGTGATGTGAAGAAATGGTTTAAAGGCCTACCTCCTAATAATATCCAAGACCTTCCTACTTTATATCAGATTTTCATAAACAAATGGGAAGTTAAGGCCAACCCTCTCCAAATCTTAGCAGAATACAAGAACCTGAAAAGAAACGTAGGAGAGAGTGTCCATGACTACTCTACAAGGTTTAACAGCATTTATAACGCTCCTCATCCACATATGAAACCTCCCCAAGGTATGGCTTTAGTGAAATATCGGGAAGGCTTTGATGCTGACATGGCCTACCAGCTTAGGGAGAGAGATTACAACACATTGGAAGACATGCAAAAGGGAGCGGTGAGTGTAGAGGATAACCTGATTGAGAAGAAAGCAAGATTGAGATCTGAGAAAAGGGTAACATATAGGGATGACACTGTAGCTTCCACATTTAATCCCAATTATGACCGTATATCTAAAAACATGGAAAAGATACAAAAAATGATGGAAAAAATGGTTGTCACAGTTAGTAACCAAAATAGAAATCAAAATCATAACTATAACCAGAACTTTAGAAGAAACAACACCACTCCCAACAGAAAAAGAGAATCAGATCAACAAGTTACTCCCCCATTTCAAGGGAACTTTCTTGATGAAGATGAAGGAATCATAGAAGAGTCTGAGGGAACCACAATAAACATGTTTGAGGTAGAAAACTCAATCCAAAATTGTTCCACGGAAGAATATTAGCCCTCATCCTCATATTGGAATGAGGAAGGATTGGAATCTGAGGATTACATACTTGGGTTTGAAAATTCCATCATGCATGTCCGGGAATAGTATGAACTTAGAAGCAAAAAGAGCCTAGACACTTCCAAACCAAAGGCTTCTGAGATTTATATCAAGAAAAGGCCTGAGAAAACTTCTAAAGTAACTGCTGAAAGTAACAAATTAGAGTTCTAGGAAGAACAAAGAAAGGACAACCAAAACACTGATAAACAAAGTCAACCAACTAGCAACACTAGCACTGCAGTTAGTGCTCCTGACAAAACTGTCACAAACACTGTACATAGTGAAAATCAGTACACTGATTTAGACACTCAGGTGGTGGCTAACAAAACAGAGTTGAACATTCCAAAGAGTCAGTCCACTTTCAATTTGGAGAGTGAAATCACAAAAATTAGAATCTCCGTCCCACTCTCTGAGTTGGCCACTCAAGATGTATATAAAGGCCAAATTTTGAAAGCATTACATCTAGGGGAAAAAAATGATACTGTCAATTTGAGTGATGATCAACCAACCCTTCTTTTTGGTCCAAAGATAGAAGGAAAGTTTCAGGAAGGGGTAGTACCCCCTTTTTATATTAGTCTCAATATCCACGACAAGATCCTTCACAATGCAATGCATGACTCTGGAGCCTCACACAACTTGATGCCTAAAGTAGTTATGGAAAGGTTAGGCCTAGAGATAACCTGTCCCTACAAATACTTATATTCATTTGACTCTAGCATAGTAAAATTCCTGGGCTTAATCAAAGACCTGTGTGTAAACCTCACCCAAATCCCTGCAAAGTGCATGGTGATGGATGTTGTGGTGGCAGATGTGCCACCTAAGTATGGCATGCTACTATCAAGGTCATGGGGAGCCAAGTTGCAAGGCACAATGCAGATGGATGGGGCATATGCCACAATCCATGTGTTTATCCAGCTGAGGAGACTATATAGAGAGGCACAAATGAAATTCATGGTCAGCAGCCCTGAAAAGCCTGAAAATTATCCTCTGTATTCTATGCACATAGATTTGGACTCCTTTATCTTTTGCAACGATGAATCCTTGGGAGAGCCAGAATCAGAAGACAGATATACAAACAAAGGGGTTGAGACCATAGATTTTAACATAATGGCCACACTGGACTTAGAGGAAAATGAAGAAGAAAACTTTGGACAGTGCACTAAAATAGAAATTTGGAGAAAACAAGAAATAGGATGCAATCAGCTAACTAGTCACCTCTCTGAATTCCATACGCATGAGGGAGAGAAAAACCATCAATAGACCAGTGAAACCCACATGAGGGAAGAGAAGGATGATGAACATAAACACGACCCCTTGTGGGAAATGAATTTTGATGGATCCTATACTAGGAAAGTTGCAGGAGCAGGAGTGTGGATACATAACACATAGAGTGACTATGCAGAGAGTCATGCATGTAACCTGCACTTCAAATGTACAAACAATATTGCAGAGTATGAGGCTCTTATCCTAGGCTTGAATCTGTTGAAAAAATTAGGAGCCCGTAGGATAGCTGTGCATGGAGACTCTGAGTTGATTATAAAACAAGTGAATGGTGAATACACAACGAAGCACCCTAGGTTGAGAGTGTACATGAATGATGCTATGGATTTATTGAAAACCTTTGTAGAATACGAACTGGTGTTTCCCTAGGAGTCAGAACGCAATTGCAAATGGATTAGCCTGTGTGGCTAGTTCATATCACAAGCCTCCCGGCGACCAACAAATCATCATTCAAGCCAAATTCAGACCTGCAGTGCCAGACAATGAAAAATATTGGCAGGTTTTTGAAGGAGATAAGCAGATTGAGGATTTCCTGATAGGCATAAACGAGTTTGAATTTTCCCATTCAGACTCTAAATCCGAAGATAGCTGCCTAAGTGATGAACCCTTAGATGAGGAAGAAACACCCTGTAACATAGAAATAAACACTTTAACTGAGTAGATTGGAAATCCAAATGAAGAATGTGAAAACACAGATAGTGAAGAAGTAGAGGTGTTGTAGGCCAAAGATATGAATATACCCTGAGGTCTGGCACCCTTAGAAGAACTTTTTGACTTCGATGATGTAGCGAAAAAGCCCACTATAGAACATTTAGATTCTGAGGTTGAGGAATGCAACATAGGCACTGAAGATAAGCCCAAGATGATTAAACTGGCTAAGTCCCTGCTTGCAAACATGAAAAAGAAATACATTGACATATTCAAGGAATTCATTGATGTGTTTTCTTGGAGCTATGAAGACTTAAAGGCCTATGACACGAACATCATACAGCACAAAATACCTTTGAAAGAGAACCAGAAACCTTTCAGACAGAAACTTCACAGAATAAACCCAAAACAATTGCCTGCAGTAGAAAAGGAAATAAAAAAGATGTATGAGGCAGGCATAATAGTTCCTGTGAGGTGCTCTGATTGGGTCTCAAACCTTCTAGCTGTGAGAAAGAAGACAGGCAAGATCAGATTGTGCATAGATTTCAGGAACCTTAACAGAGCCTCACTCAAAGACTATTAGCCTTTGCAAAAATTGGAACACATTCTTCAGAGGGTAGTACGCTAAAAAAGGATCTCCCTGTTAGATGGTTTTTTAGGTTACAACCAAGTTTTAGTACTCCCAGAAGACCAACTGAAGACAGCTTTTACCACTCCATGGGGCACTTTTATGTATGTAAAAATTCCCTTTGGACTGATGAACGCTGGTGCCACCTTCCAACGAGAAATGGACATAGCCTTTTCAGATGAAATAGGGCACTTAATTGTCATCTACCTAGATGACATAACAGTTTATTCCAAGACTGATGAATAACATCTAAAACATCTGAGGAGAGTGTTTGAAAAATGTAGAAGGTTTGGTCTATCATTGAATCCCAGGAAGACTGTATTTGGGCTACAGGAAGGTAAGCTTCTTGGCCACATCATATCTAAGAAGGGGATTAGGATAGACCCACAGAGAGTTGAGGGACTACTACAAATCACACACCCAAGAAACATTAAAGAGTTACAGTCCTTCATTGGGAAAATCAACTTCCTAAGGAGGTTTATTCCCAACTTAGCTGAACACCTCAGCAATATGACAAACATGTTAAGGAAAGACGTAGGAGTTATATGGACTGTTGAGGCCAAGAAATATTTTGAAACAGTTAAACTTGCACTCACCTGGGCTCCTGTCCTAATCAGCCCTGATTTTTCAAAAGATTTCCTGATATTTTCATTTGCCTCCGAGCATACAGTAGCTACAGTTCTACTGTAGAAAAATCTAGAAGGAATGAAATAACCCATCTCTTTCTTCAGCAAAGCTCTGAGGGATGCACCCTTGAAATACAACATAGTGGAAAAATAGGCCTATGCCTTGGTTAAGGCCTTGAAAGACTTTAGGGTGTACATACTGCATTCCCACACCATAGCCTACGTGCCAAATATAGTGGTTAAAGACATATTGTCCCAAGACCCAGATGGGAAGAGGGGAAAATGGATTGTTGTGATCTTAGAGTATGACCTTGAGATAAAACCCACAAAACTGATCAAGGGTCAGGGCTTAGCTCAACTAATGGTTGAATTAAATTTACAAGCCCTCGACATAAACATGGTAGATGCCTTGGATGAGCGGGAAGAATTTCCTGATCCCACTGCGAAGGAGAAGTTTCAGAACTCTCCTTGGTATTCTGACATCTTGTATGTGCTCACAAAACTCAATGCTCCTCCTGAACTATCAAAGACCAAGGCCAAATTCCTAAATATAAAAGCCAGAAGCTATTGCATACTGAATAACTGCTTATACTAGAAAAATAAAAATGGCCTATTACTTAAATGTCTACCTGAAAATGAAGCAGAGAGGATTAAACATGAATTCCATGCAGGAGAGTGTGGAGGCCACCTGAATTGGAAAGCCACTGCTAAAAAAATACTGAGAACTAGCTATTATTGGCCTACACTCTTCAATGACATCCATAAGATGATCATTTCCTGCCAAAAATTCCAGATTTTCGAAGGCAAAAGAAAGCTCCTCCCTTTGCCTCTACAACCCATCACTGTTGAGGGTCCCTTTATGCAATGTGGCCTAGATTTCATAGGAGAAATATACCCTGCTTCTTCTGCACAACACAAATGGATCTTAATAGCCACAGACTACTTCACTAAGTGGATAGAGGCAATGCCTACTAGGAATACCACAGATTCAGTCATCATTAGGTTCCTAGAAGGTCATATCCTCTCTCGGTTTGGTTTCCCAAGAAAAATAATCACTGATAATGCTGCCACTTTTGGACCCAAGAAGATGGTTGATTTTTGTCACAAGTATCAAATAGCACTCGGTCATTCAACTGCCTATTACCCACAAGGTAATGGGTTAGCGGAAACATCAAACAAGAGCCTAGTTACCATCATCAAAAAGCTGCTGGAAGAAAACAAAAAGTCCTAGCACAACAAGTTGGTGCATGATTTGTGGGCTGACAGGCTTACCATGAAGAAATCCATTGGCATGTCACCGTACCAGCTTGTATATGGAACAAAAGCAGCGTTTCCTACCAGCCTTGGAGTACCAGTGATTAAACTTGTCCAAGAAATTTAGACAGAAGAAGATGGCATGGTAAGAAGGATAAATCAGAAAATTCATCTCCAACAAACAAGGGAAGAGGTCTATAACAGAGCCATGAAAGTTCAAGAAAACATAAAGAAGTTTTTCGACAAGAGAACCAAATCTTCTGACTTCAAAATTGGAGATAAAGTTCTGAAGTGGGACTCAAGGAGAGAGGACAAAGGAAAGCACGGCAAGTTTGATAGTTTGTGGCAAGGTCCATACATCATCCAGGACACTGTGGGTAGAAATGCCTTTTTCTACAACAACTAGATGGTACAGAGTTGTTTGGGGGTCCTGTCAATGGCAGGATGCTAAAACACTACTCCTGCAGATTTCCAATTTCTAGTTTCCATTTCCATTGTAAATACCATTGCTATGTTTGTTTTCAAGAAAAAGAGAAAACGTTCCAAAAAATAGAGAGAAAGGAGAGGTTCAGACATGCTCAAAACATGAACCTATGAGGTGCAAAGGATTGGCTCTAACATGATCAAAACCTGAGCCAGCAAAGAAGAAAAGGATCAGCTCTAACATGCCCAAAACCAGAGCTGAAATGAAGAGGAGAAAGTGACTCTAACAAGCTCAAAACTTGAGTCACAAAGAAAATAAGGATGCTTCAAAACTTCATATTTCAAGCCTTCAAGATTTTGTTTTCATTTTTTTGCAAGTTTCTGTCCATGTGCAACTGTTTTTATGCCTTGGATCTGTAGCAAACTAGACTGTCTAATCCTAGTTTGACTGTTTTTAAATTTATGTTGTAGAATATAGAGAAGAAATCTGCTGGACAGTCTAATCCCAGCAGATATTAGATTAGGTAGAGAAACATATGAGACCAACAATTCAATCTGGTCTCATGGAGCAATAAGGGTAGAAATAGAATAGGTTTATTTTCTTGTTTGTCAAAAATAAATGATGTAAAGGGTGTGCTAGTCCAAATGCACCCTGGAAGAGAAAATGATAGGAATATAGTCTAGGTAGGTAGATCACTTGGGAATGTTTCTGCTGATATATCATGTTTGTGGTAGCTGAAAATAAAAGAAGGAATATGGCTCAAAGATCAGGCATCTGGCCTACCTCAAAGATCATGTTTGAATTCTTGACTCCTTCAAGAAGAAGCCATCCCCATGTGGAGCCAATGTTAGCCACCTATAAATTTCTTGACAAGCAAGCAGGGGGCTAAATTGTTTTTTGGAGCCTTCAAGGAATGCATTTTTCCTTAAAAACACATCATCCTTGGAAGCCTCCTCTTGCCCTCTGCCCTTTGGTAAAATTCCACTGCTGTTTCTAAGTCAAAAAGCATCACTGATTGTAAAAAAATTTGTTCAAGGAGGCCTTCATTTGTCCTTATACCCCTGTAGAATGTCCCATTTTTACCCTTTTTCCCCTTTGACAAAGTCCCCCTTTTTACCCCATAAATCCCTCCCAATGCCCCCTAAATCACCCATTTCCCCTTTAAATCCTACACACAGCCCTTGTTTGGTCTAATTCCCCCATTTTTCCTCTCTCATTACCCCTTTCTGGCCTCAAAATTACATTAAAATGGGCCAAAAAACCCACGTTCTACACATTTCAGGTTTAGCCCCTTTCGGCTCAGCCCCATAAACCATTTCCTCACGTGACCCAGGCGCTAGAACCAAGCGCTAGCGTGAAAAACGCTTATTTCATTTGGATATCAGGAGTGCTATCAACCGTCGATCTGTACAGATCAGACGGTCTTTGCAAACTCCATAGAATTCGTGAGCCCCCCCCCCCCCCCCCTTGTTCACCCCTTCGATCGCATATCCATTGTCGATCTGATCCGTAGATCAACAGTCCATTTTTCACCCGCCCCGGTGGTCCCCGCGCCAAAGCACTATTCAAAACCGCTGGTTTCCATCGCACCACTTTTGGAGGGCAGACTATATTTTTCGTTTCGGAGCGATGCCATTCACCGGATGATGCGTGGCTCCGCGCACTATTGAAAAACAGCCCCCCATCGCGCATTAACGTTCGACCGTGGACCTGACATGATATGTGCGTACACTATCCGATCTGAAGTTGTCCATCCAATGGTGCTCGCGCCACGAAGATGCTCGGGAATTAATCCAAGGTAAAGGGACCCCTAGCCCAGCATCCGTCACCCTCCGATGCATTCTCAACCATTGATCTCCTCCTGAGATCGGATGGTCTAGATTAAATGCATGGCCCGCCATTGACCGGGTCCCGCCACATCACCATTCCACGTGTGTTCATATATTTTCGTCGCATTTTCGTCTGACACCTTTGTATTTCATTCAAAGGTCAAATGTTGAATGTCCGCATTCAAATTTTGCTGCACTCCACTAACTTTCACCAGTCCATTTATCCACTGTTCGCTGCATTTTACACCATCATCCTACACTGTTCCACCATTTCACCAGGATGTGCTGCCATTTTCATTGTTCCCATTGCATCCACCCTCCCCATGCATGGTTTCTTGATGGGTTTGTATGTTTTGTACGGTACCGACATTAAACAACTGCCATGATTCACAGTCACTATTACAGTGGCAAAAAACGCAGGGAAGACCATGTGCTGAGATCAAAATTATGAAGGAAGGCATGGGAAGGTGTTATGACATGAATTTCATTCAAGGAGCAGGGTAAAACACTATAAAACCTTCCCAGAGCCATTAAAGAGCATATTTCGCAGACAGGGATAAGAATGGAGCAGCAAAAGAGTATCAGTGAAAGATCAGAGAATTTAAGACTGGTAATCAAAGATTTTTGAAGCCTGGAGTCAGTGATTTAAGGCAGGGTACTAGATCAAAGACCCCGTGGATCACTCAGAAGATCCACTGCACAGAAAATCACATCATTAGGGTGTCTATACCAGCAGAATGTCTCCTCCTAGGAAAGGACGAAGTGCCCATACGATTTTCATGCCTTTTCGTGTCCCTGAGGAAATTTCTTCCCTGGAAATAGTCCTATGATATCAGAAGCATTTGTTACACTATATGGCAGGCCCCAGAATCATTGTTCTACTTTTATTTAATTCAACAGAGTACCACAAGTATTGCAGAGGTGCTACAACGAGTACATCAAAGACATAGCTAGAGTAAATTGCAGCCTGACGAAGACCATTATTTCATCCAAAGAGTACTGAAGATAAATGCCCAGAATTTAAAATAGAATGGGGCCTCAGCTCTCTTCCTTTTTTGAGTTTTAATGCTGCATTTAGTTTTTCACCTACCTCCTCTGCCTCTCTTTCAGCTATAAAATTCAGGAAGAAACTCATTGTAAAGGTTGTTGATCGGCTATCTGTGACTTGCAAGCTGTTTCTCTTGAGACATGTCCTCTATTTAGGGTTGTAAGATAGGCCAAGGAAGATGTTTTCAGACTGAATATCAAGCTATTGTTAATGTTGTACTTGACTGGTGTTGCTCTTTAATATGAAAAGAAAATTTCTCTGGATCCTGATTTAAAGCAGTGGTGATGTTTTTCTATCTTTTTCTATGTTTTTCTTTTTTAGTTCATTACATTTCCTTTCTTCTAGCTTGCATCAAAAATCTTGCATAGGATTTACCCTTGTTAGGTACCCTATGTTTCTGCTCTCCCTGTATTCAATGTTTTTTTCTATATGTGTTATCTGAGGATTTATTTCAAGCTAATTTAACCAGTGTAGTGGTCAAATATACTGCTAGATGATGTATGAATTAATGAATTTGTTCTTAGATGTTCTTGTTTGACTTTAATTGAATGAATTGGGATATTGGGAGTCTAGAACTCTGTCTCTGTCTCACTAGGATCCTTTTCAATTAATTAAACCTTTCTAAGATCCCTTAAGCTGGATGCCAAAGCAATGAGAGTTCAAAGTCTCTCTCTGATCTCAGGTTTTCACCTTTGTGTTTAAATCTTTCATGTTTCCTTGTCTGAAGAGTTAACCTTTTAGGTCTTGGATCACAGGTTTTCCAATGGCATGTCCTGTCCCTGGATCTGATTCCTGAAAGGTCACCTTGGAGGTTTCCTTGCTTTCACCTTCTTTCTTGCCTTCCCCCGCCACACTATCATCTTTAAGATCCAATGCTTTAGATGAGTAGCCCAACTGAAAGCCTGCACATTGAATAGCAAGTAAACTCTTTCCTAACTCCATTGCCAAATGGTCTTGATGTTCTCTGAATCATCCCTCCTTTGCCTAAAATCCTCTTTGCTCATCATTGTCTTATATTGAACCCTTCTTTCCTGATTCCCAACAACCAAACAAAAATCAAACAAAACCCGAGCTTTATAACTAGCCTGACATCTCAACTTTGAGCCTCAAAGACAAAAAAACTTTGCTTATATAGAGAGATCCCTCTCTAGACTCAGGAGGGCTAGATCCTAGGGTCTGAAATTGGTTCTGATGTTGTCTCATCTTTTGGTCTTGCCAATCTGGCCAAAACATGGGAACCCCAACAAGTTATTCACCCTACCCTATTCTAGCATGTAGAAAAAGACATGCTAAGTATTATTATGAATTTATTGTAGCCATTTGGAAATTTTAAACATACCATAGATTTTACCTTTGTGCTTGTTAAAAAATAAAAATATTGAAACATCAAACCTTTAGTAAACATGTTTGGAACTTCCTTCACCATTTTGGAAGAAAATGAAGTATGATCATGATCAAGTGAGGAAAGATCAAAATAATACCAATGTTTACTTATAATAATACAAGTTCATTATTCCAATGGTATACAAGGCTGATCTAGTAATAATTATCAATAAAAACATGGGAAAAATCATCAAGCAAGATGGGCTTTGATGGGAGCTCCAAAAGGAACCCATAACAAGACTATTTCCCCTCGTTTTTTTTTATCATACATGTAGATAAAGGATTTGGAAACCAATGAGATCTATAAAAACATGAATTCTAATAGCTTATGGCTATCTACCCTAGCATGTGGGGTTGGAAACGCCTAAAATATACTTGATTCTAAATCTATTTCTTCTTTCCAAACATTTTTTCAAAGCATACAATGCTACTTAGATCCTTTTTGTCTAAAAACTGATTCCCAAAACCTTCTCTCCAACTAATATAATTCTTGAAGAATTCCTACAAGTTGGCATAATAATCATAATGGAAGGTTGGAAGACGATTTTTTTTTTCATTTTTATGAAATCTTGACCAAGATTGAGAGATGAGATTGAAATGGCTAGTGCATTGGATTTTTGTTATGTATAAATGATTTACAAATTGGGGGATAATTTTTTTTACTACAAATTGGCATGAAAACATTCTTTTCGCATTTGTTTATAAATTTTATTAGTGAATTGATCTATGTATTCTTACACAATGAAAGAGTTTTAACCATCCTTATTCATGTTTCTTTTCCCACATAACTGGAAGTCAAAGATCTTGTCTTTGAATTCATCATTATCTATTTCATAAATAATATCCCCTTAAAAATAAGAAAACAAATTTTGCCCCATTATTTTATTTCAATATGGAAAATAGCACATATATTTTTAATATATGAATGATTATGGCCTTCATAAAAAAAATATATTCTTCATTGGATCCTCATCTTTCAAACCATTAAAAGATATATCACAAAACCTAAATTATTGGATAAGAGTGTATCTCATCAAACCCTTAATTTAATATATAGGAGAACATGTGCTTGCTTGAATACTCTTGTCATCATATTTTTCCTCATTGACTTATTGAACATATTTTCCTTGATTTAATCATTATCATGACAAGACTCTTCATCATTATTTTTTTCTTAAGTTGATGCAACAAAATCAATAATTATCTCGCCATCCTCAAGAATCGTTTCACAAGGCCTTTCTTTAAAACATTCATTTTCAGTTTCATCATATTTTCTTGAAATCCTTTATATGAGGCATCATTTCCTCATCATACGTTGTAATTGATATATTTTGAAATAATGGCTCGTGAGATGGAGGAGAGCGATGAGCCTCTTCATGTAGAATATTTTCAAGATCTATCTTGGAAAAATCACCCTATTTTTCCTCAACATAATTATACAATCAAATGCATTTTAATGTCTCATAATAATAATTATTAAAAAATGGATTAATAAAATTGTGTTATAAGATTTTAGTTGATTTCCAAGTAAGAACAAGTTTATCATATCATATTTGGAAGTAATGATTTTGTATTCAATGAAAAAAATATAAATGATGTTTCCATATAATCAATGTATATGATAATGAAAGTGTTCATAGGTTGTAAGTGTTATAATCGTGCTTTGATACCATATGTAATAACCTAGACAAAAAATAGAATTAAGTACATAAATTACTTACAAAAAATTCAAGGCTATTAATCATCAATTTAATGAGGATTTGAACTAATTTGTATGTAATATACGAAAACCATGAGATACAAGAAAGTTACCCATAAAATGAAGAATATTTTTTTGGTGATTTTAGAAACATTCTGCTTTCTTGATCCACTTGTCTGCAACTAACGTTTTTTAGATGAATCTCTACCAAACCATAGGCTCAGTTGCATTATGTATTTAAATAGTTAGCAACCACCAAACTCTAAATCAACTACTATCGTTAGTGAATCTCTCGTATGTGAGAATTATCCTAGGAATATAATGTCTCACATATTTCTTCTCATCAGCTAAATAGAACAATTTGTTTCAATAATGGAAGTAAATTTTTCATGTACATATTCCATGTGTCACCATGCAATTTTTTGTTTTCTATAAGAAACTCTTAGAAAAAAAACATAAACTTTCATGATGACACATGGATTATGTGCATGATGACTTTCCTCCCGTTTTGCAACAAATTTTTCTATTGAATGAATGAGAAGGAAAATGTGAGCCAATATTTTCATAAGAGATTTATAGGATATTAGATATTCACAAGAAACATCAGTTTATTAAGGGCTCTGGGATGGCTAGTTGTACAAATACATAGTGCGTCTAAGTCTATGATTGGATGCATATTCATTCCAAAAACTTTGGTTGTCATAAAGTGGATCATAATAGAATAATGGTTCTGAAATTACTTTTTTTGTTTTACAAGTAAGTTTCTCATCTCTCATAAATTTCCTAGATTATATACTATTTACTTGAAATTTTTCTTCTCTTAATGATTAATGATTTTTTCAAATATTTCTTATATTGATAATTAATGGCCTTGAATTTTTTGTATGTAATATTCTTATTTAATTATGTTTTTTTTGTATAGGCTATTAGATATATTAATAGAACATGGTTGTAACACATGGGATTTATCAACATTTTTATATTGACAAACATTGAATATATAAAAAAATATTTTCTATTATTTTTATTAAAGAGAAAATCATTAATTATGAAAATAATATCATAAAATTTCTATAGTTTAAAAATTAACTGAAATTTTATAAAAGAAAAATCAATTATATATTAAGTTTAATTTTCAAATTAACGATAAAAATATATTATTTTATTAATTATATAAAATATAAACTTTGAAATTTCATCTAAAAATAGTGATAAATGTTTATCTCATGCAAAGTCATTATGTAAGTCATGTGATTTAATGAATTTTATAAACATATTTTTTTTCCCTAGGAAATATGTGGATAGATCCGCGTGAAAGATCACATCTAAAAATAGTGATAAATTTTTATCTCATGCAAAGTCATTATGTAAGTCATGTGACTTAATGAATTATATAAACATGTTGATGTCGGTAGTGTTATCACTCCATAATTTTTGAGGCTGTAGAGTAAATCACAGAGGTAACCTTAGAAGCACTTTGGAAACTGGGAATCTAGCCCTTCCAGTTTCAGAGAGTGATCTCTCTTTCTAATTTAGCTTTGTTTGAATAAAGGTATTAGACTAGCTATTAAGTTCAGGTTTGGGATTTTTTTGTTGTTGGGTTGAAACTCGGAAGATAAGCCATTGGGAAAATTGAGTCACAAGTTTGGATTGATGAAATCCATATTTAACAGGATAAAATTATAGGGGAGGGTAGGCAATAAGAATTCTAATTTTAATCTTTAGTAAAAAACATAAAAATTATTCTTAAGCCAGAGAAAAAGTTTACATTTAAACAAATTTTTTTCCTTATCTTATTAGAATAATTCATATTTAAGAAACACATATCATAAGAGAGATAAAACAAATTTCCAAAGAGAGATGCACTTCACCAATAAAAATGACACAAGAATCCTGTAACAATTGCACTTTATTACTAAAAATATGATTAATGGTGGCTTTGTTACCTTCTTTAAAATATTATTCCCTTTCTTCAAACAAGTACGAACCTATAAAATTTAAAATTATGAAGTATTTATACAAATCATTAACACAAATTATTGATTGAAAATATCAAGATTCATTACAAATATCTCAAAACTGTGTTACAGAAATACAACTAAAATATAGAATAAGTAAAAATGTTGAAGTTTCTTGGCATTATCTTTGAGGATTTCTGGTGGTAAAGAACAACAATTTGAATTCAATATCAATTCCAATTTAATGAGGTGGCATCCAAGCCACTAAGTGTTCATGAGATTTTTCCTCACGAAATTCTAAAAAATAGGGTCTAGTGATCCCTTTGGATATCTCAATCCATGATAGCTGTGTAAAAACTGAGAGATTTTTTTGTATATAATTATGTTACCAACAAAATATCTTTCAGTTTTTGAAAATTCATTTCCACCTATTTGGAAACTTCATTTCAAAACGGTGACTAGAAGCAAGAAAATTCTAGAAAATATGATGTCAAAGACTCACTCGTATATCCCAAACCATAATAACCATCAGAAAACTGGGAGAGATTTTTTTTAAATGGGTATATTCTGGACAAAAAATTCTTTCAGTTTTGAGAAACTCATTCTCATTTGTTTATAAACCATGCTTGAAATTACTATGTTGTATAGGAAAAAACATAGTTTTCACTGACCATTTTTCCAACTCAGTGCTAACTTTAATTTCCAAATTTCACTATTAATCTGGTAAGAGCATGATGAAATGGATATATGACACAGAGGTGGGAGGTGACATGGAGGAACGTGGTTGGAAGAAATAATTGATGTGTGAGCGCATATGGAAGGCACGAGAATGGAGCGGTAAGCGTGAAAGGGTACGTGGTAGCAGGGGAGTGGATGTGACGGGGAGACAAGGTGAGGGAAGAATGTGAGGCGTAAAATTTTATTAGGAGAGAAATGATGGCGGTGACTCATTTGATGGGAGGAAAATGGGGTGTGTAGAGGTGAGGTGGCGGATGAATTGTGGAGGAGGATGAACTGTGTTGAAGACGATGGTGGGGTCAGGAAGTCCTCGTGCCACAATCTTATTGGCATAAGAGAAATGGAGTTAGTGGTCAATGGGATATAGATTTTTGGAAGGGGGTCGAAGGAGGAGATAAGAAGAAAAGGAGGGCAGGTATGAAGTGTAGTGCTATTGCCATGTTACCATGGTAGATCGTACCTTTTCGGACCCCTTCACCCCCGTAAATAAAGTGTGAAGGAGCTCGGGGGGGTGGCGGCGAAAACAATCCCCCGCTTTTGATTTGGGTGGGGTGGATCATGACAGCTGAAAATGATCCAGTTTTATTACATACCATAAAATTCATACATAAAATTTATTACAATTTATGATTATCACACTTTAGAGGTCACGATTAACTAATTTAAACCTACATTGTTATCCTCTAAACCTACTTAATTATGTTCTAGTGCTTCATTTTGATTTGAAAGCCTATTTTTTCTTTCTTGGAAATTATTTGTAGAATAATACATTATTTACAATATCATTATATGAAAAAAAATAGTCATCAATTGATCCTATGAATCATAGGACCCTAACATAGGCTCCAATGGGGATAGCATTCTCATTGTGAGGTGCCAAGAAAACCGTAAACTAGTAGTCTGATCTATTGGGCTAATCCCAAGACTTGTAACATGCTCTGCAATGAAACCAGTACAACTGAGAACCAATTGATATTCTGTTCCAATCATCATACTTAATCAAATCCTTTCTCTAAACTAAACTTTGAACTATATACTGAAAAACGAAAATAATGCTCAAAGAGTGGAGCTTATTCATGTTGGGAAAAATACTGAGAGGGGGGGGGGGGTGAATCAGTATTTACTGCATATTCAAAACTTTTACTTTTTCTTGCTTCTAAAATCCATACGCTACTTTCCTGATACAGACTCGCGTATATACGTGGATACCCTTTATGAAACTCACGTATTCACAAAGATAGTAATAAACAATCAATTCTTTACTAAGATCCTTACATGTATTCATTCATCAGATGTTTATATAGCAGTAGACAAGTGCAGTAATAACAGAATGAAACATCACACAAAAGCATCACATATGAACACCACGATTTTTAGGTGGAAACCCAAGTTGGGAGAAAACCACCGCTGCTATTGTCTCAGCGTTCAATATTTTATTATAGAGAAAAAATTCTTACAATCATGTACTGGTGCAGACTTATACCAACACGTAGGCACCCACCTGCAGGCACAACGTGGTTTGCAGGCCTCTCCACGAGAGAGCTTCAACCACATCATTACCAGTTCACCTGAGAGCTGCTACTGATATTATTGTTAGCCTATGTGATATTATTAGGCGGAAAAACAGCCCTTAGATCACTGGAACCACCATTTATGGTTTTGGCTGGATTTGGCGACCTTTAACCCTTCCATGTTAATATAAACATACTTTTCCAATTATTCTAAGCAGGTGATGGTGGACACGCGGCAGATGTCGATTGTGGAGTTAGGATGGGACATTAGAAACACATTTCAACTTTGAGATTTGTGTTCAGAACATATGTGCAGCTTTTAGTATATAGAGATAATGCAGGCACATGCATGGCTATGAAATATGTGATAATATTTGGTCAGTTCTTTAAGTAAATACTAACTATTACGCTCTTTTCTTAGTGATCCCGTAATACATGCTTTTCATAAATGGCTATAGTATGGATATAAAAAATAAATTTTCTGTGGATGGGATATAAAGTTACACGATTTCTTCAACTTCTTCAAACAATTTATGGGGATCTTCATCATCCTTCGGATCATCTGGGGATTACCATTTCAAGATCAGGATCTACACACCTTCAGCAAATCAACTACTTAAAACTTAGCAGATTGAGTCTTCATCAGTTGAGCGGAAGTTTAAATAATAGGTCTCTTGAGGTGATATTCATTAAATCTGAACTACTTTTATACACATAATGAATTTCTTCTCACCTTATGTAGGTTACCACTTTTTCGACACCATGAGCCCAAAAACCACATCACTTGGTGGTATTCTGGACGGGATCAAATAGACACCCGGGCGCTCGTCGTGGTGGTCAGCTTCCTGGTAACACCACGGCAGTATTCTAAATTTGGAGCGCAAAAAGGCATATAGTGACTTAAAGTACGTAATTTCATGCGATAACATCTGCCCATTCTTCTTAACAACCCCGCGCCTTGTTTGCCTTTTATGCTACATCATTATTCTTGCACATCACAGTATTTCTTTCTTCATAATGCAACCACTACTTGTAGAACATCGGTATATGTTATTAATAAAACTTATCCCAAACATCGGGTTGGCATAAGGCAAGGCGGGTTTCATGTCACTAACATCAAGTAGGTTGCCATCCCAAGGACAACACTCTACATCCATATTTTTAACAATATCCCCTTGTGGGCAATCGCAACACGATGGTGTTTGATCACCTGCATAACAGTTAGGGCCACATTGAAACAATCATTGATAGAACACCATGTCACTCTCACTTTGACATCCAAGGGGCAAGGCGGGTTCAAAGAAATAGCACAAGGTTTTTCTCCTCATGTGAACATAAGAGCTACCCTTTTGGATACGATGCATGCCATGAGAAGGTTACACCATGCTCCCCCTGGGTTCTGTCTTTTGAATTATCGAAACATATTTTCCAGCCAGTACATGGTGCTATGAACTTCACATCAACAAGACTCATTCCCCCACATCAAAAAGGTCCAGCAATTGGACACATATACCCAACTCAAATACTGACTAAGTGGGTTTTACAAATTCCAAAGAACAAGTCCTTTTTGACTGATTATTGCATTGCTACACCAGGTCTCAACACAGCCTTTATTCAATTACAAGTATGACTTTGCACAACCAAAACTAAAAATACCTCCAAAGAAGATCAGTTTAGAATTCATCATAGCTGTTAACCAATGCATTATTTAGTAATTAATGTCCCCACAGGCCCATCCTTTCACAGCCAAAACTCCTTCATAACCGAAGTAACACAAAAACATAACAACCAATCATGTTTAATACCATCAATATAGAATAGGCAAGAAATGAAGCTAAAGCTTATCAACAATGACTCCATCGACATCAAGATACCAAACGATCACATGTTGAGGGTGAATAATGCAGCCCAAACAAAAGTTTCGACAACCAATCATACGCGGCACCTTATTGTTTTATTAAGTATGTACGCTTATCTTCAAGAAACCCGCGTATGCAATTTAATCTTCGAATTGTACGATTTGTTCTTCAGTACAGCGGAAAATATATACGACTTACATCTTGAATACTCGAACACTTCACTGATTTAGTGAAAATATCGGTAGCTTGTTCTTGAACATACTCCAACTTCATTTTGTTCAAGCGCCTCCTGAAAGTGATACTTGATAGAATGTGCTTGGTCTTCGAATACAAGCAGTTCTTTGAGATACGGCTCGCCTTGTCTTCCTCACATAATAGAGATAGGAGAAATACCATTGGTTTGAAAATCTCTGAAGTTTGCATCATCCGAGAATTCAGGTACAACAAGATACGACGTACATGTAGCACGATGGTAAAACAATAGAACTTTGCTTCTTCTTGAACCAGAATACCAATGAGAGCATTGTATAGAATACCTACACTTGTGCTTTTCGATCATCAACATTTCATTTAATGCGCCCGGAAGGTAAGCATGAAGAAGTAAAAGATCAGCATTCTTCTGGATACCATAGTCCAAAGTCTTGAGTTCCTTAGAGATATTTGTATTATTTTGGCCCATGAAGATGAGACTCTTTTGGATTGGCTTGGGAATCGTCCCAACAATCCCAACGACATGTAATGTTTGGTCAATCCCCGGGTGAGATAAAGTAGACTTTTATCATTGGTCTATGTGCAGATTTGGATACCATGGAGAATCATCATGAGAAGCTGAGGTTGCATCAGTTTATCATTGGTGCCCTTCTGACCTTGCATTCTTCCATGCCATACTTCTTCAAGGTTATGAATATTTTAGCACGCATGATAGAAATACTGCCATCGCCAATTTAATTTTGCTTGCAACCAGAAAAGAATATTGAATCTGGGCAAGGACATCTCAAGTTCTTGTTTATGAAGCTTGATTTTTGACTTAAGGATTTATTACATTACTCTAAAGCAATGTCATCAACATGTTAATCACAATCAAAAGTTTGTCATGTTCCAATTTTTGTGTATAAGTTGTTAATAAATGGACCCTTTGAAAATCACTTGTTGATGGAATATTTGTCGAACGTGGTCTCACTTCTTGCTTGAAACATTTGAGACCATAGAATGCTTTTGATTTTACAAACAAGATTCTTGTCATTCCCAAAATAGTCCTTTGGTTGTTCCTGTAAATTATTCTTTCTGAATCACCATTCAGAAAACGGTTGACATCACATTTGATAGACTTTGATTTGTTGAGAACTTGAAAAAAGCAAGAAACATTCATGGCTTCAAGTCTAGCTACGGAAAAATTGCTATGAATTCTATGCCAATGTGACCCAGGTATGCCCTTTGCAAACCAATAAAGCTGTTCTTATAACATCCCCATTTTCATTTAACTTGTTCTTGAATATCCATTTGGTTCAGCCTTGTTTTATCATGTGGCCTTGGTCACAATTCTGATGTGATTCTTTCAATTTTGATCAAGCTCTTCATTCATGGCTGAATCCAGCAGAATTTCATCTTTGCTAGCTTAGTTGACATTTTGAGTTGATGTGAATGGAATAACTAGATAGCTAGAATATCCTGAGAGTCCTCCTTGTTTGTACACCCATTATTTAAAATTTGAGATTCGGATGATTCTTTGGGCATATACGCAGATGGAGCCTTTTTAAATAAATCATCTTCGGGTTCTTCATTGTATCCTTGTCCTATATCATTTTCCATTTGAAGTGTAGAAGGACAAATAAATCCACCATCATCTTCATGTAAGCCGGCTTGTTTTTCTTCTTTAGTGAGTGCTGGAGACTTCATCAATGACAACATCAATACATTCAACAATGCTGTCGAAGCCTTTTGTTGTTAACATTTTGTAGTACTACTGCTTGTAGGTGAGTAGCAGCCAGTATCCCTTCATCCAGTCTGGGTTCAAAGCTTGCCAAGCTTTTTCGTCATTATTTTGATAAAAGCATTTACTTCAAAAAGTGCAGAAATGCTTTGTAGAGGGAGAGTGTGCCATGCAGGAGTTCATGTGGAGTGCTTTGTCCTGTTTCTGAGACATGTGCCTTGTTAGAGAATATTTGCTTTGCCTTTGTGTCGTGCTTCTACGAGAACATGTCGAGAGTTCCAGAATCATCAAGCACTAGCTCTAGCCATTTGTTGAATTGTTCTGTTCATTCTTTACGCTACGCCATTTTGTTGTGTGAGTGCACCTGGGATGCTGTCTTTGTACTATGCCATGTTGTTCACAGAAATTCAAAGAATTCATTTGATGTATGTTCTCCTCCTCGATCCGAATCTAAGTAGTTTGAGTTTTTAGATCTAATTCATTTTCAACTTGCAGGCTTTGAAAGATGTAAAATTTTCTCAAATGCTTCATCTTTGTGTTTAAACCAACCTCAGTCAACAGCATTCTAGAGAAAATCTTGCTCCAAATAAATAAGATGTAGTATTTCTTCTCCACGTGAGTGAATTTTTCCTCCATAAGGTCCTGAGATATCGGTATGAGAAAAAGTTCAAAGAGGAGCCTACTTGATTAGATCCTTCTTCTGGCATTACATTGTACTCTGGTCACCTCTTTAAGCGGCGAGGATGCCTGCTGATACTCTCTGAGCAGAGTAATGTTACGAAGACCACGAACGACTCATCACAACGCTTTGTCGTTGATTTGAAAGCTTAGATGCTGACCTTCTGTGCCATAGCCAATTCTCTAAAAGATTTGCTCCAAGTAACGTGATGCTGGGTTCTTCGATGCACATGAGTTGTGGAGGTTCTTTTCACACTCATAATAGTTCTGCTGTGTCTGGATCCACGAACCACACATTCTTTTGAATTGACGACTGACTTGTACCTTGATCGGTCACATTTGACTTACATAAGAGGTTATGCGTAATCCATCCACATACACGCAGCATCATTAGCCTTTCACCTTTCTTTTTAGAAACACGGACCCCTTTTACGTTTAATTACGATGGGATTATCATTTCCAAAATGTAACTTTATTTTCTTTTCTAGAGCATTGTATGAAAAGAGGTTGCTTTTTGTCTTGTCATGTGTACACAGAGCACCCACTATCAATGTACCATTTCAACTTTTCTTCACCTGTCGCCAAAATAACGCTGCTCCACAATTTTCAACACTGTAATTCACAATTCTTTGCTCCCATGCTTGTGGATTTTGAAGGAAAAATGTTGTTGGTTCGGACTTTGTCTCGCACGTGGGTCTACATGCCAAAGTTCTTGCAATAAGCACATTCAACTTCATTTTGAAGGAGAAAAAGTTGTTGTAAGTGTTTCCTTGCGGTTTCGATGTCCATCCTTTTCTTTCTTGCTTCTCTTGTCATGATGGTTTTATATGCAGCGTGAACAACTTTGCAATACGAGTGTATTGTGACATGAAACTATCGTGGTGAAGTAGAAATTCTGCGAGTCATGAAATCTTCTATTTGGTTACTTGTTGATTGTTGCCCTTTTTGCAGAGATATCCTTGTGTGGTGTTCCTTGTATTATGATGATCGCTGTTTTACTGTGAAGCTTCTTTTATTCCCTTGTTGTGTGAGTCTGAATGAGTAAATAAGCCTGATTTGCCGCTACTTTTAGATAGTTTGAGTGCTGAGGCTCGCAGGAGGATTCTCCCGGTATATCCAGAACCTGTCTTAATCACGGGAATACGTTTGATCATGACAATCTCATCTGGAGTTTGAGATCGTTTGCTTAAATCTAGGGTCAGTCTTTACTTTTCTCAAGTTCTTTTCTTGAGACTTACTGCTTCACGTTCTAATTTTTCATTCATGTTTTTCTTTGCTTCATTACATTACCTTTTTGAGGTCTCTATGATTGTCTGCCTTTCTTCCCGAGCATGTGGGTTGATTGTTTTGATCAGAGAGAATCATTATCATTTAGAGCATCCATAAAAGCATCGTGTATCATCTCTTAGAGTTATTTTCAAAATGCCACGAGAGGTCTAAGATCTTGTTCACATTCTTCCTCAGCATGGGATAACTCATCACTGTCTTCATTTGTATGGTAGCCTTTTCTTAAAGAGGCCTGCGGTTCTTGTTCTTCTTTCGCTGCTTCTTTCTCTTTGGTAGAATGTTTCTTTATAAGGACATTTTGTAGCATATTGTCATCTCTTCCACAATTAAAACATTTGAAGGAAGCTTATCTTTGGAGATCTTCCGGTTCCTAGTTGGAGTTTTTCTCACAAATTTTGCCCTCATCTTCTTACGAGATATCATCTGGCCCTTCCAGGTACGAACTTCTTTCCCTTTTGCAGAAGCTTTAAAACAACTTCCTTTGACTTGAGATGGTCCTCCTCTCCTCATTTGGTATCATGCGAGTCCAATATGCCATGAAGTTGCACCATAAGCTAGGATGCTGAAGAGTCATGTTTTTTCTTCGAGAGGAGAAACTTTTGACTCAAACTTGGCCGTGAGATCTCAGAAAATTTTCTCAGCAAAAGTGGATTCGGTTATTGTTTCTCCCAGTTTTCTCTTGCGGTTTTAACATCATCAACACGTAAAAAGAAACCATCAGGCTATGTCTCATCAACGTTTGCGCATTTTTAAATTTTCATACTCAATTCGAATTGAGAGATTTGGTGCACTTTTTCTTTCAGCATCACGTTCCTTGGCTTGGGATGATTTTGTCATATCTCCTTTATGTTGTGTTTAGCTACCATGAGTGACTTGCAGCAAGTGCTGCTTGATTAGACTTCCGAGTTATAGCATTGATCGCTTTTTGCGTTTTGATTCATAATTCTTTTCTCTTCGGTTGGATGCGTTGGTGCTGGCATTTGGTTGTCTGATGTCCTTGTTCAACAATAGCCCGCCTGTACTGCTCCCATGGAGATTTGGAGACGGGATCTCATCCTTATTTTCAGGAGGGTCCAGGTGCTTCCCGTTGAAGAGAGCGGAGGTTTGAGTAGATGTTGTTCCCTCGTGATTGCTCATCTGCTAGCGAGTCTTCCCTTCTAGCGGTTAAGCCTTTTCGGAGAAGGACACGAAGTATGATGCAGTGTGGGAAAAAATGCTTTTAGAAAGCGAGGAGGAGTGAATCGGTGTTCTACTGCTTATTCAAAACTTTTACTTTTCTTGCTTCTAAAACCTTACCTACTTTCTGATGTTGGACTCGACGTGTCTGCTCACAGCGGATCACCACCTTTAACCAAACGCGGCATTCACGAGAGATATTAATAGACTTAATCAAATTTTCTTTACTAGATCCTTACATGTATTTACATTCATCAAATGTTTGTATATCCACGATAGAGCAAAGTGCGGTAATGCTGGGAAAGCGAAACATCACACAAAAGCATCACGCATATGGAAACACCACGATTTTGGTGGGCACGCCGGTAGGAAAAACCACTTAGCCTGCTGTTGTCTCAGACCTTCAATCTGTTATAGAGAAAAATTTCTTTACAATCATAATACTTGATGCAGGACTTATACCCGGCACGCGAGGCACCACTACGAGAAGGCTGCAGCCTTCTCTCGTTTACACGCCCTCTCCACGAGAGGGCTGCAGCCCTACTTTTCGTTTGCGGTCTCACTGGAAGTGAGCCTGCACGCTGCTAGCACGGTAATGCTGACGTAGTATTGTGGGCGGAAGTGACTTCCTCCTCGAGATCCATTGGGACCATGTTTTCACGTCAATTTTCAGGCTGGATCACGGCTCCTTTCACTACCCTGCTCTTCGACACGCATACTTTGCCGATGCCTACAAACGAGCGATGGAGCGCGCACGAATATCAGAGTTAGCGAGACCGAGATCGAGACATTCGAGACTCATTCAACTTTTGTACGGAACCATTAATTCAAGAAGTCCATATCGCGACTCTGGTATATCGGACGTGTGTGTATCTGCGCATTTCATAAGACCAACCCGTGTAAGCTTCAATAAATTATTCGAATAAATCCTAGCTGCGCATGTGCTCTTTTCTCCGAACGAGCACGTTTATGTACGCGCTTTCCGCGACCAACACGCATATGGATCTATAAAAGATAAATTTTTGCACAACAGATCAGATCTTTGAACTTACTGATTTCTTCAACTTCTTCAACTAATTTGCGCCGGTCTTCCATCACTTCTATAGATCATCGAGAGATTCACCATTTAAATATCTAGAGATCTCACCTTCATGATGTCCATAGATGCTTCATAGATTCGGATCTATCAATTAAAGCAGCAGTAAACCATGTGATATCATCAGAGTGAAGTATTCATTAGACGGTACACGCACACCCTTTTTCCTAATGAATTTCTTCTCATATATGGGTTTACCCTTTTCTTTCAATGCCATGAGCCAAAAACCATCATCGCATGGTATTCCCGGACGGGATCAAATAGACCTGACGCTCACCAATAGAATTGGGTCAATACCATGGTAACACCCGCGTGGTACTAAATTTGAGCGCCAAAGGGCATCCGCGACTTGGTACGTAATCTCGCGTGCATGCGCACATTCTTCTTAACAAACCCGCATGTTCCTTGTAACACGTTTTCATCATTATTCTTTGCATCATACTGATATTTCTCTTTCCCGCCCTCTCGTACTACTTGTAGAACATCAGATATATATTATTAATAAACTTATCAAGCACCAAGGACAACATCATTAAGTAGGTTGCCATCATCTTCATCAAGTGGGTTGCCATCAAGGACAACACTCTGCATCATATTGCCAACAATTCATCCGACCTACTCACTCTAATAACTAATATAAATTTCCGAATTAAGTGATAGAAAAGAGCCAATGCAGCCAATCACGAAAGTGGTTTCTCCATTGCCCCCTACTCACATAGTCTTCAAAGAAAAATAAAAAAATAAAGAAACGAGATATTCAAATTTCCATCCGGATCCAGTGACCTCTATTTATGAGACCAGAAAGATCTACCTTCACCAATACGCTGCAATAGAAATAACCACAAGATCATGGAAAACATGTAACATCAAATCTTCTCGTTGATTTAAAGCGGAAAATCAAACCTCATTCAAACTGCTAGTTTTTCTATGTGTCAGAAACTTATCCCTTCAAATAGAATCAGACAGTAAATTGTTTTTCACTTTCATCATCCACTATGAGAAGATGTTTTCTATACTCTTAAACATATTTAGATGAAACAAATTCTTGACATGTTTGAGGAAAATTTGAAAATGTCTCCTCTATGCAAATTTCATTTTTGATATTCGAAAATAAACAATAAAAATTGTTTCTATTCTATTTTATCAAGGGGTGATCATTATAAAACTTGTGATCATTTTCAAATGAAAAAACTACAATCAACTTTTATCATCCTTTCCACTTACAATAGGCAAGCACTCTGAGATGTTCTTGTATATATTATCAAATACAACAACAATATCATGTGCAATATGGTTGTCTAAAAGGACCCTGTAGTTCAATTCAACGATAATCTCATATTGATCTTTACAGGATCTAAGGTAACCTCTTCTCTTTAAAATATTGAGTCAGAAAATTAATGAAAAGTAGGTGGAGGTTGATTGACTACCCTCATCACTAACTTGGTCGCACACGATGACAAGATAGCTACAAATTTTTCATCAAATTTATGTGTAGTAAAATGACTTCCAACAGTATGTAGTATGATTTCATAAAAAACAAAGGAAAACTAATTTCTAAGAATTTTTATGATTATTATGGAAGCTAGCTTCTACTTTTTGTTCATGATGCTGAAAAATTTATTTTCATCTAAAGCTTCAGTATCTCTTCATCCATGAAATGATCATGTTCATAGTAACCTTCTAGATATTGAGTAAAAATTTCAAAAGGGTCACAATAGTTTTGAACCTTAGTAAAGATGAGATACTATTCTTTGTATTCCTCATAAAAAATAATATGAAAATTCTTTAAAGAACATATACTGAGCAGTAGGCAAATTTTCATACCAAGACCTTGCATTTCCTCCAAAGTTTCCATAAACATCTTCATCAAGCAGTCTTCGGAAAATGAATTTTTAGCCCTGTGTACTTGCATTTGGAAACTCGACCATGTGAAGAGAAGAATCCTTTTTTTCCCTAATCAGCTAATTTTTGTAAACAAGTTTTCCAATCTATGCAAGGAATTTTATTTGGAAATCTTAGAATATGATATTGATTCATAGGTGCATACCTTCTGAGATTGAGAACTCATCTTGATTTCTGGATTCTCGCTACCAATGGATTATTTATATCAACTTGAAACTATTTGGAGTCATCGTGAATGATTCAGATCTTTCGATATGTCGTGATTGTTTTCCACCATCAACAATCAGATCTCAAAACTTGATACTCTTTCCTAAGGGAATATTAAACCTTTCGATTCCCCATTATGAGTCGCTTGAGAATGTTATCACTCCTAATTTTTTGAGGTTGTGGACTAAATCACAGAGGTAACCTTAGAACAACTTTTGGAAGCTGGAAATCTAGCCCTTCTAGTTTTTAGAGAGGGATCTCTCTTTTATAATCTAAATTTGTTTAACTAAAGGTATTATGCTAGCTATTAAGTTCGGGTTTGCATTTCTTATGTTGTTGGCTTTGAAACTGAGAATATAAACCATTGGAAAATGGATTCATATGTTTGGGTTGATCAAACCCATCTTTTATAGGATAAACTTACACAGTAGGGTGGGCAAGTTCACTTTGGATCCCTGAAGATACGTCGGGTGTGGATGAGAGGAAAAGGTTTAGGAATCCATTTAAAAATTAGAGACAATTAGGAATCATGAGTTTTAATATTTATTAGAAAACATAAAAAATATTCTTAAAGCCAGAGAAAAAAAGTGTACATTTAAACAAATTGTGTTCTTTAAAATCTTAGAAAAAAATCGATTTAAGAAACACATATGATAACAGAGATAAAACAAATTGCCCAAAGAGAAGAACTTCACCAATAAAAATGACACAAGAATCACCGTAATGATTGCATCATTATTCATCGAAAATGTGATCAATGGTGACTCTATGGTATCGTTGTTTTACAATACTATTCCATTTACGTAAACAAGTCCCAACCTCTATTACTTTATATTATGAAATATTTACACAAATTATTCACAAAAAATATTGATTGGAAATATCAATATTCAATACAAATATCTCAAAATTATGTTACAAAAAATAGAACTAAAATACAGAGAAAAACTAAAACTATTGAAGTTTCTTGGCACTATCTTTGAGGATTTTGATAAAAAAAACACAGTTATAATTTGATAGCAAGTCTAATTTGATGGGGTGGCATCAAGTCACTAAGCTGTTCATGAGCTTTTTCTCATAAAATTATGAAAAATAAGGTCTAGTGATCCCTTCGAATATCTCAATCCATGATAGTTGTGTATAACATTGAGAGGGTTTTTTTGTAGATAATTATGTTACCAACCAAAGCACATTTCTATTTTTTGAAAGCTGCATTTCCACCTATTTGGAAAGCTGCATTTGAAAACAATAGCTAAAAACAGAAAAATTCGAAAATATGCAACTTCAAATATTCACTAGTATATCCCAAACCATAATAGTACATTAGAAATATGAGAGGGGTTTTTTAAATGAATGTATTTTGTGGACAAAAATCTCTCTTTTTTTTTAGAAATTAATTCTCATTTTTTTGTAAACGTTGCTTGAAATTCACTGTGTTGTATAAGAAAAAACATAGTTTTAAGCGACCATTTTCCCAACTCGGTGCTAAATTTAATTACCAATGTTCACTATTGATCTCGTAGGGAGTAGGATGAAATGGATATATGAGATGGAGAGCTTTGGAGGTGACATGGAGGCACATGCTTAGCGGGAAATAATTGATGTGTGAGAGAGCAAAAGGAAAGGCACAAGAATGGACAGTAGCGTGGAAAGGGTACATGGCACTTAGGGAGTGGATGTGATGGGGAGAGATGGTGAGGAAGAAGTGCGATGTGGGAAACATTTTATTGGGAGAGAAATGATGGCAGGGGAATCATTTGACTAGATGAAAATAGGGTCCATAGAGGTGAGGTGGAATACAAATAGTGTAGGAGGAGGATCTATGGTGAAGATGATGTTGGGTTGGGAAGTCCCTATGGAAGGATTTTACTGGGCGCAGGGATAAATGGAGTCGAAGGTCATCGGGATATAGCTTTTCGGAGGAGGCGGGAGGGAGGCGGGGGGATGAGCGGAAAAGGAGGGAGTGGGATACAAAGTCTCGTGGTGCTGCCAGTTGCTACCATCTACGTCCTACCTCCCCGCCCTGCTTCCACCCCTCTCCTCTTGTAAATAAAGTGTTAAGGAACCCGTCTTGAAAACGATCCCCCGCCATGTGATTCGGGTGTAGGGGTGGAGTGCAGTGGCGTTGAAAAGTATCCAATGTTATTACATACCATAAACTTTATGCGGGAACTTTGTTACAATTTATAATAATCGTAGTTTAGAGATTGCGATTAACAAATCTAAACCTACATAATTATTCCTTAAATCTACTTAGTCATTTTCTAGTGCTTTGCATTTTGATTTGCAACCCTATTTTTTTTTCGTGGAAATAATTTGTAGAATAAAGCATTATTTACAATATTATCATATAAAAATCAATAATCATCAATTAGTTATATGAATCATAAAACCCTAAGAGATAGATCCACTTGAAAAGTCACATCTAAAATAATGATTAAATTTTATCTCATACAAAGTCATTATATAAGTCATGTGATTTAATGAATTCTCTAAACATGTTTTTTTTCCTAGAAAATATGTGGGTAGATCCAAGTGAAAGATCATATCAAAAAAATAGTGATAATTCAAAAAATTGGCAATAATTTTTATCTCATGCAAAGACATTATGTAAGTCATGTGATTTAATTTAATAGTGATAATTCAAAAAATAGCTATAATTTTTATTTCATTCAAAGTCATTATGTAAGTCGTGATTTCATTTATGTAGGTATATAAACATGTTTTTTCTAGGAAATATCTGGGTAGATCCACGTGAGATCATGTGACTTAATGAATTATTTAAATATGTTTTTTTTCCTAAGAAATATCTGGATAGATCGACTTGAAAGATGGCATCTAGCCAGTTTATTAAGTAAAAGCCCTTAATAATTTATTATGTGACTATAGATATCAATCCACTGATTTTAAATATCAATTCATTGATATGAGGATTGAGAGAAAGGATTTAAAAAAAGGGGACGTCGAAAAAATTTACGACAGTTTTATGTAAGTAGTATACACACTGTTATCCCTTCATCTAAAATATATGAAAAAGCTTACTCTTATAAGGAACCTAATTAACAATAATAAGAAGACGAGAAAAAAAGCATCATTCGTCAAAAGCAGCAATATATCACATTTCATAGCCCCCCATGGACTTTGAACTGCACACTTACGCTTCGACGAACAGTTGGATTGAAGATGCTAACTGCTTTACTTTTTCTTTCAGCGTTGCTGCAGAATGTAGCGTCTGACAGATGAGAGGACCGTAGCAAGGGACAAGAAATCCGCAAGATGTTATATGACTAGTTGTCGCTGGAGAATCGGACGAAAGAGGCACGAGATGATGCAGAAGCATGCCTTTTCTCTGCCGTTGCCCTCTTGGGAATCCCACTCATAATTCCGCTTTGTAGGAGGCATAACAAATGAAGAATCCATGACAATAACGAAGAGCACCTCCTGCTCTCTTCTTTTTCTCCAAGGATTCGAACTCTCCGAATCTACAGATTTCACGAATTACTTGAAACACTGTAAACCTGTAATTGGAGTCAGAAAACCCTCATGAAATTGTTCTTGAAATTAAGACCCAGTGTAGGGTATAATTGCGTGATGAATGGAATAGAATAGCCGTTATCTTTCCCACTAATTTATATAGTTATTGAGCCTAGGTCAGTATGGATAAAGATGATGCAATCTTAGGTTTTATGGTTAAAGTACATAAAATTAAAAAATAATATATAGGTTAAAGTTTTAATAATGTTTTTTTACATATAAATAGGATAGTCGGCCAAGAACTAAAGACATTTGGGGCCATTAATTAAGACATTTTAAGTTGGGTGGTTTTCTTTAAATAATCATTCTTACTATTTATTTGAAAAATGTTAAATTATGATAAATTTCTTTTGGTTATATTTAAGATACAAATGTTATATTATGAGAATTTTTTTTTGGTTATATATAAGATGTACTCTTAGAGAAAAGAAAAATAATCTTGATAAATTTTCTTGTTAGACATTGGGTTCAACGCTCCCTATGTGCTATATGACATGGATACTTACGCCTTTCGTGGATCCGAATTCGAGTGATTGTAATGGGAACTAATGCTTGCAGGGTTCTACTCTAACAACAATTGTGAGTCCAACAAGTGGTATTAGAGTGACGGGTCTCGAGTTCAAATTCACCTGCACCCAGACATTGGGGAGGAGATTGTTGGACATTGTGTTCAACGCTCCTCATGTGTTGCAACATGGACTAACCGCTTCTACGTGGATCCTAACTACGCGATTGTAGCGGAGATTAACGTCTACGTGTTTTGGTCTAACGACAATCGTGAGTCCAACATTGAGAAATATTTTTAACATTCACGATTGCAAAAAAATGTGTTAGACACAGAACAATGGTATCCCTATATTTACAATGCTTCACACATTGAACAATTAAACTAAGATACTAGTTAGAGGTTCAAAGACTTCACACACTAGACACTTGAGCTAAGATACTAGTTAAAAGTTCAAACACTTCATGATAGAAAATGACTAAAGCACTTTTATTCCTTATAACCCATGAGATTCCAATGGCAAGACACTTTTATTCCTTATAACCCATGAATCCCTATATTCCTATAAGAAGACAAGTGAGTCTATGAAAAAGAATAGAAAATACCCTTTGATGGGAACATCTCAATATAGAAAAGTACTTAGTTTCAGTCACAAGAGTCTAGAAAAAGTACTTAGTTTTCGGTCACTACAAGTGAGCCTATGAAACGAATGGAACTACCCCTGTGATCTTGTAATGGGGGAACATCTCAATATAGAAACGTACTTAGTTTCAGGCACTAATATGCTCTTGAGATTATGGTGGTCCATCTTACTGTGACAGTGATGGGAATAAACGTTGATTTGTCCTAGAGGATATCTCATGCTACGAGCCTATTGGTTATAGATCACATATAGTCTTTTCCCATATACTTGAGAATGAGGATATACATCATCGCATATCTTGCAATTCCTACCAAACTGCTCATAATGTTTGCCCAAAATATGTAGCCGTCTTTTTGGAGACTCTTACCCAACCAGACATCAATATAATGTCTTATGCCAATAGCCCTTCCACCAATGCCAACTCCGAAGATGACTACCAATGAAAATAGAAGTGCGTTCCCATCTGCATGTGAGAGACCGTTGCTGATATTGTTGAGAAGCGTATGATGTTATCTGTTTGCATTCAAGTTTTGAGTATTGCCCTGACAGTCAACCCTATAACCCTACAAGCCTTCGATGGCTTCAACTAATCATTTTATGAAGTCACAGTCTGCAATGTAGAGAAGCCACTGCCGATTCATGACAATAAAACAAGTTGCGGATCAGTCGTCCTGCTGCCATTTTACAGACAGCTGGCAATGTAATTGAGGCCAGCTATCCATGCCTTCAACATCGGGTTCTAACTGTGTTTTGTCTCATTGCTTCTTTTCTTGTTATAGCGATCCACCTATGAATAGTCATAACTCTGCAGCACCATAAATACTGAAGAGAAAGAAAAAGCGATACTCTGCTAAAAACCATAAAAATGGCAACCAACATTTGTTCAGAAATTGCGATCAGATTTCCAAAGATTCTCATTAGATTTCAAAACTGCAATGTCAGTGTTTCCCTGCAAGCAGCAAGCGAGAAAAAAAACATCATTCATCAAAAGCAGCAATATATCACATTTCATAGCCCCCATGGACTTTGAACTGCACACTTACGCTTCGACGAACAGTTGGATTGAAGATGCCTGCTTTACTTTTTCTTTCAGCTTGCTGCCAGATGAGGGACCGTAGCAAGGGACAAGAATCCGCAAGATGTTATATGACTAGTTGTCGCTGGAGAATCCGGACGAAAGAGGCACGAGATGATGCAGAAGCACGCCTTTTCTCTGCCGTTGCCCTCTTGGGAATCCCACTCATAATTCCGCTTTGTAGGAGGCATAACAAATGAAGAATCCATGACAATAACGAAGAGCACCTCCTGTCTCTTCTTTTCTCCCAAGGATTCGAACTCCGAATCTACAGATTTCACGAATTACTTGAAACACTGTAAACCTGTAATTGGAGTCAGAAAACCCTCATGAAATTGTTCTTGAAATTAAGACCCAGTATGAGGTATAATTGCGTGATGAATGGAATAGAATAGCCGTTATCTTTCCCACTAATTTATATAGTTATTGAGCCTAGGTCAGTATGGATAAAGATGATGCAATCTTAGGTTTTATGGTTAAATTACATAAAATTAAAAATAATATATAGGTTAAAGTTTTAATAATGTTTTTTTTACATATAAATAGGTTAACTGGCCAAGAACTAAAGACATTTGGGGCCATTAATTAAGACATTTTAAGTTGGGTGGTTTTCTTTAAATAAGCATTCTTACTATTTATTTGACAAATGTTAAATTATGATAAATTTCTTTTGGTTATATTTAAGATACAAATGTTATATTATGAGAAATTTTTTTTGGTTATATATAAGATACTCTTAGAGAAAGAAAATAATCTTGATAAATTTTCTTGTTAGACATTGGGTTCAACGCTCCTATGTAGCTTTGCGACATGGACTAACCGCCTTTCGTGGATCTGAATGCAGTGATTGTAATGGAGACTAATGCTTGAGGTTCTACTCTAACAACAATTGTGAGTCCAACAAGTGGTATTAGAGTGACGAGGTCTCGAGTTCGAAATTCACTGGTCGACATTGGGGAGGAGATTGTTGGACATTGTGTTCAACGCTCCTCATGTGTTTCGCGACATGGACTAACCGCTTCTCGTGGATCCTAACTACGGCGATTGTGGCGGAGATTAACGTCTACGTGTTTTTGGTCTAACGACAATCGTGAGTCCAACATTGAGGAGTATTTTTTAACATTCACGATTGCAAAAAAAAATGTGTTAGACACAAGAACAATGGTATCCCTATATTTACAATGCTTCACACATTAGACAATTAAGCTAAGATACTAGTTAGAAGTTCAAAGACTTCACACACTAGACACTTGAGCTAAGATATTAGTTAAAAGTTCAAATACTTCAACATAGAAAATGACTAAGCACTTTTATTCCTTATAACCCATGAATTCCAATGGCAAGACACTTTTATTCCTTATAACCCATGAATCCCTATATTCCTATAAGAAGACAAGTGAGTCTATGAAAAGAATAGAAATACCCTTTGATGGGAACATCTCAATTTAGAAAAGTACTTAGTTTCAGTCACAAGAGTCTAGAAAAGTACTTAGTTTCGGTCACTACAAGTGAGCCTATGAAACGAATGGAACTACCCTGTGATCTTGTAATAGGGGAACATCTCAATATAGAAAGGTACTTAGTTTCAGGCACTAATATGCTCTTGAGATTATGGTGGTCCATCATACTGTGACAGTGATGGGAATAAACGTTGATTTGTCCTAGAGGATATCTCATGCTACGAACCTATTGGTTATACATTACATATAATCTTTTCCCATATACTTGAGAATGAGGATATACACCATCGCATATCTTGCAATTCCTACCAAACTGCTGCATAATGTTTACCCAAAATATGTAGCCGTCTTTTTGGAGACTCTTACCCAACCAGACATCAATATAATGTGTTATGCCAATAGCCCTTCCACCATTGCCAACTCCGAAGATGACTACCAATGAAAATAGAAGTGCGTTCCCATCTGCATGTGAGAGACCATTGCTGTTATTGTTGAGAAGCGTATGATGTTATCTGTTTGCATTCAAGTTTTGAGTATTGCCCTGACAGCCAACCCTATAACCCTACAAGCCTTCGATGGCTTCAACTAATCATTTTATGAAGTCACAGTCCGCAATGTAGAAAAGCCACTGCCGATTCATAACAATAAAACAAGTTGCGGATCAGTCGTCATGCTGCCATTTTACAGACAGCTGGCAATGTAATTGAGGCCAGCTATCCATGCCTTCAACATCGGGTTCTAACTGTGTTTTGTCTCATTGCTTGTTTTCTATTATAGCGATCCATCTATGAATAATCATAACTCTGCAGCACCATAAATACTGAAGAGAAAGAAAAAGCGATACTCTGCTAAAAACCATAAAAATGGCAACCAACATTTGTTCAGAAATTGCGGTCAGATTTCCAAAGATTCTCATTAGATTTCAAAACTGTAATGTCAGTGTTTCCCTGCAAGCAGCAAACGATTTTCCTGTTCTCTTGCTCGACATACATTTAATTATGGTGTTCACTACAAGCCCGGGAATACTCGGGTCACCATAAAAATGCGCACCATCCGATCCCCATCTATTTGTTTCATTAAATTTTAAATATGAATTTAACAATTTTGCGTATTTATCCCGAACTTGTATTTCAAATGGTTCTCCAAATATCCTGTCAATAATTATTTCGGTCTGTGGGCTGGTCATAATGCCATTCGGCTTCTAGTTTTGATGGATGTCAAAGAGGAGGGTATTCAGTCCACACATTGCTCCAACGGTCCTGATACATATGAATCTTGCAATAGAATGTGTGATTCGGATTTATGGTGCAGGCTTAAGGAGCTCGTAGTTGTTTCTCGTCCATGGAAAAGTGCGGGATTCAGATTATTCAGAAGGTGGTGGATGGCTCCAGGATGTTTTTGCTGCTGTTGCCTTCCATAGTCGGAAGCAGATGTTGGATTATTTTTCCGGCATCAATTTTGAATTGATAATCCGGGAAGACTCTGGACAAGATTTAGGCGGGTCTGCAGTGGTTGCCAGAAATTGATATGGAATACGATGCCTGAGTACACATGGATTGTCTTCTTAATGACAAAGGTTGGTGATTAGGTGGATTGTCAATTCGACTACTTGTAGAATGTAAGGGATTTCCGGTCGCTATACCATCTTTCTATTTAGTGAAGGGGGATGAGGGTAGATAGCATTGTCGAGTGGGGTTTCCAACGTCTCCAGTATTGAATGCCGGATCCACTACCGGATATCCCTAGTACATTAGTTCTACTCCATATCCGGATCTCCGGAGGATATGATGGTCTACGGGTTATTTTTTTATAGACAAGGTGCTTTCGGGACAAGGTGTCAGGGATCGAGGGAGGCTTGTCGGGTTGGGGAAAGTTTTGAGATATCTTATTTTAGATTCGGGTCGATTGGAGGGTACACACAAATCTTTCTCATAGTCTCTACATGCGGCTAAGTCGGGATCGACATCGGTGAAGGTGGCGGCGGTAGTAATTGTTAGGTAGATGTCATATATGAGTGAATCCTCCGTCAATTACGGTGAGATTGGTTACGGGTGGCGAGACGGGATGCGGTGGAGAGGACACTAGTGCGGCGGGGCATGCGAAGGATGAGGCTATCATCGGAATAGGCATTGCGATATCTGAGAGTTAAACATAAATTCTAAGCACGATCAAGGGGACCTTTCGGAGAAGAAATCGTCGTAGCAAGGGTAAGATTTTCAAGCAAAGGATGGAGGTTAAAGACGTGCCGTTGGATTATGACGACCTATGTATTAGGGTGACAAGTTTGCAGCGCAGGGCTATTGTGTGCAGGTGGGTCTTCCCAGACTCGGAAGAATACGACTCTGCATCGTGGATTCATAAAAAATGGAAGCCCCTCATCGGATACGCTCCTATTGTAAGCAAGCTAATCAATGGATGGTTTAGCGTGCATTTCATGCATGAAAAGGATGTTCACAAGGTGACAGACAGTACCTGGGTTCGGGGTAGATGCTTCCTTCAGATTATTCCATGGTTTATAGGTTTTAATCCGGTGGTAGAGGCTCCCAGGAGAAAACTGGTCTGGGTAAAGCTCCTTGGCTTACCCTTAGAGTTTTGGACTGTCAAAGCTCTGCGCTCTATAGGCAACGCAATTGGTATCACCAAATATGTTGACCCTGGCATAGTGGGATATGCAGATAAGAGGATAGCGTGGATACTGGTGGAGATCAGTTATAAAGGAGATCTTCCAGGCGACGTCGACTTGACGTGGAATAATACAAGGCATCGCCAGAGAGTAGATTTTTGGGGAATCCCCTTTAGGTGCTTAATATGCCATAAGACAGGTCACCTAAGGGATAATTTCCCCTTCAGACTCCGAATTAATACGGCTCGGCGGGGAAAAGAGGATGCTGGTGCGGCTGTGAGGTTAAATGAAGGGGTCAGTCCATCATGCAAAAGGAAAGAAGGTAAGTCTCCTATATTTCACAACGAGGTTGAACATTATAAGAATGTAGAAAATATTCATGAATCTGCTATATCTGATGCAATGGTACAGTCAAATATTGCTGACCACCCGTCGATGGCTCGTAAGCTGTATAGGGTGCTTGAGTCTGATAGCGACATTCCGTCTTATCTGTGTAACCAAACTGACTTATATTCCCCGGTAGATAGAGACGAACCGGTCCTATGCCCTCCATTAGACCCGGCTGTTTCTCATAGCCACGAGATACCTGGCAATAGTAAGGGAAAGCCCATCGAACGGGTGTCTAGATCCTACAAGGATGTTGTACAAAACCTGCCTCCTTGTCAAACTGAGGACCCGAACTCTCCTGAGATTGACCTACATCTGTATAAGCCGTCTTTAATTAGGGGGGAATCTTCAACCGAAGGTTTAATGGCAGATGATAGGTTGGATGGTGGTAATAGAATGGGCTCTACTCAGAACTATCCATAAAAGTCGGGGCCCATTTATCTATCAGAGTCTCCTAGGAACTCAATTGGAAGTGATATCGAATCACTGTTAGGGAATTCTAATCTAGATTTGGCTGCCTTAACGGTGTTCGACAGGCCCATTCCTAGCCCAAGAAAAAACTCTTCCGGGTTGTCGACTGCTATCAGCTCGCTTAAGAAGAAGGCTAAGGCGGTCTGTAAGATGAACAAAGGGAAATTCAAGGCTGTCTCACTGTTTTCGGATGACGAGAAGGGTTTATCAGATGTTCCAATTGCAGGTTATGACGGGCCCGATGGCCAAACAGGGGCGCTTAGAGCATGCCGCCCAAGGAGATCACTATCATGAACCACATCATATCTCTGAATCTGAGGGGTTTGGGTGATGCCCCTAAATGCAATTGCCTAAAGGAACTACTGAATGAAAGGAACCCTATAGTTTTTTTGGGTCAGGAGACAATGTCCAACCGGACAAAGGCTATTAATATGTTTCTGAACATGAAAAGAGGATGGCGGGCTACGGCGATTAGCTCAAACGGTCGATCCGGTGGTCTGATGGCTTTATGGAACCCTAACAGGGCTACATTCAAGCCATATAGTTTTTTTGGTGGCATGCTTCTGAATGGAAGTCTCAGAGGTCTGGCTGGTAATTTTAACATAATCAATATATACGCTCCATATGCTAACAGATTGTCTTTCTGGAGACGAATGCAGTCGTCTGGTATTTTATCCCTTCAGAACCTGATAGTCATGGGCGACTTCAACTTATCTCTTAACATTGATGAGATCTGGGGCAGTGCAGCCCGCATGGACCCCCTCGCTGGTTTTCTAAATGACATGTTCTTCTCACATGGCCTGAAGGACTTTAGACCAATACCTTTGGCGCCAACATGGACTAATAAACGAGAAGGGGAAAATTTTATAGGAAAGAGGCTGGACCGAGTGTTAGTGCAAGAGCAGGTGATGGATATCTTTCAGAATGGAAGATCCTTGATAATCGCTTCCGACATTTCATATCATCTTCCAATTTCCTTCTCATGGTTCGATAATATGGCGGTAGGAAGGCGGCCTTTTAAGTTTAATAGAGTCTGGTTAGAGGATGGAGCATACACGGATTTGGTGGGCGGTATTTGGAGGGATAATTATGATGAATCTTTCTATGATGTATGGGATTTTTTTCACCACAGACTCCAGAAAGTTAAGGAGGCATCCAAGTCCTGGGATCGAGAAAAGAAGCAGAAACACAGACAGGAATTTAAGGATATACAAGTTCAGATGGAGAGGATAATTTCCTCTTTCACAATACAGTTTCCAGATCAGAATACATTACAAGAGCTGATTGATTTGGGGGAAAGGAAAAGGGAGATTCTTAGAATCGAGGAAATTACCTGGAAATTGAAGAGTCGTATATCCTGGTTGGCTGAAGGAGACAGGAACACAAAGTATTTTCATAAATTTGCAAATGGTAGGCGGAACAGGAATACCATCTGGAGTATTAAAAGGGGGGATGGGTCTATGGCGTACTCTACACAGGAGATCCAGGATGCGGCCCTCCAACATTTTTCTGATTTCTATTCGACACATGAAGGCATTGATAATGCGGCCCAGATCTGGCTACTGGAACATGTCCATAGAGCTATGGATGAGGAGGCTATATTGGCTATTGACAACCAAATCACAGAGATTGAGGTATTAAAAACCCTCAAAGCATTCTCCCCGGATAAGAGCCCGGGGCCTGATGGTTGGCCCTCGGAGTTCTTCATTCATTTCTTTGAATTGATGGGCGCATAGCTTACACAGGTCGTTGAGCAGATTAGACGGAGTGGGGCGATGCCTGCAAGCTTAAATTCTACTTTTATAGTCCTAATTCCAAAGGTGGACGACGCTCAGTCATTTGCGGACTATAGACCGATAGCCCTTTGTAACATCCTATACAAAGTTACATCCAAGATTATAGCTGAGCGCTTGAAAGGTATATTGAATGACCACATTTCAAGAGAGCAGTTTGGCTTCCTAAAAGGGCGTTCCATTCATGAAGCGGTGGCAATTGCACGGGAGGTTCTGCATTCTGCTCATACAGAGAAGAGGAATGCCATATTGATGAAAGTTGATCTTCATAAGGCATACGATTCAATTTCCTGGTCATATATCCGATTGGCTCTTATGAAGATCGGGTTATCCATAAACTCTATAAGATGGATAATGACATGCATTTCTTCAGTGCGATATGCAATCATTATAAATGGCATACCCATAGCTTTCTTCGGGGCAGAACGGGGCCTGAGGCAGGGCTGTGCGCTTTCCCCACTGATATTTATTCTGGTCATGGACAGCTTTTCTGGTATTATGCACAATGCTGAGCGTCGGGGGTGTATTGAGGGTTTCTCGTTCTCCAATGAGGTAGATGTCACACATTCCTTATTCGTCGACGACCTCCTGCTGTTTGGAAATGTGAAGAGGAACCACTGGTTCTTCATTCATCTTATGTTCAAGCGCTTTGCGGCTGCTACAGGTCTAACAATAAACAAGGCTAAATCATTTATTTTGTATGGTAGTGGAGACAGATTGGAGATCGAATTCATAGCAAAGTTCTCGGAGATGGAGATTAAGGTGGCAATCGAGGGTTTTACATATCTTGGTTTCAGACTTAAGCCCTGTGGGTATAAGAACAGAGATTGGCAGTGGATGCTGGACAAATTCAGACGGAGGATTAATGGCTGGACGCACAGGTGGCTTTCTCTGGGTGGGAGAGTCATTCTTACTTAAGCGGTCTTATCTCAGACGCTTGTATATTGGGCCCATTTATTTTATATTCCAGATGGTGTTATCAACAGTATGAATAGCATCATGGCGAAATTCATATGGGGGGGTGCTAACATGCTGCATAAGATCCATCTTTGTAAAATGTCCAGGGTGTGCAGACCAAAACAACACGATGGATGGGGAATCCTCAATTCCCGGATGTTTAACAAAGCCCTGCTCATTAAATCCTTTTGGAAGGCTGTACGAGGCCCCGGTATTTGGCAGGAGGTAATAAAATGTAAATACATTCGAGGGGATCTAATGAAACAGCTGCTTGCCTCTGATTTTCCCTACACTAGACATAGATCGGAGATATGGAGAAGTTTTCAGGTTATAAGTGGCCACGTAGCGGCTAGATTGGCGTGGCAGTTTAGGGACGGGGGCGACATCCCGATTACTTATATTAACATTATAGGGCTGCCTATTGGTGTTACTCCATCTCGACTACTGATTCATTGCTTGGCTCATAGAGGCATAAATTTCATCTCACAGACTATAAGGCAATGGTCGTTTGACTCACCAGAGTTTAAATCTGCGCAACAAATCGGTCTGCCGGAGTATGTATCGGCGGAATGGGAGTGGATCAGGGATGCATTTCGGGCTGCGGGATTCAGGTGGGCAAATGGAGGGGACTTGATTGTCTGGGCCGGTACTACAAAAGATGGAGCTCCAGTAGTCAAGGAGACTTATAATGATCTTAATTTGGCCTCATACAGGGATCAGCTGACAGAGACTTTTTTCATATTCTGGAAGAGGAGAATCCCTACTAAAATTGTATTATTTGGGTGGCTAGTATGGCAGGGAAGGATTCTAACGGGGGATAATTTGTGTAGGCGAGGTTTCCTGGGGCCTTTTAGGTGTAACATTTGTTGTCAGGACCTGGAATCTATTGAGCATCTCTTCTTCAACTGTCCAGTTATTATGCAGTTATGGCGTCTATTCTCAATACACATCATGGGTCCAACATGGGCCCCTTCTGATTTTATGAATGCAGCCAAGGATTGGGACGACCTGAAAGGTAAGTTTAAATCTCTGCCTTTCTTCTTCATTTGGGAAGTGTGGCGGGGGAGAAACAGATTAATATTTGAAGACATGCCTTTTCGGTTACATCAAGTGTATTCTTTTATCCTCGGATGGCTGGAAGATCGACCACAGTCAACAGAACCTATCATAGATTGCTCAATCCGCAATAGACCTCATGTTATACAAATCCCGGCCATCTATTTCGATGGGGCATGCGTTGAAGGTCAAATGGGGTGTGGTGCTTGGATTAAATTATCCCAGCGGGAAAGCATTCACATTCATTGGAATGCAGGCATGGGGACCAACAACAAGGCAGAATTAGTAGCTCTGTGGGGCGGTCTCCGCTTAGCTGTTCTGTTACAGTTACAGAATGTCCATATATACGGGGATTCTCAGGTGGTAATCGGATGGGTCAAAAGGGCTATGAACATGCAGCGGCCTGATCTTCTGGGCTGGCTTCATAGGACCCAAAATCTATGGGAGTCTCTCAATTGTCCTCCTATTATGCACATTTTCAGGGAAAGCAATACTAGGGCAGATGGTTTGTCCAGAAAAGGTTTAGAATCAGATTTTGGGCTGATGCATGTTATGCTATTCAGAGACGGTCAAATTCACTGGCAAACTACAATCCCAATCCCATAATATGGTTTCTCATAAAGGGTCTCAATCAGATGTTCATCCGGGCTGACTCCTGCTACTCAGAATTATATCATCTCAGCCATTTTTGCTACACAGGTTGACCGTTATCTATCCTCGGGTATAGCCGGTTTTGTCATATTTTCCGTTCTTTTTGCAGGGTAAGATTATACAGTCGCGGGCCTGCACCACAAGGTTATCGAAGGCCTGCCCTACACAGTTTTCCCATTCGCCTGTTTCCTTGTTTTTTTTCCAGATTGATTAGATAATGAGATGATACAGTATAATTGGATAGGTTTCTTCATATATCACAATGCTGGGCGTGACAGGGTCTTCAATTTTTAGTATTATGGCCTATTTCATTTTCGTTCCAAGGCTCGGAATGCCCCTACTGGCCACAACAAGCGACCGTATTTTGGCTTATAACAGGCGTGCCGGACGTGCCTCACAACTCAGGCGAGCCTGGTATTATCCACTTCACAGGTGATCGATGTTTCGTTTCTACAGGAGGGCCAGATATTTTTGTACTTCAGGCGAGGTTTTTGCTATTCTCCCATTACAGGCGAGCGTGTTTTTTATCATCAAGCGAGCGTTGTATTTTCTCACTGGAGTCAGGCGAGCGTGAATAGTTTCTACAAACGACCGGGACAAACAGATTTCAGATGGAATAGAATGACCATTCACATTTTTCATTTCCTACCGGGTCTGTTTATATCGCCACATTATCACTCTACTTCTATTCGAACTCTGTTTAAATATCCTACAGGACCAGAACGTTCTTTTGATCTATTTCATGTTGCTTTCTTACAACGCTTGTTCATTTCTGGAGATAACTTGTATAAATTTCATCTATTATTATCTCCAATTCTGTTTTTATATAAGTATATCAGCAATGGGGCCGATCTGCTCCAGCTTATGTGGTAGCCCACATTCTATATTCTCTACTCCACTTTCTTGAGCCGATCTGCTCCAGCTTATGTGGCAGCCCACTTACTATATTCTCTGCTCCACTTTCTTGAGCATGCTCTTCCGGGCTTTATGATGGTTGTCTCGCTGTTTTTATCACAGCTGAGCTCATGTTGTACATGTACTGTTTTATAATAATATTATAAATCAGCGTTTTTTTCTTCTGACTTGAGTTAAAGATTAGGAAGCTGGAACCCAGTGGAACAGTCTGCCCGAGTACAGTGGCTATTCCTGGTCCAGGGGTACTACACTTTCACAATTTAGCTGGAACCTGTGAGGACTTATTGGTGGTATTCAGTGGCTTTTACTTGGTCTTCTTTAGCTGGAACCCATTGAGACTGGATTGATGGTGGCTTGGGGATGATATATGTCCCGGAAGATGTTTACTAGCTGGAACCTGATTGGGCTTAATAGGGTCGCTCATTGTGGCTACTGAACATTGTGCAAAGTGTATTACTGCTCGGGGCTGGGTTATAGGTGGTACCTGTATGGGTATACCGTTGCTATTGGTGGCTGTATGCCTGTCAATTATTCTTCCGGTCTGCTGGCTTGTCATAATGCCATTCGGCTTCTAGTTAGGATGGATGTCAAAGAGGTGGGATCACAGTCCACACAATGCCCCAATGGTCCTGAAACATATGATTCATGTAATAGTATGTGTGAATCGGATTCATGGTGCAGGCTTAAGGATCTAGTAGTGGTTTCTCGTCCATGGAAAAGTGCGGGATTCAGACTATTCAGAAGGTGGTGGATGGCTCCAGGATGTTTCTGCTGCTGTTGCCTTCCATAGTCGGAAGGTGAGGGTGGATTATTTTTCCGGCATCAACTTTGAATTGATATTCCGGGAAGACTCTGGACAAGATTTAGGCGGTTCTGCTGTGGTTGCCGAAATCGATATGGATCCCGGTGCCTCTGTACACATGGATTGTCTTCTTAATGACAAAGGTTGGTGATTAGGTGGTTTGTCAACTCGACTATTTATAGATTGTAAGAGGTTCCCGTTTGATATACCATCTCTCTATTTTGTGATGGGGGCTGAGGGTAGATAGCATTTGTCAGGCTGGGGTGTCCAACGTCTCCAATATTGAATGCCGGATTCACTACCAGATATCCCTAGTACACTAGTTCTAATCCATATTTGGATCACCAGAGGATATAATGATCTACATGTATATTTTATAGACAAGGTGTGGGGATCGAGGAGGCTTGTCAGGCTGGGGAAGGTCTTGAGATATCTTTTTAGATATAGATCGATTTGGAGGGTACACACAAATCTAGCTCATAGCTTCTACATGCTGCTTGCCGGGACTGACTTCGACTGAAGGTGGCGGCAGTAGTAATTGTTAGGTAGAAGTATTATATGTGCTGAATCCTCCGTCAATTACAGCTGTGACAGGTTACAGATGGCAGACAGGATGCAGGGTGGTGAGGACACTAGGCTGGCGGAGCATGCGAAGGATGTGGCTATCATCAGATTGGGCATAGCTGATAACACAGAGGTAAACATAAATTCAAAGTTTCGTCCAAAGGATCCTTTTCAGAGGAGAAATCGTCGTAACAAGGGTAAAATCTTCAAGCAAAGGATGGAGGTTAAAGAAGTGCCGCTGGATTATGACGACCTATGCATTAGGGTGACAAGTCTGCAGCGCCGGGCTATTGTGTGTAGGTGGGTCTTCCCAGACTCGGAAGATTACGACTCGGCATCGTGGATTCATAAAAAATGGAAGCCCATCATCGGATACGCCCCTATTGTAAGCAAGCTAATCAATGGTTGGTTTAGCGTGCATTTTATGCATGAAAAGGATGTTCATAAGGTGACAGACAGTACCTGGGTTAGAGGTAGATGCTTCCTGCAGATTATTCCATGGTTTATTGGTTTTAACCCGGTGGTAGAGGCTCCCAGGAGCAAACTGGTCTGGGTAAAGCTCCCTGGCTTACCCTTAGAGTTCTGGACTATCAAAGCTCTGCGTACTATTGGCAACGCAATAGGTATCACCAAATATGTTGACCCTGGCATAGTGGGATATGCAGATAAGAGGATTGCATGGATTCTGGTGGAGATCAGTTATAAAGGAGATCTTCCTGGCGACGTCGACTTGACGTGGAATAATACAAGGCATCGCCAGAGAGTAGATTTTTGGGGTATTCCTTTTAGGTGCTTAATATGCCATAAGACAGGTCACCTAAGGGATAATTGCCCCTTCAGACTCCGGATTCATATGGCTCGGCGGGGTGATGAGGAGGCTGGTGCGGCTACAAGGTTTAAAGATGGGGTCAGCCCTATTTGCAAAAGGAAAGAAGGTAAGTCTCCTACCTTTCACAACGAGGTTGAACATTATAAGAATGTAGAAAATGCTCATGAATCTGCCATATCTGATGCAATGGTTCAATCAAATATTGCTGACCACCCGTCGATGGGCCGTAAGCTGTATAGGGTGTTAGAGTCTGAATGCGATAATCCGGCTTATCTGTGTAACCAATCTGACTTATACTCCCCGGTAGATAGAGACGAACCGGTCCTATGCCCTCCATTAGACCCGGCTGTTCCTCATAGCCATGAGATATCTGGCAACAGTAAGGGCAAGGCCATCGCTCGGGTGTCTAGAACTTACAAGGATGCTGTACAAAATCTGCCACATTGTCCACACTGGGGACCCGAACTCTCCGGAGAATGACCTACATATGTATCAGCCGTCTTTAATTAGGGGGGTATCCTCATCCGAAGGTTTAATGGCAGATGATAGGTTGGCCGGTGGTATTAGAAAGGGCTCACCTCAAAACTACCCAGAAAAGTCGGGGCCCATATATCTATCAGAGTCTCCTAGAAACTCGATCGGCAGTGATATAGAATCACTGTTAGGAAATTCTAATATAGATTTGGCTGCCTTAACGGTGTTCGACAGACCCATTCCTAGCCCAAGAAAAAACTCTTCGGGGCTGTCGACTGCTATCAGCTCGCTTAAGAAGAAGGCTAAGGCGGTCTGTAAGAAGAACAAAGGGAAATTCAAGGCTGTTTCACTGTTTTCGGATGACGAGAAGGGTTTATCAGATGTTCCAATTACAGGTTATGACGGGCCCGATGGCCAACCTGGGGCGCTTAGAGCATGCCGCCCAAGGAGATCACTATCATGAACCACATCATATCTCTGAATATGAGGGGTTTGGGTGATGCCCCTAAAAGCAATTGCCTTAAAGAACTTCTGAACGACAGGAACCCTATAGTTTTTTTGGGTCAAGAGACAATGTCCAATCGGACAAAGGCTATTAATATGTTTCTGAACATGAGAAGCGGATGGCAGGCTGCGGCGATAAGTTCAATCGGTCGATCCGGAGGTTTGGTGGCTTTATGGAATCCTAGTAGGGCTACTTTCAAGCCATATAGTTTTTTTGGTGGCATGCTTCTAAATGGAAGTCTCAGAGGTCTGGCTGGTAATCTCAACATAATCAATATATACGCTCCATATGCTAACAGATTGTCTTTCTGGAGACGAATGCAATCATCTGGTATTTTATCCCTGCAGAACCTGATTGTCATGGGTGATTTCAACTTATCTCTTAACATTGATGAGATCTGGGGCAATGGCGCCCGCATGGACCCTTTGGCTGGTTTTCTAAATGACATGTTCTTCTCACATGGATTGAAGGATATTAGACCAGTACCTTTGGCGCCAACATGGACTAATAAACGAGAGGGGGCTAATTTTATTGGCAAGAGGCTGGACCGGGTGTTAGTACAAGAGCAGGTGCTGGATATCTTTCAGAATGGTAGATCACTGATAATCGCAT